>CM052149.1:13365709-13452716 GCA_028455555.1 Augochlorella aurata
GAGAAACGTAACGATGTTCGTAAATCTCTGCGATGCCTTCCTTGTTGCGCATTTCGTTCATCTATCTCTACTATAAATGCATAAAAGCCGGCGTCCACCGACGATGCTTACGACGATGCTGTTTTAGATAAAAATCTTTCCACAGTATAGAATTGCAAGTTATTTCTGTGCATTGTCTGGTATGGAAACATTCGTGATTTCCCGCCGTCGGAGAATCGGCACGCAGGCGTGGGGGTTTGATCGTCGCTTCGGTCGCTTCGGGTCCGTCGTTATCAATGAAGCCGGGCCCGGAGTTGACAATCGTCGCAGCGCGCGGACATCGTACGAGCGGCAGTAAAATTAAGGGAGGCGTAAAGTAGACCCCGCGGTGAGTGAATGAACGTGTCTCGTTTACGACGGCCCGTAAAGAAGCGGCGGCTGCGTCGAAGGGTCAACCCCGTCGGCCAGGAAAGCCTCGCCGGAGAGAAAAAACAGAGAAGCGGCTCTGGTAAAAAGTCAAACGAGCACACGCTCGTCAAACATAATTATTTTCGCTCGATACGCATACCCGCCTCTAATTGGCCGGTGTTCCGTTCGCGCGAAAATAAAACCGAACGCCGCGCGCCGCGCCGAGCCGCGCCGAGCCGCGTCGCAAACATTTTTCCGCATCGCTAAGTGGTCCATGACGATTCCGGCGCGTTGCGATCGCTCGGTTATTTCATTCGGGCCAGTCCGGCACGCTGTTCCGTTCACCTTTTTGCACGGCAGCCGCGCCACTTTTTTCCCTTTCTCCACCGCTTTTGTTTGCCAGCCCAGGCGATCGTTGGGAACGATGAGCGCATTGTAACTGCGCGGCCGCGTTTAAACCGACCGTCTCTCTCTCTCCCTCTCTCACTCTCTTTCTCTCTCACTCTCTGTCCGCGGATCCAACTGTCCGTAAAACAGGCTCGTTGCTTCGAGGAATAATTGCGTCATAAAGGAGAGCTGTAATTAAACTGCGGACCTTGCGCGAATCCCGTCCGCGGACATTCGAAATACGACGACGGAGATTATCAAAATCCAATGCGACGTCGGCGTCTGCTCTCGCGCTTCGTCAGATTCCAGTCCGCTTCGTATAAATTTTGTCACAATTTCTTTCTCAATCTTTTTTATCACGAATGCATCACATCCGTAGTGTAATAATGATAAATATAAAATAAAAGATTAAAATTGTGCAACGATATAATAAAATGGATCTCGTCGATATTAAAAAACAATGTGTTAAAAACAGTCTAACATTCTCCTAGTCCTTATATAATTCAGCTCCATCTTGTCAAATGGAATGAAACGCGAAGAAATTCGGCAGACAGTTCGTTGCTCCGATGAGCCGACTCGGAGATTCAATCGGCTCTTGGTTCTCGGAGCCGGCGCGGCGCGGACCGTGTTTATTTAGCGCAAAGACCCTTGGTCCGACAAAGTCGCCGAAAGTACGGCATCGACCTGAACGATCCGCGATTCAATCACGAGCGGGCCGATTATCGCGTGGCCGCGTTAGTCCTCCGTTAATCAAATCCGCGGGAACGGCTGGGAATCGGTGTGGAAATTGGAGCGGCCCCAATCCAAAGACCGGCTGGCCGATGGTTGCTTAGCCAAACGAGCCCCGTCGGTTTTCGAGCTAGGATTCGACGACGGTGTTCGACGATAAACCGCGACCATCTGTCCCAGTTTCCTTTGAGGCTTTCCCGTCGTCCCTCGGTTCTCCAGGCTCTCGGTGGAGTGTCCCGGGAACGGGAAAAACAAACGGGAAACGTACGTTCGAGCACCGCTCGAAGGAGCTGTAAGAGGCAGACGAGGGTGGCGGAAACAATTTCGCAGCTCCGGGAAGAGGCGAGCACGAGAGTCTATCGATTAGACGTTGAATAATGTCGCTTCGATTACCGGACTCTTTCCTCCCGCTTTAAAAAGACGAATAGACTCGGTCCGTCGCCTCCGTCCTATTTATGCGGCCGAGTCGAGAGGGAGCTCTCTATCTCTTTGCAGGAAACTTCATTTATTTCGCGCGAATGGGGATCCCCGGCCGGCCTACGGGAAGATCGCGAGGATTTCCCGGCATTAGTCGAACGAACTTCCGATCTGTACGCACCGCGGCTGATATAATACTTCGGAAAACACCCCCTTCGATCTTTGACTCGATCGCCTCCGCGAAACACGCGCCGCTCTAAGCCCTGCTTCTGCAGGGAAGCAGAGCTCCTTCGAGAAGAGCTCCCGCTCCGTAAGTCCGTCTGAAACCTTCGCCGAGACGTCTCACAGGTTTTCGGCCAGTAATTTTGACGCTGCACGGGAAATCTTAGGCGATCCGCAGACCCGCTCTGTCCCAGTTTCCTTTGAACCCTTTCGCCGGGTTCCAGTCTTCCTCTCTATCGGTTTACCGGCTCCGCGGGACTAAGGAAAACTACCACCGTGCCAGACAAGAAATAAGTTTGCCGTCTTATTTACCACGAGCCCGGAATTTCCTCGTTGATACATCAAAGACGGATCAGGGGACTCTTGGCCGAGTTGATCCGCGTGCCCTCAAAGGGCTACTGCTCGGATATCATTTCATTTTTCGCAGGACACATTGTGTCGCGAGGCTGAGACGAAAGGGGATGGCGCTCTCGCCAGAATTTCGGCTAAGTTCAGGTTCGTTTCGAAGATGCGAATTTCTGGAATAAAAATGAAAATCTGGAAATGTTACTTTTGTCAAGACAAATCTGTTGGCTGATCACAATCGAGTGTGTGTGAAATTATTTTATCGAGAATTGACCAGGTAGCGTAGGTAAACGTTTCGATGTTAATTACATGTGAAAGGCTGCCTTTTCATTTTCCACGGTATCTTCCATCGTAACATATTTCTCTCGTTATATTCGCAGCTCGTACTACCGAGTACCGTATCTCCTACGTGCGCGCATTTCTGTTAAATAATTTATATGAATTTTCTGTTTCGAATATAATTCCTTCTACATCGAAGTTTTTTAATTAAAACACAGTTACGAAGATTACGCAACGCGCATAACTAATTAAAAATTCCTTTCGTTGCAGGTGAGTGTGCCGCTGATTTAATCTAGACCAGGAGAATTCAGGGGTAAGGTGCACATTATTATTATCTCGGATCATGGATCTTTATGCAAAATAGAAAGTCTTGTAACTCCAATTTATTCAAATTACTTGTAACAATATGTTCGGTGTGTACATTACAAAATTGATGATAATATCATCGTAACGTTTGTTTGACCGGCTTGAAAATTCTCGATGCCAATAATAAAATAATGGAAACGAGAATTTTCGTTTTATTCTATGCATTGCAACATATATTTATTAGTGTTTTTCTGACAGTATACAAATATGTTAATTACAAAAATACTCATCACATTTTTAATAAAGATGTCCCCGTTGTCAATCTGTCAATATGAACGCATAAAAATCCACGATCCGATAAAGATCGAGACCGATACGAACGACTAATTTCTGTAATTGTTTTATTCCTCTAAAAACCGTCCGATCTTGTTATTGGGCAAATTTTCTCTCGCGCGTTAATAAAATATGCAGCAGGAGTCGACTCGATAATTTTTCGACCGAAGCGGGAAGCTCGCACTCGTAACGAGAGACGCGAAGCTTCTCAAAGGCTGACGTTCCTTTATTCCGCGACCACTCCGGGCGAAAACATCAGGCGACAGTCGAACGGAATAATTAATTGGCCCATTTGGAGAGCGGCCCGGCTCGCTACGAATTTCGTCTTAGCGAAAGAACGGGCTGAAGTGTGATTGTGAAGAAACGCGCGAAGGGGAAAAAAGAGGCGTCGCCCCGCCCCCTCCCTCTGTCAGAGCCGACAGAGATAGCTAACACGAACTCTAATAAAAACTTTCCTGTCTTTTTGCATTCAACGGGCGTGGCGAAGGGACGCAATCAGCCACGATTCGAATAGATGTCGCTAATTTGCTCGGCGAGATAACGAGACTGGACGGTGACTGGAGCCTCGTCAATTTTCGGAAACTTCGATATCTTTTTCTTCGGGTCTGACGACTAGATTAGATCCTTCTTCGAACAAGAATTTCCAATTAAAAGCTTAAAGCCTTCTGCTTGAATTATCGTAACTAAATCCTGGATTTAGTCGACGATGGATTCCATCGACGAATTGCAAAAATAAGTAGGACAAATGTAAAAAGGTGAAAACGTTTAGAAGAATTTAAACATTTTCTTCCCTTATTTTTTAGTCGTTAGTTTCCTATTATAAAAAAAAATTAGCCACTGAAAGCAAGAAACAGTTAAAAGTCTTCTGGCTGAATTATTATAACTAGATTGCGGATTTTATACTCGAATCACAAAAATAATTAAGACTTTAAAAATATCCTTACATTATTTTATACATATAATATAATTGTAATAATATATTAAACGAGTGTTATAGAACATCTCCAGAGTCAAATATTCTGTCTGACAATATGGCAAGCCTTTCCATCGCGTATTTTACGGTGTCGGTGAAACTAGAACTCGGGAAACGAGACACCAAACAATAAAGATCGTTCCCAACGAGGAACCGTGCGATCCTTTAACAAAGATGGCGCTGATTAGCGTTCAACGGTGTCTTAAATGTCTGGTACAACTTAAGAGACCGAACAGTTTGGTTATTATAAGCGGTTACCAACTTCGAACTGGTAACCCGCACCGAGTTCGTTCGCATACCGTGTGTGCTGTTCGTTTATCAGTCCCAGCAAGCTCTTTGCTAAATCCCAATTTGTTCCCTTCGGAAGTTCTAATCTTGACGGTAATCCGGTGCTCTTGTTCCCTGCACCACCATCGGAGTGCGGATGACTGCGGAATAGTTGTGGATATTCGGACAGTGACGAAGCGTCACTTCAAGATCGGCTTCAGCCAATTTCCCCTCGCGTTTTTCAACGGTCAAATGAAAAGCGTTAATTATAAGTCGCTGGAAAACGGGAGGAAATGCGTAAAGTGCTAACGGTCGCGTTATTTATGGGACGATCTGGTATTAACTTGAAAAAGAATCGTGTCGCTATTACCAGAATATGCAAAATTACTGGAGATGTATGTGTGCGTATGCACTAGAAGCTATAAACAGGAAATTTAATGCAAATGCAATCTCCCTGTATTTTTCTCCGAGTTCTTGCGCATTATCAATCGTAAAGCTAGGATCGAAGGTAATTAAATCTGACTTCCTGGTAACCGCTTTTCTTGTTAACGGTGCAATTAGCATGCTTCCTGTCGCTCTCACACTTCTTGCTCCGGCTTTAGCCTCGTTGCTTTAAAAATCCGCAGTTTTCAACTCATTTCGTCGACGCATTTCCAGACATCGATAAACTTAGAACCAGAACCCGGGCGTATTTGTAAAAACGTTATTTGAAATATTTTAATTATCGTGATTACCTCTGAAACAACGTTCTTTGAAATATTACATTAAATAGCATCGTACTTTACTTTATAATTATCTGAAATAATGATTTGAGATTAGCTTCTCTGATATCTTTACTGACATTTCTGCGAGATAAAAGAACCGATCCGACTATGTTAAATGATTATCCGATAATGAGACTCATTTTTCCGAAGAATAGCATCCCTCTTTCGCCTTCTGCACCAGTGGAACGATTATTTCCTTTCGCGACCATATTAGACGTACGCTGGCAAAAATCTTCTAAAGATAAACTTTTCGAGAGAAGATTTTGCCGAAAGTGAATCGCTGTAAACATTCAAATAAAATCTTTTTAAAATCTTTGTCAAATGTTTGACTCAAAGCCAAATCAGTTTCGAGAATCGATATTATTTCTACTTTCAAGCGACGCCATTGAAAGCAACGGTGCGAAATGAGTTACTTCAAACAGCGATTTCTTATTTCTCCTTTGAAATAAAAATTTCTCGATTCTGCTTAAAACACGCTGCAACGACGTCAACGAACGGCAAATAAGGATCCAAAATCTTGTTCGCCGTGTTGAAATGCGAACGCAACCGTACGAAAATTCTCGACGAGTTTCGCGAAGCTGCGAGCTAAAAATAAATGCTCAAAAATCGGCGTTTTTCTAGCTGTTCAAAGACTAGGCTCGCCAGACCAAAGAAGTTCCCCATTTTTCTTCATGGAAACCGGCCATGCGAATCGCGTGGACAAAAGTACAGGCCGTCCAGAACGGCGAACCGTTCTGTTGCCAAAGAAAATCGAGCCAGCGAAAATCCTCGTTTGGAGACTAAACAGCCTCGTTGTTTTCGCTGCTGGTTGAGCTCGCTCCGCGGGAGGTTCGCGAGTTTCGTCAGCAGATCGTGGACGTTTGATCGTTCGGAGCTTTTCGGTTCGAGAGACGAGAGGGCGAGGGGAGGGATAAAGAGAAGGCGGGGGCGAGCCGCATATCGGGTGACGGTGCTCGGAGGGCGACAAGGTGAGACGGCTAACGAGCTTGTCACGGCGTTGCTTAAGAGTTCGGTGCCGCGAGCGTCCGGAGGAAGGAAGCAGCCGTGGAGAAAAACGAGCCGCGAAGCGCGCGGGGTATCGCTGCGCTTACAAAACGCATGATCGATGGGCCCCGAATCCTCGAATCCCTTCGAAACGCGCCGCGGAAACCTACGAACAAGAGCTCGGATCCTCTCCGTCCCGACCATCCCCCCGGACCTCTGCCCTTTGACTCTCGTAACTTTCTCCCGTATCTCCAGATCTCGATTCGGTTTCCGACGTCAGCCAGCGACGGCCACGACGCGCCGACGACGACAACGACATCGTCCTCGAAAATATTTACGGGGTCCGGCCACGACACGCACAATCGCTCGATAAATCACGACGCATTAACGTTCCGCTACGGGCCGCAGGAATTCGGTGAAGTTTCTGGCAGCCGGCCCCTTTCCGTGGCTTCTTGCAGACTTCGGGGCTCCGGGCGGCGTCCATTCTTGCGAAACTGCTGCCTTTTTCGCAGACGTGTGCTCGTTTAGTTCTGTAGGTGCTTCGAGGATTCGGGTAATTAACCTCTTAGGAACGACGCGCCACTATAATTCCAAGTATACCACTATAAGTCATTCGAAGAGTTAAAAGAAATGATATGATTATTGTTAAGAGGATATTATAAAAAATTATGTGATGCTATATAAAAAGAAACTGATGTGTTGTTTGCTGTCTGAATGTTTTAACAGTCAAACGGCACCACGCACATCGAATTTCTCGTTGAAGCGAGTGCATTAACCTGGTCTACAATGACCTTGAAATTATGATGGATTGAGAAATCTAGGTTCGATCGGCGGAAGCATTAATCTGTGTAATTTGGTTTCTCGAGACACTAGGCTGTACCCGGCAATTATCACAAACTAGAGGCACGCATCTGCCGTTTCCTTCAAATTCTGGCTGCAATTATGCCTCCGAACGTATCATTATTCAAAGTATGGAAAGATTGCTCCGATCGTCAAGGTCATTTCGGAGTATTGGTAAAGTAGGTCGTTGAAGTCTTCTTAGCATCAGTCGGATCGCATCAGTCGGTCGAATGTACACTCTACCGTTCGAAAATGATCGGCGATCTTCGGATATCCATGAAAATGATATTCGGCGGTTCATTCTCTTCGTGCGGAAGAAAGGACTTTTTTTTGGTAAACGCCGTTATTTATGGCTAGAAAAGGACGATCCCTTTTGCTTCAAAGACATACAAGTGGGTCAGCTTTTGTCTGAATCCAAAGCGGAACCGACGCGAAACGTCCGCGAGAAAAAGGTCGAGCGACGTAAAAAGATCCATTTATTCAGGATTCGAAAAACTTGGGAGCCGCTTCTTTCCCAAACGGAGGGATCTTTCGTTAAGTAGATCGATGATATTCGAACGTCCAGCGTAAGAGAAAAATCGAGAAGATACTCGTTCATCATTTGCCCGCGAAGTTCCGTCTAAATTGGAACCGGATTCTCCGCATCCCCCTCGTCGGGCCGGGTCACACGCTCGAGCAAACCCTCGAAGAATTACACCTCGTTAGAACACGATTCTCATATTATTATTATTAGACGTTATTTCCTCGGGCACAAAGGCGTCCTCGCCGGCAGAAGGTCTCTTTCGACGTTCCGAGCTGGCGGGTAGGAGATCGCGACGAGATCGCGACGAATCGCGGCGCACGATAATCGGCCGATAACGCAAATAAAACGCAGGCCGGCTCCTTTCGCCGGCTGCAATGTCTGCGAATTGAATTCCGACGTCCGTGGGACGCGAGTCTTTTGATCGAGACTCGTTAACGCGGCTCCGAAGCTCGGTATCGAACGCCGCCGGTACACCGGGCGCGGGCCGTTCCTTTTCCCTCGCGCCGATTCAAAAGCAAATTCGATTAGCGAGCGACAGATTGATCCTTATTGAATCACGGCTCGCGGTGGTCTTTGTTATCGCGATTCCGTCCACGGGGCTGGCTGCCCCCACGCGGGAGACCGTGGCGCAGCTCGCGTTCATCGATCGGTAATGACCCCGATGATCGGTCCAGATAAAAAGATCTTCGTGTCGGATTCGGTTTCTTTCTTCTACCCTGGGCCCTTTTCTTGTCCCGGCGCGGCGATCGGAGATTAAACGGTCGGAGCCGGCCAGCCCGGCGCGGCCCAACCTTCTGCGAGAGCGCGAAGCCGATTCCGTGTAAATTAAACAGCCGTCGATGGTAATCGATGCGGAAACTTCGCGGAGTAATTATCGACCGGGCGCATTCCTTCCACGGATTTCTGACTTCGCGCCCGGTACGGGTTCCTCCGGGGCTACCTCCGCCGTTTTTCTTTCCCAGTTAGCTTTGAAATCGTGGTTTATCTTGGTCATCGATCCCGCTGCTAATACAAGGTGTGTCGAATATAGTGGTACTATGCAGATATCGCTGCTGTTTAATCGAACTGCGCAACAGACTAATCTGTTAGCGTGCGGCAATATTTCCGGAGCGTTTTTTTCTGCCTCGCAGGAAATGCTTAACTCGTGCAATCTCTGAATTCGTTGATCAAATTTCTAGTATTTCAACGATCCTTTCTGTTTCGAAGTTGCTGGATCACGCGACGACTGAATACAAATTTATTAAACTACGGCGCATCGCGAAGAAGATCGCGAGAGTTTTACGACAATTGCAGTACGCCACGATTTCTACCTAATGGTATTCCAACTGAGATTTCCACGCGCTGGCGAGCTCCAAGTTAGGCGGCCAGCTATGAACACCGAACCGTGTCGGGCGGAGCTAAATTCGCGATTAATTCGTTCCTCGCGTCATGTCACCACGGTTGTCCGACCACAGTGTGAAAATTGGGCCGCGTTTTATGGCTGTTCGCTCGTTCGTGGGCGAGTTGCCTCCACGATTCTCGCGTTCGTAAACCTGCTTTCGAATTTTGCATAAGCACATTGTGTTCTAACCGGACATATTCGAAAAACCTGGTAGAACGTGCTGTTCGTAATAGAATTTTTTGGTAGAGCATTTCGCCAGGTTTCGTTAGAACCGAATATTAAATGCAACGGAGGACGCTGGATATATTTGTCAACCCGATGCAGCATTACTCCAAACGTGTAAACCGTTACACCAATGAATTCTCCTCTCTGTTCGGCAGCTATTGATCAAGAACCCGAGCTGGATACATTTTCACAGTGATCCATCTCGCGACACGCAACAGTATCAATGCGAAATCCATACCAGTGTGCAGCTGTTTGCAATATCAACAAAACAACAGATACAATTTTTCAACAGCGCAGTTGCACCTGCAAGCTCGAAATTTCCGACAACAACCATTTTACTCCATTAACCCTTTACGGACGAGCGCGTCGACACTTGTAGTCAAAAAAATCTGGACGCTTCATTATGTATTATACAAGAGAATGTGTTCTTATCTATAAAAGAATTTCTGAATAATTGAATATTTTACTACTGTAAGGTAATTATTCTAGTAAACTCTCCCGTAAAATTTCGAGAGGACAAATCTAAAACATACTTTCGATTACTAAATAAATATCGATGCGTCGAACCTGTCGCGCTACTCTCCCCACCCCTTTCAATCTGTAATGGGTACTTAGGATAGCGTAAAAGCCGATCGCGACTTCGAATTAATGTTCCGATCGCGAAGGGGAAAAGAAGGAAATCGATTTAACGAGTGTCCAGGAGGAGTCGGGAAACGGGTCTCTTTATGGTGGCCATGGAAGCCGGAAGCTGGCGGCGAGCACGTCCGCGGGTCCCGATTTGTCGAGTGCGCGCGGGACACCCGATGTCGCCTGCAGTCAAAGCGACTAATTCTGATTAGCTCCCAAGCGATCCGAGTATATCCAATTACGGCGTCGCTGGCATGTCGCCCCGTTCGTCCGCCTTAATCCCGCGGAATAATTCGCCCCGGTGGCCTGTCATGTGTCGCCGGCCGACAGTGAAATATAGGTGACAGCGTGCCGTCGCGTAGCCGTTCTTTGCGCGGCCTTACAAACACGCGGCCGACGACGAATCAATTAAACAGCCAGCCAGCCAGTTCGTTAAATAATTTTCCCCGCAATTAACCCGGCCCGCGCCGCCATCTTGCAGCCGAGCGGCGAACGACTGCCGCCCGAAAACCGCCCGATAGAGCCGACTAATTAACCGAGCCTGCTCGATGATTGATCAGTGATCCGTGAGCCTCATTATCGCGACGCTGGAACTGTCGGCGGACAGAATTTATGGCCGGCCGCGGCCGCTGCTGCGAACTCGGACTCTGAAAATTCGCTGTCCTCTTTCACCTAACCCAGATAGATTCGCAAAGTTGGTTGGTTAGCGAATTTTAGCGAGTTGGTTGGCTATCGGATCATTCGAACGCGTGGTTTGTCGGACGCTCTACCGGAATAGTTAAAGTCCGACAATGAGCAGCGTCCAGATAATGCAAATTAACAGATATCCGAGCTAGATTTTTTCAGAACAACCGCGGATCGTTGACCCTTGAAGCGTTCAATTTAACCCTGGCATGCACGGAACTTTAAACATTTATTTCTGTTATAACAATATTCTCTAATAAATTTTTTATACTTTTTTATACTTTATTATTTTAAAGAACAATATTAAAGAGCACTTTTTCTTACACAGATGCAAAATGAATCTTCCTTGAGCAGAGCTTAATTCTTCTAATTGACACGATCTTGCCATTGGTGAATTGAAAAAGAAACGCGCAGAGCGCTTCCTCGTAACTACCCTTAAGTATCGATCCTTTGGATTAGGTTCGATGCTCGCGGCAGATTGAAATACTTCTGTCCTCGATAAAACCGAGCAAATGAAACGTTGGCTGCCGTCAAAATTGCAGCCGCAAATTGAAAAATTGCTCACCCGTTGATTCCCGTTTCCTCTGCGAGATTGTATGATATCGACGTGCCAGATGCCGGATTTTTCTCCAGAAGGCTAGCATTAACGAGATACTCGATCCGCTTCGAATGACACGGGTGCTGCATCCTCTCCGAGCGAGAAACACTTAGCAAGCGGTGGCACAGCGTGAAGATTACAGAAATTACGGCGCCCCTAAACAAGACCTTTCCTACCGGCGATTTATTATTACCGTCTTCTCGGCGTTCCACTCGGTTGGTGCTTTCTAATCCGCTGGGAATCGATTCCGCGCCGCGATAGCGACCCGCGATCCACATCGTCCATCTCCAGTTCACCGGAATCTTACCGCTGATCCCGTTTAAGACCATCTTCTGCTGCAGTGGATCAAAATATCGTTACGTCCCCTCCAGCCCTGGAAAATGGAACGAAAATGTTAGTACTCGTTCTAGAAGCACGCTTCCGGACCAGAAAACATCGTTAACGGTTCATAAAAAGGGATGATTAATCAGTTAGCCGTGGCGCCCCATTTTCAGACTGAGAACCAAGCGATCACGAGTATACTCGATAAACGCAGAGTAAGCGCCGCTGTTAAAATATGGGATCAAAAAGAGACGGGTTTATTTTATAAAGTTGTGTTTTATCAAGATGTGCTATATCCATAATAAATGCATGAGTTTATCTCAAATTATTTATATTTTTATTTCTTTTATTCTGATCTGGCCTCAAAATATTCCAAACGTCTTGAAATTGTTTTCATTGTAATTACAATTTATATAGCTAATGGTCACTAATGATCAAAAGCCGTTCTTAAAACGATCTTCCAAGATAGAAAGTTTTCGCAAGAAAAGCAGTAACGATATAATAACGACTTAGAGGTTCAAACGAACCTATAATAAATCTTGCAAAATATTCGAGATCGTTTTAATGCTCTTTGAAACGAGGTTTCTGTGACTCACCGAACACCTATAAAATGCGGCGCCGAAAAAATATTTTCCAGAGCTCCGTACAATAATGCATAAATATTGAATCGGAGCTTGTCCAAAAGGTGCGCACGAATGGTCAGGAGCCTCTTTAGCCGAGACAGGGGGTTCGTAATCGTCGAGATGCGTCCAGAACGAGCGTCGACGGCCTGGCCAGGTTTGCGGACGCACCGGCCACCATTGTCGCGTGTTCAGCATCGAAAGGCCCTCGATCGTCGATGAACAGAGCTCGGACAATGGGCTCGGCACTCGAGCTGTGCAGCTTTTAATCTCTGGCCCGCTGCGTGCCGGCATTTTCGCGCACCGTCGACCGGCCGGCGTCGATCAAATGGAGCGGAAAGCGCGAACGCCTGCCTGTTCCCGCTCCTCCTGCAGACCTCTCGATCCGAACCGACGGTTTCTCGAGATTTCCACCCGGGACGAGTTTCCTTCCCCTTCTTCCAACCCTTCAGCAAGGTAAGCACCCTTGTCTTCGCGTGCACTGGAACCTCCGTGGAAGGTTTAAAGCTCGAGCGCCGAGTATGTGGCCGAGTAGAGGTTAAAGTAGGCTGCTGGCTTTCTATATTTAGATACTTTTTCGGCGAGATCCTGGCGACTCGACTTTTGACCCTCTCTTGCGACGGGCAGAAATTTAGATCTTTTGATGAAGACGCAAAGTATAGAACGTCCTATAGGGTCAATCGCTAGATAATATGAAATGAAATATATCGAATAAATAATTCGTAAATTATTGTCTTCGTTAAATTATATATTTTATGAAAGTATCGCCTTTAAACAAAATATGAAGAAAATCAAACTTGCAACTTGAACAACGTTCGAAGCATCGAGTTGTCCACGGAGCACGTTGCCGCGAGGGTTTTCCGTCGCATAATCTGCGAAACAATTATGATCAAGATCGAATGCCGGTCACCATTAAACCGTCACGGAAATCCCATGTGTTCTAGCCGACGCGGGTCTCGCGGCAAAAGTAGGTGCGCTAGCTGTAAACTTGTCACTTCGGACGGTTAACCATCGACGAGGGTACCGTTTTTGCGTCCGTTAATCTGCATTTCCTGTTTAGATCGGGCGCCAGCGCCGCCGGACGCCTCTAATTAGGAGCGAGTAACCGGCAAAATGGGAATTAATAAAACCATCAAATATTGCTCTGCGTGTAATCGACGACGCCGATGCAGTCTTTTTCCGCGGCGCGAGAAAAATCCGAGGAGAAACGTCTCCTCGATTCCGGCACGGGAAAAACGCTCGGGCTCGCTTTAATTAACGTTCCGGCCGTGATTTGCTCGCCGCGCGATTTTCCTCGTTTTCTCTTTCGCCGTGCCCGCGTTTCTTTCGGTGTCGTTCGATGTTCCTCGGCCGGGAAAAAGCGACCGATGGGTCGAATCGCGTGGACGGGATCGGCAGCACGCGATCCGCCGAGAAAACGCGTGCGGTTCCGAGCCGCGGAATGCGTCCGTGTTCGCGTTTCCTCGCAGACCGCCGTTCGAAAGGGCAGAAATTATAGAGCAATTTCGCCGGGGCTTGTCTTTCCCATGGCGCCGTCGCCGGATTCCTCCGTAATTTCGGCCGCAAATTTTCCCTCCGACCGCCGACGACGATATTGTTAACAATCCGATGGTAACCGCCGCGGCCCGAAGCTACCCGCCTCTTTAAAATTTCTCTTTTTCAGCGGAGCTTCGCCGGAACTTTCTCGTTCCGCTGCTTTTTCCGCCGTCCCCTCCCTCGTGCCGCACTCCTCTCGATGTATCGGGTCGGAAAGTTTACCGGGGTTTCTTTTTTAACGCGCTGCTCGCGGCGGTTGCATCGCTGCCAAGAAATTCGGACCTGGTGCACACTCTTCCAAACGTAAGCCAACTTAATCCATTCGTTTGTTGCGCTCGTTCTTTCCTGCCATACTCTGTTTGCTTTGTCCAATTTATTTGATCCTCGGCTTACTGGTTATGATACATCGCGTAGCTTGCTACGAATATTTGGAACTATTTTATTCCTTTAATCTTGGCACTTCCTTCCTTTTACGAATGTGTTTGCGACCCCTTTTACCGTATCCCACGAACGACTGCCGACCAATATTCTGCAATCGTTCCGTAATCGCTTACAGAAGCGACTGTAATCATAATGATTAGTCGTGTTTCCGCTTATATTTCGCCGAACTCTGAGAAAGAGGAAGGTTGGCAGACAACGGCGTGTTTCCTCGGACCGTTTCGCTGGAAGTGCTTTGCATTCGAAAGCTTCGTTAATTCCTCGCGAAGTGGCGACCACGAGAACCGGAGATTCGGCCAGCTGCGGTTCCAGTTTCCTGAACTTGATAATCCCGCGACCGCGCGCTGGCGAAACGCGTAAACAGATCCCTCCGCAAATCGGTGGAATCGCGAGAAGAAAGGAAACGCCGCGAGACGGTACACAGGACGCGTCGGGCCACCGCCGAATCTATAATTTTCCCCGGCAGGTATCTCCGATAACTGCTTCCGAAACTACTTATATGCACGGCAGAGATTCCGCGAGGCCGATACGCCGTCGGATAATCGGGACGAGCCGGAACAGAGGGAAATAAGCGGCGAGGGGGGAAGAGGGAATGGGGCATTACCGTGATACTCTCCGCGGAATGGGGGGAGCGATCCGTTTCGATAAACGGAGAACGCTGACCGGCGAAAATCGCTCTGATGGGAGATCTCGATCACCCGCGAGGCTCTCTGCCGGTCGTTCGGGCTTTATCACTGATAGATGGTGATTTTTATGGGATCTCGTCCATTGAAAGTCATAATCTCCGCTGGAAGATTCATTTGTACTCCGTTAACCTTTTTCTGGCCATCGTTTCTATTTTATTTTGGCATACATGGTCATAACCTAGTTGAACGGACATTATTTCATTATGAATAGACTGTGGATTTGATGCATTTATTTTAAAAAAAATGAGTAGGTGAGAAGCGAAATGGCGACGCTATTAGAAAAATTCAATAAATCGGTTATACTACTTTGAATTTTACGCCGTCTAATTATGAAAGACGTATCCTTGACGGATTCACCCACGCAAACACGAATACCATCGAATTATATTTGCCAGAAGCAATATTGAGTCGCCAAGGTTCGCGCGTTTAAAGAAATCTCGGGAAAATGTAAAATTATGATCACCTGTACGTGCGCCATGTTTCTCTTTTTAGTAGAGGAAATTCTGATCGCATAAATCACGTACACCTTTCTAGCATAAATTTTGACTACACGGTGCATTGTAGAAGCTGTCGCGCCCGTTTTTCGCAAACAGATTCGACGTAAAAAGTCATTCTATATTTTCGTTTATTCTATCGCAGAGAATGCCGGCGCCGCTGGAAAATTTCCTGCACAAACCATTGATTCCATTCATAAAGGAAAGATAAAATATAGTCGGCTTAAATAATGTGTCTCCGTGCGCGATCTTTTTCTCTCGGCTCTCTTTTATTTCTGCGCGCAAGAAAATACTTTTCGAGGGTAGATGGAGGCACCGCGTCGTTCCGTTGTTGTTTACACGGGCTCCCGGGATCTCGTTTAATCCAGGAATTGAAATAATGGCGGGCTTTGACTACAGTATTTTCGTTACAATTACGAATTTCCGGAACGAAGGAAGCATTAATATAATTAGATTTCGCGCGGTAACGTCGCCTCGTGTCGGAGGCGGGTGTTTTGCCCGGCGGTTTCCGGTGTTTTCTTCTGCTCGGCTTCCGGGCCAGGCAATTTAAAACTCATTTCGCGTCGCGCAGTATTTCTCGGAAATATTACCGGGATTCAGATAATCTGGGATTCAATCAGAATTTTGTCAGAGTTACAAGCATCGGGTCTTCCCGAGGAATATCGTTCGCCTGAAAGCTTTTTTAATATTTCGCTACGGCATAAGTAGGTATTAATTTCATTTCCTCCGGAACGAACTCCGTCGTTCGTACATTAGATTTCCAACTTAATTAATTCGAAGTACGCCCTGCTTTCGAAATTCGTGCGCTCCGCGGTATTATGGATAATTAGAACTGGTTCAGTTCCCCGCTGTTCTCTATCAAGTTGAATTTCTTCGTTTACGAACACGCGTTCCCTTATCCAAACAAACAATTTTATTAAACGTCGGATTAATTAAAGTTTATTGAATCGAGTTAATTAAACCTCTTCCCTGGGACCTGGGGCTGACGCTGGATCAGAGCTAGATTTCACGTCCACCGGACAACAGACGGTGGGAAATTAATTGCGCGTCGTGTTCTGTTCACCGTTCAATATTGTCGTTCAAATTTGGCGGGCAAAAGCGACGAGATTAACCCTATAGAAGTCGTTCGGACGTTTGCTCTTGGCTAGCTTGTCATTGAAACGACGAAATCGCAAGGAATAAAACGGTACCGGAGCTGCTCTCGGATCATCGCCTGGATCCAGAAATTAGCATAAGCATCCGCCGCCGCGTCACGGATATAATATATCACGTCCGCGAGATCTCATCAAAACCGTCACCGATCAAGTGTAATCTAGCCATCGGTAAACAAGCTCGATCGCGATCGAGAAACTCCCGAACGATGGTTTCCGGGACAGCATAGAGAAAAAAGGGGTGGATCCAGTTCTTCTAGCGCGGTAATTGATCGACAGAAGCGAACCGGAGAAACGGGGAGAGGGAGAGAGAGAGAATGAGAGAGGGAAAAGAGTAAAGATAGCTAGCGGTTGGATGGAAGGGGCCAAGTCACGCGGCGGAAGTCGATAATGCAAACGAGTCAAGTTCGGTCGGCGGTTCTTATCGTCGCTAATGAAGAAAAATTGCCCGGATCCCTAGAAAGCGTCCGATCGCGAGACAATAAATAATCGTTGGAATTCGATAGGCGAGCAATAAAGGGGTGAGGGGTGGAGCAGGAGAATGGAGCCTATTGGCCAGCAATCTGCAACACGATCAAGACGAAAACCGCTCGCGTAATTGAGACGCGTACCGACGACTTCCTCGTCGACGTTCCTGGCCCGCTCCCGGGGATATCGCGACGCTAACAGCTCGATTAATCCCGGTGGTTGTTAACGTCGGAACCGGGGTAATCAAGCCTCCCGAGACTCTTGCAAAACCTCTCCTATCTTACCCTCTCTCCCTCTCTAGCCCTCTCTCCCTTTCTCTCTTTCTCTCTTTCTCTCTTTCTCTCGGTCCCTCTCGCTCGCTCTTTCGCGGGTGAATTCGTGACAACGTTGGCCGAAGCGCGCGGTCGGGTACGACGACACTTGACCTTCGGAATTAAGGACGGACAGCCGACTCATTGATTACCGTTAACCGCCGATACGTCGCCGAGGAATATCCCTCTCTGTCCCGTTAGCCGACTGATAATGCCCGGCGACGTGTGAAACGATTTATTAGGACGCCGAAGAGAGCGTCGCCGGAAACGCTTTGTTTGACGTTTCGCGCGAATTTGTTCCGGATTCGGCCGGGCCTGCGGCTCTCCTCGAGATGATAGCGATACAACGACTCTGTGAATATTGATTTGGCAACGAGGTAAGACGCTGTTGACCCCTTGACTTCGGGTAACGAGGCTTCTTGGGATTGTTCTGGTCTAATTTAATCCCGAGTGGCTGCCTAATTGATGTTTGCCTCGCTTCCAGGGATTGCCTCCGAGGTGAGAAAGTAATTGGGCGATTTATTGGGTTTCAGTTTCGCTGGGCTGTAGCTGATTTTATTTTAGAATCGTCAAATTGTGTTGGGACTATCGTTGTTAGCAAATTACAAATTTGCGTTCCATAAGAGTATTGCGTCCTCGAAGAGTATTTCTTCGAATTATTTCATGGCCGTCTCGTTGCTCGGAACACCAGAGGTATACCAGCAGTTATAATAGCAGTCCGCTATATGTATTCTTGCTGCTCTTACATTTCGAGAGAATGCTGCTCTTACAATTATCGGAGAAAATGGCTATTATGACGCATGGAGCACATCAGGCACGTCGGAATAACAGCACTACTTGGCCAGCTGCTGCCTCGTTCATTTTCCTAGAAATGGTTCCCATTCGAGAAGCAGTATTTCTAAAGTCCACTCTAAAATATAGCTACTTCCCTAAATCAAATTTGACGAATCTATCTTGAACTATTTTATCGACAATCCTCCTCGTCGAAGGAGTAAGAGCGTAGCCCACAAAGTTGGCGATTCAACCGATCTTTATCGTTTTCGAAACTGGAAGCCAGGAGAGTGTTCCTGAAACGACGCGTCGTTGAATGAGGAACCAGAATCCGCGCAGACTTAAAAAGAAAAAGAGCATCAGCGGTGAGTTCACCGGCTCGCAGACATCATAATTTATCACGAGGCCGTTGAAGCGGGTTTAAACACCGCCGTCTAAAATCTTATAAAGCAGTCGTATAAATGGCATCCCGATCTTTTCACCGCGGCCGTTCAAATTACAAACTCACCTGGCGCCCGTATTTTTATGGACACTGGCGCTTTTTCGCACCGAGGCTGAAAGCGTCGCCTCGCCTCGCCTCGCCGCGTTGAATAAGATCGCGACGTGAAATACTGCGGCGGGGTCGCGGCCGCAAGATTTCGGCTCCGGTCCCGGCAGTAACGCAACAATCTTTCGGATAATACGAGCACTTTGCAAGAGTTTCGTTCGCGTTCGCCGGCCGCTGCTGTAAGAAAACAACAATAAAAAAAAAGAAAATCGAGAGAAGAGAAAAAAAGGGAAAGAAACTATGAATGCGCATTATTCCCGGACATTTAACCGAGGCATTCAGAATCAGCACCGCGGGACAATTCTCCTTTTCAATTCCAGCGGCCCGTTCGCCGCCCGCGCTGATGGGCGAACGGGGGAAGCCATAACCGTGCCCATATTTACCGCGATTCCCGTACGAATCGTACCTCGTAACAGCCCGGCCAGCCCGATACAAAAGCTCCCATTCACTCGTCCGGCTTTTTATCGTTAATATTAGGGGGGACCTGGCTTTCGTCCTCCTGCGCCGTGCTCTGCCGCTGAAAGAATACGATGCAGTATCTCGTTCCCTCCGCTCGGAACGGAAAACCGTAATCGGCGGCGACTCGCGCTCGGAAAAGCTCTTCCGATCGATCGGCCGCCGACTTTCCAGTCCGCGACATCCATTTCCGCGATTTTCGCGAGATAAACATTCACTGACCAATTCCTGCATTCCTTTTCCAATTAATTCCTGTCTCCCGCTTCGAAATCCTTTCTGGAACAGACTTTCAAATATGGTCGAACGTGATAGCGTTGAAGAGGAATAAACTAGCACTGTACAGGCCATACGAAACGTTGCCAGGGTATACGAAATGGAATCGTGGATAAAAATCGGAAGCATTCGATAAAAAGTTCGAACGCTGGGGAAAGCATCGAGCCAGACCATGGCCGATGCTTTTTCTCGTCGAAAAGACAGACCACGATTAACTATTCAATCAATCAATCGGGACCGATTAAAAAAGCTGCTATCTGCTTTGAAGTGTGCCGGCGAGTTCCATTCGCAAAACCAGAAGAAACGAGAAAAGAGAAGACGCGGAAAGTTCTCGCCGGCATTTAGCGAGCGACTCGGCTCCATTAACGGATTACACGCCCCCGTAACGAGCGCCGATGAAGAAAGCACACGAGGTCCAGACGGGCCTGGGTCAGGCACGCGAATTAACTCGATAACGCGAGTTTTCGTGACCGGCCACGTTCGACGAGTTATGAAAGCCCCGGCACCGAATTCCCCGGGTCACGATAGCGTTCCAGTGTTGCAGACCCTCCAGAGAGGAAGAGCAACAGTACTATAGAGAAATTTAGATGCTCGCCGTTTAACAGAGATCCTGTCGAAAGCGACTTTCTGTACTTGAAACTCGATTCTATAACTGTAGCGTTTCGAATAATTAGGCGACCAAAGACACCGAAAAGTATACGGACGCTTCTGTGAGAACAGTTTCTGATTTTTCAAATATTGTCCATGCTCGAGCTGTAATAATTTAGTAAAAAATAATCGCACAGTGATAAACGTGGACACGATCGAGAGCTCGGAGAAATTATCTATTAGATCTAGCACAGTTTCATTATCGAGTTGATCGTCCAAATATCGAAAAGCAATAACTGTCCACCCGAATACAATCACGCGCACAAACGCGTTGCGAGAGATGCGTATCGAATAAAATACCTCGCGCCGCGATCTGCTCCGAAAAATTAACAACGAACGTTTAATATTTGCCGCCGAATGCATAATGTGGCGGTCGGTCGACCGAATAAACGATAAATCCGCGACAGTATATTAATTCAGTTGATCGAGCTTGTCGAGCTAGAATTTCATAAACAAAGCGAAATGGGAACCGAGCGAATTTGAAACGTCGAGACATCAGAAATAATGATTTTTTCGGACAATGAAAATTGGCCGAAGTTCTAGCGAACTTGATCGAAAGTTGATTGCTTTATCGTCGGCTCTGAACTGCTCTAAACTCGATTCGAATTAATCACCGAGCCCGAAACCGAATCCCCGGAATAACGTCACAATAGATTGCATTATAGATCCGGCAAATTGAAACTGCATTCCGAGGAGCGTGGAATAATTTATAAACCGTGACTCTGTCGAGACTTTTAATATTTGAAAGTGGCGGGGCTAACTGGGTCAGTCGGTTGCCGCACGAGGATCTCAAAAAGCGATCCAGCAACAGGAACGTCCGTGGCGTCGTCCGCCGAACGAGATGAAGCAGAAGGCTCCAGAGAAATCGCGAATTTTTCCGCCGGCTCTCCAGACGTTCTTTCCGTTCGCGGCGCTGATGCGGGCACGTATGCCTCGACATGATTACAGGGATAGAATGTGTGGCCCGTAAAGGAAACGCGAGCTATCTAGCACCGACCAATTAAGAGCCTCACTGGAACGTGGTAAATAAGTTGGCGCGAGGAAATTCCAGTACCCGGAGCCTCCGGAGACCTGGACTTTTTGGAATGTCTTTCATAATTTCCACAATTTCCTCGGCGGTTGCAATTTATGAAATAGTGGCTGCCTATTAACTCCAGTGTAAACTTCTTGTTCGGAACGCGTTCGCGAATTTCGCAACCGAGTGGAAAGCCTTTGTGTTACTATTTTTGCAATCCGTTCAACTGATTTCGCTTTTTACAATCTTCCGATGCCAGACAGACTCGAGATTAACGACTTCATTTAAAACAGGGAAATCTCCCCATTCGATTGGAAATATTGATAATTGAAGAGCCGAAATTTATTTCGATTTTAAGTGTGCACATAATGGCCAGACTTAATAGATTACGTCCGAAATCTCCGTATCGTACTCGTAATTCCAGTTCAGCGACTGTTATTCGTGAAATCTCCGAAAAACGACGTAAAGGAATCGACAACGTCGCAAGACAAGGTGTACAAATTTCTGCAATTGTTTCGTTACCCGTACAGGTTCCAACCGATTGCTCGTGAACAGGTACGCCGATTCCGGGTGCTATTACCGATTCCCAGACATAAATATATCCTGCGTGGACATTAATTACCGAATTAGTCGCAGTCGGTGTCTAAACAGTCCCGTTGCCCGGTCAATTACGAGCCCCGGATTCGTTTCGGAACGTGTAATTAAATCCGCCGCAACAAATTCAACGAGCCGCGACCTTTCGGCTCCATTGTCTCGGCCGGCCGATAGAAAACACGGAAACGCCGCGGTGGGTTCGCGAAATTTAGCGTGCACGGGGTGAAAGGCGAACGCTGCTTTGAAAACGAAGCCTCCCGAACGATAGCAATTCCTCGTACGATTGCGCGGCGCCATGAAATTGATTCGTAATTCTCAGAAGACGGCAAAGGTGAAACTAATAGCCGGGCGGTGCTCGATCGTGAATCTACCACAGAGGTTCCTGGGGATTG
Source organism: Augochlorella aurata (assembly GCA_028455555.1). Classification (NCBI taxonomy): domain Eukaryota; kingdom Metazoa; phylum Arthropoda; class Insecta; order Hymenoptera; family Halictidae; genus Augochlorella; species Augochlorella aurata. The sequence goes on from CM052149.1 coordinate 13,387,702, forward strand.
CCGACCCCGTTGCGTTTTGCCATTACCGGCGCTAGGTCGCGAGCATAACCTCCGGTATCGCTGAGGACTTTTGTCGACGTCTGTACGCCGAGTCGAAAATCTTTGTGGCAGGATCGAATAGCTGAAACACACCTTTCAGCGGAAAGCTATCATTTAAACCTGTATCGCGAGGTTTTTTACGGTGGCTTCAGTTTCACATCCTGTATCACGTGAAAGCATGCTGTGCGAAAATGAACGACAGCCGGCGAAAGTAGGGGCTTCGAGCTTTAAAATGCTGCCTTTTTCCGAAATTGTAACAGTTCGGATCGCGTAAGTAGATCAAAGTCGAAAAATCACATTTAGACGAGAAAGGGAGAAATAATTCCACAGCAAGATGGGCTGATCCACGACTTTTGCATCGTCGTTAATAGGTTAATATCGTCGATTAAAACGTTGCCGGTGAAACGATAATTATTAATTCAATAGAAATCCGATTCAGTGTTCCAAAACGTTCGCCCCAGACTCAACGAGGTCGCTGTCAAAGAACTGCGTTCGAAGATACCCAAGTGCAACAGAAGTTGCTCGGTAAGGACGCGAATGCAGCCGCGAAAAGCGTGCGCGTCGCGAGGGTTAATTACCGGGCTAATGTTTCGATCGATAAACCGTGTACCTGTTTGACACGGACACCCACCACGACGATCCCCCGATACCTTCCTCCGTGCACACGTGGGCCGCACAATAGACATTTCATTCGATGGTGGCGACCTCGGAAAGACAATGCGATAGATCTTCGTTGCGCGCTGCTCCCAGTCAAGATTGTCGTAACGTTATGCGCATCGCTGGATCTGCGGTTCTCACGACGAGGAGATTGATGATGCGTAATCAATTGGCATACATCTTCCCCCGGACAATTGCGACATATTCGAGCGGCCGGGACCTTTCCGATGACCCCCTGACAATGATTCGAATCCCCGAGAAATCAAGCCTCGAATCGTCCCTGATAGAACGAATTTCTGATATTGAAATCAGATAATCGTGAAGGATGTGCCGCGACGTGCGCCCGTTACGTGGATCAGACGAGATTTACACGCGACCCTCGCTGACTTATTGCCCTCCGCATTACCGGCGAATCACGAGACGATTTTTGACAGTTTCTCCGATGGAAATTCCGCGACTCTGCTGCCAGGATCGCGGCGCAAATTGGAGCAGGTGCCTGTGTCAGCTCTGTGTCCTGTTACACTGCGGAACAAAAAGACGGCCCACTTTCAAACTACCCCAATTTTTATGTTTTATTATTATATTGTATTATTGTTGTTATTATTATATTTTTAGGCCACTTCCATATACAGTTTGGGGTCTATCGAAAAGCTCTATAAATCGCGAACTGAAAGAAAACGTTCAAACGAAACGAAAGGCGTTTACGTTCGCACACGAGTGACTATCACGAACGATCCTGGGATAGTTTCATTATACCGTTTGGTGTTCATTGTGCCTAGAAGACGGCAGCAAAGTTGCCAGGTTTGCTTTTCTTCTGCGAACACGAAGCGCAACTATAGGCCGCGGGAGCGCATTCGATGCATCGCGTGCAACGTCCGAGAGACACGGACAACCTCGTCTCTCCTCTCTCGGCCGCGGAGTCCAGTCGAGCAGAGTGATGGACGTTGCAATCTTTCTCTCCTTTTTCTCCTTTTTATTGTCAAGATCCAAGGTTTCGTCGTTTTTTTCTAGACGGATCATTTTCGCCGCTGATGGACACGCAGCGGCTCGCAAAGTCGTAAAACGAAAATCGCGGGGATGCGTGGCTTAACGAACGGGACGCGTTCCGAGAAATTGCTTTGTTAGCGGAAACTTCGGTGTCATGGGTAAAAATGACGTTGGGATCGGTGTCCGTCGGCTCGTTGAAGAATTTTTAACGACACGGATCGAAGACGTTGCTGCGAGAACTTCGAGAGCCAACTTCTCGCGGAATTGTGCTTGAAGCTTTAACAAGCGTTTTCAAAAGTGTTCAATTTTATTCCCCGCTCTTGTAAAGAAATGGGGATTTCGTGTTCATTCTATCGAGAGGAAAACAATATTTTATTTGCGAAAGGTGTCCGGTATCTTCGTTTCGAGAGCAAATGGGTTTTTCATGTTTCAGCAAACAAAATGAGTGCGCATGTTGGTTCGCTCTGCATTCAAAACCATTAAGTTAACGGATACGCGTAATTCGATTTTATATGCGTATGCATCGTTTTTTTTTAACTTGACATTTTATCCGACAGTTTGCAGCATTATGCATATTAAAGCAGTTAATGCGAGTCGATTGTGCGATGATCAGACTGCAGATCCCTGCGCGGAATACAGCTTTTTCGTAGCAATTGCAACGGGCAAGAGTAGCGTGTAAATTTCTTTATTAATCCAAATGGCTTCAAAATGTTATATCAATATTTAAAAAGCACCCGGTTATTTCATAAATAAATGCATGAAATTCGGTTCGTTTCACAAATAAATGCATAAAATTCACTTCGTTACACAAACAAACGTATAAAATTCACTTCGTTTCGAAAATAAACGCGTTAAATCGCAAGATCGCTGTTCGATCGAGCATCCATTCTGTGAAAATGACATTCGAAAATCACTTTCCTCCAATGGCAGCGAGAAGAACGATTAGAAGAAGAAGAGATCGAGGCCAAGATGCGACGATACCGAAAGCAGTCGAGCGAGAGTAAAGAATGAATCGTCCGCGGCAATTGATCGTTGATCACCGATGGTGTCACACGCACAATTACTCATCTTTCTACGAATCAATAGAGTCGACGGACGTAAGACATCGTACGTGTTAATCACAGGCCCGTCTACATCGCTACGGGAAGTCGGCGATCTACTCGGTTTTCATTGGTGCCACTCCCAGCCGATTCAAATGTACTCCCATTGACCGAGTTCGCCGCGGCGCTGGCCATTTGCTGGGCATCGTTTCGACCTCTCTCTCTCCTTTCGATCGATGCTGGACGCTTAAATCATCCATCACCGGCGGTTCCTCCCTTCCTCTACATACACTTCATCCATAATTAATAAACGATCGAGCCTCGGGGGTGGTGGCTGCTCACGGAAGTCGGAGCCGGCGACCCCTTTTTCATCATGGAGAGGGAATACGGCTAAAAATGCCACGAACGCGCCTCAATCTTCAAGAATCTTCGACACTAAACCCACCTACGCTAAGACTAAAGGTGCCTTACATCCGTTGCTTTGTAAATGTTACTTGAAAATTTGTTAAATCGTGTCTAGTTCTTTTTATTGCGTTCAAACAGCTCGCAGAGTTCATCCACTTTCTTTAAACATAATTGTTAAAAATAATAAAATATTTATTTCATTATTTTCTTTATGCTCCAATATATGTTGTATGCAGATTTTTGTATTTATTATTAAAAGGACTTGGAGGGAAAAAGTATCGACGTTGAGAACGAGCATTTCTGAGAGGGCAGTAAATTTGAGCAATGTTGCATGAAATACGGCAGTCGCCGCGGAAGATTATCCCGAGCCTTTCGGCCATAAGTGTCACACAATGGTAGCACAGCAGGCGCAATTATTTCTTCGCTGTAGTCCAATAACTTTGCCGGCTAATAAAAAGAGGAAAATATAGCTCGCATGAAAATGATTTCACCGGAAGGCGTAAGAAAAGAGATTCTTAAATATTTTACGGGTCTAGTGCCCGCGGAAACTTTAATGTCAGCTTCACACATTTTAATGGAACCATATAATTTTATCACCGCCATCTTCTTACCCCGTGTACCTTATAATACTACCCACTACACGATTCATAAAAACAGTACATACTTCCCTCGCGCAGTTAAATCTCGTTCGGACGGAACACTAAAAATTCTTTTGTAAAACGACGGTGACATCGGAGAACCTCGAAACAACGCGATACCACAGGCGATCGTGTAATACGATTCTCTGACATTAAACGTTAGCCAACGCTGGATTGTTTCGACCTGGTTGCTATTTCCTAAAGAATTCTACAAATTCTAAAAATTCTACAAATATTATAAATTCTACAAGTTCTACAAATTCTATAAATTCTGCAGATTCTACAAATACTACAATGTCTGCAAATTTCAGATTTAATAATTCCACGTTCCTGTAATAATAATCGTTCAACTGACCAGTTACGAATGTTTTACTTTGCAATTATTGGAAAGATAAACCCGACTTCGCAAGAAGTAAATAGATGGAATTAATCAGAGATGTGTTAAATAACAGTGGAATTTATATAATACATCGCATTGTAGTTAATTTTAAGTCTCGATGGATCTCGTGTTAATTATACAATGCTTGTACGAACAAGTCGTCGTCGAACAAGAGATTGAAACATTGTTACAGCGTACTGCGAGCACCGTAAGCCACGGTGGTTAGAAATTATCCGAGTATTCCTGGACAAGGGATGAAACTCGAGCACAGCGTTCCCTTTCCAAATCGAGAATACAACGAGCGGCTAATACCTCTTATCCCGCGAAATTGCTCGGTCGCCGACAAAGGAAGGCGCGGGATTGTTTATAGATCAAGATCGTGCACGCGGATCGTCATGAGGGCACGGTCAACGTTCCCTGGCCTAAAACACCTGGGCTGCGTTTGCGTGGGCGTATTCGCCCGCCACGCTGAAAACACTTATGCACGCTCGGTTCATTAGACTCTGTTGGAAATACGCCCGTATAATCCCACCCCCGATCCCCTCCGCCACTCTTTCCATCCCCTCGAGGTTCTGCAATTGTTTCCCGGTTAATTGCCTTATCGAGCCGGCCCGCGGCACCGAATTACACCGAGGTCTCTGGGTCGCGTTACAAGGCGCCATAAAAGTCCCCGTGCCAGTTCGATTTCTTCCCTCTCCGGGAAGGGCTGGCATACTCGGGGCTCCTCGAGTCGCGCCGACGCCCTCGTCTTAACGAAGAAAGATGCGTTCCGCGTGATTAGTATTCGCGTTCAATATCATAAAAGGCTGGCTGTACGCGCGCGAGTTGCTCTCGAGAAGTGGACGATGGGGAGCATTTTTCATCCGAGCTAATTAAAACGATCGTTACCGGGCCTCTCGCGAAATCACAATTAACAGCGCCGCCGAGAAGATGGCGGGCTCTTTTAGTTTTATGACTTTAGAGAGAGAGGAGGAGGAATATCGATAGCCGATGATGCAGTGCACCTACGCACGAGGCATGGGAATAGAATGATATTGCAGTTTCCGCGGCTATAAGAAAAAACGTCGCAATTTTCAAAAATTTATGTTAATGCATCGATTGCACTGTGGCATATAGGATTTAGGTATTTATGGGGAAAAGGGCGAGGAAAAAAGAGAAATCGTCGAGGATCGATGCGAAAGCTGAGGCACCGAAATAGCAAAATCTCCTCGAACCGTCTCCCAGCACCCACCGGTGGCAAGCTATAGTCCGAGCGTTCACGGGATGGGCGACAAGGCAATTTTCCTTTTATTTTCATGGGAACCCGTGTCACAGACGGTCGCGAGCGATTCTTCCAAATTCACGAGCGGCACCGCCATAGAAATCAGGGACATTGCCCGGGTTCAATCTCGCGACGCTGGCTTGCCACCTGCTGAACATAATCCGACATAATCTCTGGCGCTCAATATAGAGGGGTAAGGCGCGCCAGATGGTGGCCAGGTCGCATAATCGAGAGCACGGAGTCTATGGCCGGTGGTCCAGGCTTGCGCCGATTCCTCTGCGGAACTTGTACCGCGTAGATCTACACGGGAACTGGCGTCTGGCCATCGCGCAGATTTCTACCTTCGACCGCAGTTACCAGCGACGATGATTTACGCGCTTCCAATAGCCACGGAGCCGCGGTACCGCGGCCACCACAGCCGCGATAATCAAAACCAGCGATTCCAAATAACCCCGGATTGCATCCCTCGGTTTTCGGCTTGGGAATCCGCTGCGTCCACGCAGCTATCGCTTTCGCAATAACTAAAGGTCCGAACAGCGACGTCGCTTTTCTGCTAAACCTACAACAATTTATAACAAAGTTCTCTTCGAACCTCGCTAGACTTTTATTTAAAAAATCGAGAACGATTTATAGATATCGCGGTCAAAGATTTTATTTTGCATTACTCTAATGAATTTACGTAATCGTCTATAATATCCTTAAACTATCAATTACCGCGTAACTAGAACCGTAGAATAGCAACGCAGCAATCGTGTTCGTCGAGACCATGACGATTTGCAACGATGACTGATTGTTCCCGGATTCGAGATCAACAGATCCGATTACCGGAACATTGGCAACACTCGTGGCGCGTGAAGGGATGTCGAGCGTCTTCGATCGGCGTTGTTCATCCCCTGGCCGAATTCAACGACTCTTAAAGGCTCATTGATTCCAGAGGGGTTAACAGCGAGCGACGTTCGGGCAGCCGGCAGCTCGATTGACAGATCGATCTTCTTTCCCGTGCAACTCGTTCCCGATGCCGCAGCTTACGACCGGTCTTAACTATCTTCGAACGTATTTCTTCTTAAAGCCGTTTTAAATTACGAGCTCGTTCGCTTTGGCCCGAGACCCGACTCTTAGTTCTCCGAACGAACAAGTTTAGCGACGCGGAATGCTCTTTTTTATTTGCCACTTCCGGCGCTGCCACCGTGAAATAAAGAAACCGACCGAATCGCGGGAAACAAACCATTGGTCCATCGTCCAAAACTGTCTTGTTGTCGCTGAACCTGTTAACAATGATTGCTACTCCGAGCTGGTTACCGGTTGCGAAGTCTCGCTGCGGAGACAGCCTGCAGCCTCCGCTGCCTCCGCTCTTTTCTTCCGCGGAGTTCAAGGCGACTCTCAAAGAAACGGAATTACTTTTCACCGAAGTGGAACCTTCCTCCGGTTACATTTCTGCGTAACAAGATGGGAGAGACCGTTGCCCAAGGGATGACCCGATACAACGGTGTTCCCGCGACTTTTATCCGCGCCCCTTTGTCTTCGCACGGTAGACGCCGGTCCCGCCGTTCGCCGAATCTTCTACTTCTTTCATCCGGCCGGCCTTATCCTTCTATTTCATCGTTTCCTCGATTTCGCGACCGGACGATCAGCGGGAAGCTGATTCGCCGAGTCCCGAGTTTACCCTGTTACCTTCGAACTCCGTCGAGCTCCGTTTCGGGCCGTCCGAGCATCGCCTACGAGCTAATCCGAGATAAACGAAAGCGCGCACGCAAGATAACGGAACAGACGTCACGTTCCTGGTCACCGTCGCCTCGTCGTCGTCGCCGGGAACCACTTCCGGACCCTTTGTCAGCACTCCAATTAGTCGGAAGTACGGTAACGACGTCTACGTCGCGATAGAACCGGCCAATGAATCGAGACTCTCCTCGTCTGCACTTTCTTTCCCCCGCGATCCACCCCCGGGTTCGTCTCCCTCTCTCCCTCTTTCTTTCACGCTCTTTCGCTCGTTCTCCTCGGCCGCCTCTCTATCGCCGTCCACTTCAGCCGGTGTCCTTCTCCTTCGTCCCCCAACCAACCACCTTTTCTCCCGGCCACATTGTACTAACTTCGAACATAGCGGACGTCTTCGGAAGTTCATCTTTCAGCGGCAAAATGGATTTCCCGCAGGTGGAAATTGAGTTCCCTGGGAATCGCCGGGACGCAGCTTATCAGGATTACTTCGATTTTACTGGTAATATTTCGTGCCAATGGACGATCGGTATCGTCTGTACGCGGCCCGAGTTCAATAGCGTATCGATCCTCGTGCTCCCGCGACACCGGGACATTGATTTTTTTCAAAAACTAGACTCGCTTTTTCAGTTTATTTTATCGTCTAGCAGAGTGGGCCGAAACTAGAAATTAATCCTCTGTCTGTGGTTACTGGGTCATATTCGTTCGCAATTTCAATCATAAATTCTCTTTCTTTTTCTTCCTCCTTCATGAATCACTGAAAGAGATCGGAAGGTGGAGGTTCAAACAGCTTCTCTTAGGGAGAACAATGGTTTTCTTGCATGCAAAGTGATCTGCTGGCAACGAAGACAAAGAGGAGAAACAATCGTCCTTTTTTATGTTATTTCAGGACTGTCCGATCATGTTTGTGCTTGTATCGTATTCGACATGAATGAAATTCTTCCTTCATTCTTTCTTTCTTTCTTGCGTCTCTACGCGGTGGCCTCTTTGACGTACCGTTACGGATATTATAAGGATATTCAAATCAAATGTGTCAGAAACAGAGTTCGAAGCACAAGGGAGCCGCGCTTCGCAGGGCAGAGTGTATTTCCTGGTACAAATGCTCGTGACAGACTGACTCTCCCCGGACGCGTAATGCAGAAACTGAACAGTGCTCTCAAAAATTCTTGCCGGCCGTCAAGATAACGGATCTACGAAGTTTGCGCATTGACTTATCGGAATCCTGCTCGAGCTGGCAAATTGAGGTTGAAATATACATTCTGAGAATCCTGCCGTGTACTTTCTTCGTGGGAAGAAGTTCCTGCAGGAGGTTGCAAACGATTTGAGACTTTGGAGATCGATCAGGGTACAGGTGAACAATTAGGAACAATTACGGCCGAGGTTCTACGGACTCGAAGATCCGTGTACGCGAGGATTCATGTACATAGATCTCTCGGTGACTCAAACAAAGGGGTTATAGACTCGGCCAGATTGTTCCGGAGACTCGGGAGTAGAACGCTTCGAGCTTGCAAGTTTGGGAACCAAAACTACAGGATCTCAGATTGAAGCGCTATGAACTTGGGAAGTCGACTTCGAGATGCTAGGAACCTAGAGGTCCTAGCAAGAAGATTTTAGAAATCCTTAGTCACCCGAAATCCTCCGCGAAATATACGCTTTCGTCACTCGGTTTTCCTAGCTCCGTGCAAGTGCCCACGGTGAGGGTCCTCTAAAGTTGATCCCCGAGCATCGTCGCCTAACAGCCACTCAGCTGCAACTGCAGCACCGATCGCGTGAACATTCTGTTTACAGGTCGCGCCAGTTATCGATGCACGTGGTATAGGTATACGGACCTCTAGATTCGAAGACGACTCATTTGGGTCGCTTACAATTAGCTCAGAATCGACTGACCCAAATTCCCAAGTCCATCGGTTTCTCGATTAGATATCCCCTATATCCGATTACCGGTCGATTCGCTCCAGAGCCATCGATCACATTTCCACCGTGCGTTCAACGATCCCCGAAATTCCTCTGAAAAACCGCATCAGTCGATGTGCCAGCCGTTTCTCGGAAGCATTCCGGGGAGAATTCCAGGGAACCGTGCCGCGGCTCGAAGGATCGCCACCCACGAGACGCAACAAAGATTTGCTCGTCGACGTATGGCAAATTGATTCCCAACGATTTCACGGCGGCTCGCGCCTAATTCGGTCCGCGACAAGCGCCGGCAGGGGCTGCAGCTCGCAAAGCGGCCGCTGGAACCTCGGCTAAGGTCCGCTTAAGGCGCGCCTAGTTAAGGTAACGCCATTATCGATTCATAGAGACGGAGTTACGTAACCGAGGAGTGGAGCCGAGCGAAGCCGAGCGGAGCGGAGCGAGGTGGACAGATGGGAGAGGGTGGAAACCGCCTCGTCGAGCTCTCCTTACGTAACCGGAAATTCCGCACGCGATAATCGCGGCTTCGGTTTGTAATTTCGACGGAGCCCGTGCAATTTCGCGCGATAAATCAGTCCCACGGCCGCGAGTTAACCGCCCCGGGGCCAAAGATCGCCGGCCTGCGGTCTCCTTTCCGCTCGGAGCCGTTTAATCCAGGTGTGGAAAAAGGTAAAGGAGCAATTACACCGGCGAACGCGCCGCGATCGATAGAGGAAACAATTTCTTTTGTCAGCGGCGCGCACCGTTTCGCTTGTTCGATTCCGGCGACCGGTTCCTTCGGAATGGTAATCCCGCAAACGGCTAATTGAATCCATGCCGGGGCCAGTTTTAAAAGTCCGGCTCGCGGCACCCGCGAATCGAACCGGCTTCATTACACCGCGATTTATCGGCCGGCCTCGGTCTCGGAACCATTTGATTAGCCTTTTAAGTGGCAATTATTCGGGAATTCTACCCGCCAGAAGTCGCGTCTTCGAGCTCGCAGTAATTACGCGAAGAAATATCGCTCGCCGCGCGGATATCTTAACACGGTGTCGACGTTTCACACACTTCCCGCGATTTTTAATGCTAAACCTGCCGACCACTGAAACCGATCGATCGTAGTTCTTCTTAAAAATAACGAGATTAAATCTCTCTAAACTTCTGCTCGTTTTTCCTGTTACGTAATCTGGAGCCGAGAAATTCACTCAATCTTTTCGAATGAACTCATTTTAGACTAAGAAACGTGAAACCGGTCGTTTCGACTGGTACGACGGTAGGTACAGCGTGAACCAGCATTTTTCAAGGTGTTTTAATCTTTTTAATCCGAGGATTATTGGTACTTCCAGCTCTTCGAAGACGAATTTCAGTGCTTCGAAGAGCTGGGAGATTATCGAATTGTATCTGCAAAATCGTCGTCGTACGAGTCGGTGAGACTCGTTTCTAAACTAAACTAGTAGACATTAAACTAGTTTTATTAACTGATTTTCTACTAGAACGTGCACCAGTGATTAAGCCAATGAGGCATGGCTTTTGAAAAAGAACGTTTAAACTGCTTAGAACGTCTCCGTCCTGAAGAGTTTGCGTCGAAGTCGACGGCCCTGACTTTTCGAAGCGAGTTCAAAGAGGAACGAGGCGACGGATCGCGACGGCCGTCGTCTGCGACGCAACAGAACAGTCCATTATTACTTTCGAGACCAGTTTACCGATACTTTGCCTCCATAAAACGATTCTACAGCGTCCTTGTAAGTAGCTGGCCGTTGGCCCGTAGTATTTTATCCCCTCGGACAAGACGGGGGCCCATCAACGCGGAGTTTCTTTATCGTCGACGAATTCCAGCGATTTTAGAGAAAGCTATGAGGTAATAAAATTTCGGCGAAAACATGCTCGTGGAATTCCTCCCGAACACCGGGCTCTTCTTTCGGTCGTTAAATCGGAAATGAGCTCTTGACCCTTGCCGAACCTCGCCCTGGAGCGGTCGCTGCAACTTTTCTGATCTCTTTCCCCTGTTTCAACATTAAACATTGCGCCTCTCTCTCTTTCTCTCTCTCTCTCATTCTCTCCCGTGGCCAGTGTTACACCGCGTGTCTCATAAAGTACTTTTTCTACAAAATCGCCGCATGAATTAACCATAAATTAATCGAGCCTGGATAAATGTTATTCCACGGGTTCCGTGGGCCCCAAAGTTGAAAGAAGATCCAGAGGTTGAATTATGTGGAAAGCGACCTTTTTGCCGGGCAGACGATTATGTGCAAATTTTAAAACCCTTGTCTTGCATTTAGTTGCGGATCTTTATGCACTTGTAATTTGCCTCGGATTAATACTCTGGGACTCGTTTCCTGGACCAAGAATCGTAACGTACTTTTTCTGCAAAGTATCTGCACGAACTGACCGTAAATTAGTCCAGGATACATTTTATTCAACTTTTGACGACTATTCTTGTTTCTGCTGAATTTTACGATATAAGCATTTTGCTGCATCGTTTGTATGCTACGTGGGTCAAAATTAAAACGATGAAAGGATATCAATTAAATTTTACATAAAGAATTCATGACCTAGTAACGAAGCTTGAATCCTAAGTGCTCGTGATTATTTTTTAACAGTGCAGAGCATCGTGTGAAATGTACGTAATGATACACCATGTAAAGCAACACTGTTTTACTTTTCGATGGAAATGTTGGATTAACTCGAGTCACGCTTCGGAAACTTTCGAACGGAGAACTGCTGAAAAATACTATTTCTTGCTCCCTCAAGTAATTATTAAAAGGAAACATTCTCTGCTAGAATGGTCACGGAATAAACCATAGAGCGCGAAGTTAATACGAAGCAAACACGCTCCATAATTCTCTTCGGCCGGCGAAACGTGCATTTTTCATCGGCGAAACTTTTTTATCAGCTTCCCGGTAGGCAATTCCGAGTCCAGCTCCTCGCGATTCACGTTCTGTCCGGCCGGGACGCAAAAACGTCGAATGCTCGGTTAATTAAGCAGAAAGTTTCAAGCACCGAAGTTCGCGGCAACGTCTGCCCCGTCCGGCGTCCCTCCCGGTGTATTGAGATAAAAGTTGTCGCGGCGAAGAAAAAATTTGGATTTAGATTCAGTTTCAGTTTCTTAAAGTGCAGCTTTACCCTCTGAATCAATAACGGCAAGATTACGGGACCGCAACGAGAAAACTTTCCCCGGCGAGACCTAAAATTGTAAATTTCCAAGCTTGAACGAGTTAGCCCGCAGTTTTTTCCCTTCCCATTCCCGCGGCCGCTAAAGAGTATTAAAGTTAAGAGATTGTTACGAATCCGCGTAACCAGCGGCGAACGGCTGAAAGTTTATCTGTTTCTCCGTTTTTCCCCCCGCCGCGCGCGATGAAATTTTAATTCACGGAATCGCGCGCGGCTCGTCGCGAATGCTAACCAGCCTCGTTTCTTGGCCGGCGGTCATTAAATTCCGTAATCATCGCGCCGCATTGTGCCGAAAGGGCCGGGACGGAATCGACGTCTTTAAAATCCCGGTGAAAAGGCTTCTGAATCGGCCGCGTAACGAGCTAATTCTTCCGGCCGCGTGTTTCAGGAAAAATTCAGAAGCAACGTCTCCATTTGCACGGGGGCCTCTCCGCTCGCTCGGGATCCACCGGGATTGAAGTTTTAATTTCGCACGTATTCACGCTCCGATGGGAACGTCCGTTCCATTTGAAAAAAATATGGGATGTATCAGTGGATTTCAGCGGAAATAGTTTCCGCGACTGCCCGCCGTTGATTAAAAACACAGTCTTTGAGGTGACCGTGATTAAAATATCGCGGCTATCAATTGACCAGAGGAAATGGAGCCCGAACTTCTTCTTCCTGTTTCAAATGACCAGCGCCGACATTTTAGTCGGATCTTCATCTTTTTCGGATTTTCCTGCTGGTGTATTCCAATATCGAATTGAATTTCACGGAAATTATAAGAGTCATTACTATATTCGTTCCCTCTGGAATTAATAAATTCTGCAATGAACGATCGGATGTTATGTGTAATTATCCGAGACGAACGTTCTTAGCGTGTCATCTTTATGTACTTTTCATGCGTACGCGATGATCAAGCTCGCACACGAAACAGCAAGGAAAGCACGAGGGAAATAGAATGGACAACTCGGTGAAAAATTCTGCACCGGCTTTAATACGTAATCCTCGCATGAAATTTATGCGATGGTAAAAAACGAATAAAAAGGAACATGGAATGAGACAAGTTTTAACGTTTGTTATTCGCGTTATTCGAATCTAATAAAACGATCAGTGAAATTGACACGGGGGATGGACGAGGGTGAAACATCGGAGAAACCAAATTTTATTTCGACTTAAAAGGAATAAATTTGATCTCCTACAGATTTCCCTCGACGGAATCTACCTTGATATTACCGGAAAAGAGGTTAGCAAGTGGAATTTCGCTCTGTATCTTCTCGAGCGCATTCTTCGCAGAATCCATCACTGATTCGTGCAATAAAAAACAAATTTTTCCCTCCGAGCTTCCCTGATCCGACGTCATCGACGCGCTCGAGCGCATCGTCGAATTCCTTTTGTACGAGAAAATCGTATTTAGACAAGTACCTCGGCAGTGTGATGTCGTCTTATCTCGCAGCCCGCGGAAAGAAAATCCGAGGGAGAAAAAGAGAGATTTATGCGCTCCCGTCCGCCGATGGGGAGCATCCGGCTACGCACGCCGGTGTCGACGGAGCCTGGAGAATTCTAGTTTCTTTTTCCCTGGATGGGGAAACCCGCGAAACACTCCGACACCGGCGGCGCTGTCCCCCGTGAAACTGATTCGCATGAATAAATTTTCAAGCCGCGCCACTGACACAGTCGCGCTCCTTTGCGTCACGGGACCGTCTCGCGAACGGATTGCTCGCAGATTTTCCTCCGTGCATTGTCGCTGATGCCATTTCCGACGACCCGTAAATTCTAATAATTTCAACGCGATGCACGCATCGCATTTAAGCGGAGAAACGCGGCGCATTCGCCGTGTTCCGCGAGCTCTTGGAAATACGAAGAAATGTTCGCTGCGTGGAAATCGATACGGAAAGCACGTTGGAAGTAGCGGTTAAATGTCTGGCACGATAGCGAATCGAAGAGGATCTTTCTTCAAACAAACTTCATCTTTTTAGATTAATTTTAGATATTTTTCTATGTCTTAGAAGCGTGAATACACTGATGGATAGAATAGACAGAATAAAATAGAATATTCTATGAATAGAATAGACATAGAACAGATTTACAAAATACAAGTTTTAATAAAAACCCGATAAAATTGCGCCTTCTACTATATAATGTGCTACAACATGTATAACAAATATCGAATCTCTTCGACTTTTAATTTCCGCCGAAGCGAATGCTTTTATATCCGATTCACTGGAAGTATCGAAAGGAAGGAATTATTATCAAATCGTTAAAAATATTCAGTTACCGATCGCGAGACAGTAGTTCGTTTAGAATAATAGCGACTGCGAGGGCGTCTCCCAGAGTGCAATAAATAAGATTGAAAAAAGGGAGGCGTCGTTGGATACGCGCATTTCTATCCTCGGAAACAGATTAAAAGGAACGTTCATAACTCGATGTGCCTCGAATCGCGGAGACAAATATCCGCAGTTCTACTTACGTCGATTTCCCAGACGACCCGGAGTCTACGATTTCCGCGATTTCCCGGCGAAAATCCCGTAAACGCGACTGGCTGCCGCATGAAAAATGCTACGGTCGACATGCATTCCGAGCCGGTTCCTGTTTCCTGAACTTAAAAAGTAGCTCACGGGTTTTCATTTCCAGTTCCCCACGTATTCCGTTCGCGGTCATCGATTCGACGGGATCGTGAAAAATTCGCAGCGCTGCGCCGCCGCTCTGCAACGGAAATGCATACACGTGTAAGTGGCGTGCACCCGACATCGGGTTTACCAGAGTTTTCCGGGAACTTCCAGGGACATGTACATCGCTTGAAATCCCGTCTCCGAGAAACCTCTTCGTTTTGCCTTTCGTGTCGCCGACTGGCGTCAAACTCGAAAAGTTTCTTTCTTTATTTAGCAAACTTCGATGCAAATTTCGATCTCTATGCGTAAATGGGGAAATCTACCAAACATCTGTTGTAGTCTAAATTTCTTCTTAAATTCTGCTACAAATGCATCTTATTCTTCTATTTAATACAGGTGCACTATGATATTATATATTATATTATATTATATTTTTCTTCCATTTTATTATAATATCAGTATTAGAAGTTGGAAGTATGTTTACCTTCTATCTCTTCTCGATTTCGAAAGATCCGCGTAAAGAGACCCCCGCAGATCGGAAAAATTACGAAACAGCAGAATCGTAAATTCGAAGATTGTTCACAAAAGACGTCTCTCCTTCCTCGTGCATCGGTTCTCTTCTACGGCGCAGAGCATCTCCGCGAAATTAAAAGATAATCTCGTTCCTCCGGTGCCGGACGACATTCTATCACCGTTTTTGTCGCGCATAATCTTTCCGGCCGTTTAGGGAGCCGGGAACTGCTATTCGTCTCCTTTACGGTGAAAGATGGCGAAGGAAACATCGTTCCAGCGAGAGCCGTGAATGGCCACGGACAAAGGGAACCGGACCACCCTTTTTCTTCACGCAAATCCGGGGGACGTGTCATCGTACTGCCGCTCGACTGATTCGCGCGGATAAATCTTCCCCTGGGATTTTTCGGACCCGCGGGAGTAGCTAAAGGATCCGGTTCTGCCCCTTTTTCTTCGCCGCTGGATGTTTGGGCTCCCGGCGATCTTATCCTCCTAGCTGGGCTCTCGACGTTAACGCGGGATTGAAAAAGCACCCGGCGAGCGCGATGAATTGTTTCCACCAGAAAACAACTGTCCGTGGTCTACGATGCTCCTTAATTTTCAGCCTCCATTTTCTCCCGGCCTTCTAAGTCGCGGTCCTTTAATATTTTTGGGAAGCTTCCAAGGGAAGATTTTAATTATTCTTTAATTGTTGGTATTATAGAGACACTTCCGTAGAAAATAACTCAATAAATTGCTAAAGTTAAGCTTACGTTATAACAAAAACGATAAGAAAATTCTTCATCGTTATTCTTGCAAAGCACCCCGCGTGTTGCGTCAACTCGTTCGAATGACCACGATGTTCGCGTGTTTGAAGCAGTGCGCAGAATCGTTGCACCTTCCGATGAACCGTGCAATTTGCGCGATCAGAGCAGGAATTGCCCGTCGAATCGCCAGAGAATTAGGCAGCGAGGATCGATGATGCTGTCATCATTAGGAATGCGTCTCTGCTTTATTAGGGGCGACGAAGCAGCGGCGAACGGTCGGCACTGTTCCCAGAACTGAAAAAGCGGAATGTGGACAGTAGTCAGGCGACATAGCGTTCGGTTTGTCCTTTATGCCGCAGGTATGCGGTAATTGTTCGATAAACAGAGCTGTTTCGCTGAACAAGTATTCGGAGCCCGTTGGAAAAGCGGACGCGTATTTTCCCGACCGAAGAATGGTATGCAATTGCCCGTGGATAATTATCTCATTTGCCGCGCACGTAACCAGTTCTCCCGCGTCAAACGTTGTTGCGAGTCGCTCAAATCAGTTCATCGTGCCAGTGAAAATTACGTGGTCGCGGCAGTGGGGGTGCGCGGCTTCGGTTCGAGGGGCGAGCGGGTGAAATCGGTCCGGCTCTCAGACGAGAAATGCTATTGATGCCGAACTTCACTCGACGCGCACGAATCGCTCTAAATTCTAAACCGAACTCGAACCAATTAATAGCCGAGCTGCTCGCCGTATCATTCTGTTCCACCTGGCTCCGCGAGCACGGCTACCAACCACTTAAGCGATCGCGCTGCCAGGCTCCCTGACAAATCGAACAATCCCGCTACGAACAATCATTCGCGATGGCTTCTCAGAAGCCTGTAGCCGAGTCCTTCGCTCTCCTAGATTTCGCCTGAATCGTATTTTATTTCGGCGGACGAGCTACGAAGGCTTCTAGAAATCTCGGTGAATTCCTTCCTCTCGCAGTCTCCGACTGAATCGAACTTCGCTCCATTTAGCCTTCGTCGAGTGCGCCCCGAAGACTTTCAAGAAACCAACAGTAATCTCTTTTTCTCTGCACTGTTCGTCTTAAGCGATTTTAATCGACGCCGGTCGAGATCGACGGTCCCCTATTTTCTATTTCAAACTTGTTGAAATTGTAAAGACTCTGTGTAAATTTAGTTTTGTCATTCCTTTTATCATGTCAACAATTTTCGAAACGTTTCGCTCGAACAATTGTCACTTAAGTATTTCCAACAATACAAATTTTCTCATGAGAAAATCATACACCTTGCATCGAATTACACAGAAATAATTAATTCATCAAATTGTTTCTACGTGTCCCTACCTCACGTCCGTGCAAAGTCGGCCATAGTGCGGCGTCCGTCGTCGTCCGAAGCGGTTAGGGCCGCGGACATCATCGCGGAAGGAGAAAAATGTCCTACAACATTGCGGCCGAACGTCTTCAACGGTGTAATTTATGCACCGGCGTGGTTTCTCTTATTTCCTGCGGTTCGCGTCGAACGTTCGTGCGGTGTTCGCATCGGTCGTGATTCGACCGTGCAAATCGTCGAAAACGGCGAAGGTGGGACGCGAGGAACGAAGGCCGATGCCTCGCTGAAAGCTGGGGCAAGCCTCTTTAAAGGGCCACCCAAGAAATAGGAGTGGTCGGAACAGTAGCTTCTTAACCGGACACGATCCTCTTCATCTGTCAGCTTAACCACCTTTCATGTTTCATCTCCTTATCCGCGATACTCCGCTGAAACTTCTCGCAAACTGTCCACGCTCGAATCGACGAATCGCGCGACGAGAAAGGTCCGCCGACTTCCGCGTCGGTGAACGTTCTCCGCGAATTTTTTGGACAAATAGCATTCTCCGCTTAAATTCCGGGAAATCCGAATTTTTCTTAGCACTTTGTCCGCGACTTTACGTTTATCGCTCTCTACACCGAGTGGCTCAACTTTGTATCAGTGTTGCTTAGGTTCTCGCATTTTCAAGCGCTTTAAAAAATGTTTCAATAGCCTTTTGCGTTTTCAGAGTA
Organism: Augochlorella aurata; assembly: GCA_028455555.1. Classification (NCBI taxonomy): domain Eukaryota; kingdom Metazoa; phylum Arthropoda; class Insecta; order Hymenoptera; family Halictidae; genus Augochlorella; species Augochlorella aurata. Next base: position 13,405,747 of record CM052149.1, read on the forward strand.
CCACCCAATGATTTTTATCGTTACATGCCACCTTAATTTTTTAAGCAAAGCAAGATTTAATAATAAAACGTACGAAAGAAAAGTAATATGATCATTTAAAAAGAGAAGGAGACAGAGAGAGAACTTGACAGGCTCGGATACTAATATATCTAGAAAATCTGTGCGTGTAGAATGTAATTTGCAGGAGCAGGACGTTCCGTGGAGACTGGTACAGTATTTTCGGTAACAAAAATTCAACAAGATCGCCGAAAGCTGCAGGGTAAACAGGAACGCGGACACGCGCTACCAAATTAAATCGTGTAACTATTCCGAACTCGACAGCGGCGATTGTTCTCAACACTGTGCGTTTACCCCTTTTCCCTCCAAAATTTCCAACAATTAGACCCTTATTGACTGAACCCAGTGATTGCGCTTCAAACAGCGGCGAGCTATGCGCAACCAATCACGGCTGCTGCATCGAGAGCTTTTCACAGGGCGATCAAATTTAACCTTATAATTAACGTTTCATTTACCGCTCCGGCAAATCACGATCGTTAATAAATACATTGCGCAAGAACGTTCGAGGAGGTGGAGGAGGTGGAGGAGGAGGAGGAAGAGGGAGAGTGGCTCTCGCCGGAAGAAAACACGAAAACGTTCCACGGGACGTTACGTTACCAACCCTCCGCGCAACCCTTTCTTAATTGGATCGCGGTCCGTCGTTCTCCTAATTAGTAAATTAAACAGGCGCGGCTGAAAAGCCGGAGCCGGCAGCCGTAAGATCGTAATAATGCGAGCAGTTTGAACGTGATCCGTAAAGCGGCCGCGGAAAATAGAAATTCCCGCCGACTAGACTGTGTTGAAGGCAACGCGAGGTACACCGTGCCGGAACCGGATCGTAGCGAGCTGCGTTTGCCCGGTTTCCATGATATACCACCCGACGCCATTGTGTGGATTATACCGGAATCGAATCGCACCACCGGCGAACGCTGCGCAAAAATCTCGCTGGAAAAAAGAAAGAAGAAAACGGTGGCTGCAAGTGTTCGCGCGCCGTTCTTCTGAAATTGAAACCCGAGCCGAGCTGCGATTAGAACTTTGTATTCGATCAGAGTGATCAAACGTGGCTGCGGATAGCGATCATTGGAGCGCGGGTTCTTTGTATTTAAAGATTAAAAGAAGGCGCGACGATTTTCATTTATTATATCCAACTTGATAAAGTTGTTAAAAATAGAGGAGAATTTTCGTTTGGTTACCCTTTCGGTAAAAATTGATAAGATTGTAGAATAATATGGGTTATGTATAGGCACTTCTCTTATGGTTAGTAGCTATTTTGCGTTTACAAATTAGTAGTTGCATGCTGTGGTTTCACATAATTAATGCAGAACGATTTTATTTTGCTTCAGTCGGTTTAAATAAATATTCTATTAAAATTAACTTTTTCATTAAAAATAAAACATGATTACAGTAAGTGAGGGAATTAAACGTTTATATTACACATTCGAGAAGTTCCTTCCAATAAACAGATTTCTTGAATAAAACAAGATCAGATTCGGTAGAGCGACCTCCTTGTTTTCGCAGAAAACAACTCGGACTAAAGAAGGAGACAGTTTATGGGAATAAATTGAAGGACAGGAAGTTTGAATATGGCGCCGGGCGAATGCGAGCGTTCGAAGCGGAGCTTTCGCGGGTAACGCGCTCGTATGCATAATAAATCTAGCTTTGAGTTACGATTACAATGGAAGAAAGTTAGTCGGGGCAAAAAGACCGGGAGGATTTTGTTCGCGCAGCCACGCTTCCGCTGTGCAGAATTCGCACGACCTCTTTGTCGCCGCTTCGGCAACGGTGTTGCGACGATGTTTGAAAGACTCGTTCCACTCTTGTTTCCAGTCCATCGCTTTTGTCTCGGTTTTTCTTTCTGTCGCTCTTCTTTCATCTTGTCGCTTTCGAAGCCTCGCCGTTGCCGGCGACAAACGAGCGACCGTGACGCCGGGAACAGGGAATAAACGACACGGTCAGTCGTCGGCGGGCTTGAATGCCTGGAAAATTGGAAGGCAGACTTTTCGATTTTACGAGGCGTTCAGCCGTCCCTTCGCGCCCCCGTTCATCCGCCCCTGCGAACCGTTAATAGGTCTACTTCTCGGTTATTTTATTTTTCCGGCCGCGTAAACGAAACAGAGACAAAATTGCGAGCGCGACGCAATCTCGAAACTGCGACGGGGGAGAAGAGGAAGAGGGAGAGAGAGAGAGAGAGAGGGAGATTATCGAATTCGAAACAAATCCTGACTCTTTTTTTCATATACGCGACACGCTCTCGATTTTTAGCCGCTGGAAGATCGAACGCTCGCCGTTTCGTGTTTTCATTTTGCACGGCATTTGCCGGCGCGCGTGTGCGCGTGTGCGCGTGTGTCGCTCGAGCCGCGCAAACTGGCTTTGATCTTCATTCTCGTTGGCGCGTCGCGGACAAAGATGAGTTTTTGGTTCGGTGAAATGTTAATGGAAGCACCAGACATTCCGGTGTCTACATTGCCGGACGTTTCGAGACCGCAACAACGTCTTGCGGCGACCATTTACCCGGCAAGCGCGGCGGCAACGTTATGAATAAAACGAGCGTAAACGCGAGAGAAAGGCGACTTTCTTCCGAGGGGACCGTGGATAAAACAATTTCACGATATTTATGGACTGAGGTAAACGGACCGGTGAAACCTCGGTCCTAATGAAGCCGAATTACGCCCGGCCAATTAAGATTCCGTCGGATACCGTCGCGGGCGTAATTCAGAACCGGCGGATACATTAAGTTGTAGAACCGTCCGAGCGAATTTCTAATGCCGTCAAACCGATAAGATCGACGCTACCGTCTCCGTGCGTAACTCTTGCGACGTTTTCTTACGAATTTTAGCGCCGCCGGCCGAGGAACAGGACCGGAACGTTCGAATAACGCGCCGAGCGTCTTTGCAAAAGTTATTACAAGCCGCTAACGAGTGCCGGGTATGTAGGTCGAAAGGAAAAATATAGACTCTAGATTGGTCGATTTGTGACGATGCTCGGCCTCTTCGACGAGTTTTATCCCACTTGTGTATTTTTGGTACGCGTCCCCGTTGCTCGTTCGGCTTGCCCGCGACGAGTCGCAGAGAGAATCGGCTTAGTCGCGGTGAAAACGTATTTATCCGGGTTACTTTTAATTAACGGAGCTCCTAGCGGCGCGGCGTATCGATGACATTAATTGACACGCGGGCTGAATACCGGCCACCCCGCTCGATATTTCGGCGCTGCGAACTCGCCCGCGTCTTCGCCGGCAATCGCGCCTGCCATTCGAATGCGAGCGCATGCTCGCCGACTTCGGCATCGCTGACTCGGCGAATGGCAGCACCCGCGCGGTATCAGTGCCAACATTGACTCTTCGGTTCGCGAACTTTTTAATCGCAATACCGAGTGTTTGCATCTTGTTATCTTCGGCGACGTTACTGGGTCGCCCGCCACCGGCGAAACCGAGTTCCAGCAACTTCATCCTACTTCGGGGAAACTTGCGACTAATTGACGCTTCGCTGCTAGTTACGAACCTGGCCAGTCGGATCCGGCGCGACTCGGGCCCGATTCTGTCGAGGCGGACCTAATTTCGACCTAACTCGCGCTATTGGAGTTCAAGGACACCTAATCTGGGCTTAATCGAAGCTTATACAGTCCCCAGGATGATAACGCGCAGCTAACTAAAGCTGATCCAGTTTGGCGAGGCTTAATCCGGGACTAATTAAAGACGAGTCGATAGGGGCACTCCGGTTTACGTCTAATACAAACTAATCTAGCCGAGGAGCTAGCGCTAGACCCAATCGGAGAAAGACGTTATCTGCGCCTTGCCCGAGTTGGTTCCGTTTACATTCAGCGAACCTGTTTGGAACCATGCAGAAGTTAATACAGCTCGAGCAAATGCGTCCTAAACTGCTTCGAAGATGATCCACTTCGCGAGGACTTCGTCTAGACTACAGAAACAGTGTTGGTTGCGGATGATCTCTGTTTAGATGTAATCGAGGCTGATGTAATTCGATTGGAGTCAATCGAGGTCTAATCGAGGCTCGTTCGTTTTATAGCCTAACTAAAGCAGACTCGGTTTGCGTCGACTCAATTTAGGCCTAATCAAAATCAGTCCAGGTTGCGAAAATTTAACTGAGGCTTCGTGGAAAGTGACCCAGTCGGATTGAATCTAATCCGAGTCTGACCAAAGCAGATTCACTAGAACGCAACTTGGTTCTAATCAAGAATGATTCGGTTCGAACGAACCTAGCCTGGGTCCAATTCAAGTTCATCTAGCCCCAACCAAAGCTAATTTGTTTCACGCAGACCTCCTCGAGGCTGATCCTAATAAAAGCTAATCCAGATTAATGGAGACTGGTCCAAAAGCGATTCCCTTCGAGTGGATTTAACTAAAAATCAACCAGAGCTCCTCCGTTTCGATCGAAGCTGCTCGAGGCACGTCCCAAGCAACCGCAGCGTCGTTTTATCAAGCCAGGATCCAACAAACGAAGTGTAAAAGACGAGGACGACTTGATGAACGGAGAACCCTAGGCAAAGAGCCGGTAGTAATCAGTGCAGCGCGGAGGAAGCTCGCAGCAATCGGTAGGCGGGAATATTCCCGGGGAACTCGAGCACGCCACAGCGAGTTCCGCACGCGAACGAATCGAGATACCTGGCTGGTCGTTGAAAAACCCTTAACCCCCGGCATCCGGCAGCATCATTGAGAAAGCAGCCCTGCGAGATGGTATCCGCGTGCCTTTCTCGTGGCGGCGCGCCGCGGAACTCGAAGAGCTGCTGCACGGCCGCGTAAAAACGCGGCGCGCCGGTTCCTCCTACAATTACATAAGTTTCCCGCGACAATGCCGAAACCAGTCTCGTAGAACACGTCCCGGCCAGCTTGTCGCGATATAATCTCGGCCGTCTCTCTCGCCTGCCTCCCTCTCGGCCCTTTTGATTCCCTTCCGACGTCCCGGGCTCCCGAGACAATTGCGCGTGTCCGGCAAAATTACACGAGTGCCGCGATGCCCACGGTTTCGACCCAGTATCTCTCCCTCTCTCCCCCTCTCTCCCCCTCTCTCTTGGTCGCTACGTTTCTCTCGCTGTCTCTCTGCTCTGCTGGCAGAAGGTGGTACGTGTAGCACGTGTCACGTCAGACGTGCGCTATCAATCACACGCAAGAAACACGGTTCTCGGAAGCCCGACATGCTCTCGTGTCCTCTCCATGCCGCAGCCGTGGAATCTCGGCGACGCTCGGTGGCGTGTATGCACGCGATGCAGCCGTGGAAACAGTTCACGGGGTTTACACGCGTCCCGCGAACCGTCGAACCGCGCTGCCCTACCGACGACAGTGCCTTATTACAGAGGGGACGGATAGGAAGCTCGGCCACTTCCTCAATGGGAAACGAATCAGGTGCATTCGCCAGGTGGACGCTGAGCCCACTGTAAAATATATCTTTATCTGTTCTTTTTTTTTAGGGTGGGGGAGGCTTTTGGAAGCACTTTACCGACTTCGGCCGTATTTACTTTATCTATTTTATTTACTTCATTTTTATTTTATTTCTTTTATTCTTATTTCAGACAAAGTAGTCATCAATTCCTGACGAATTAACACTTTCCCCATTACAGATGAGAGTGGTCGATGGTTTATCGCAGATATTCTTCATTTTCACCGGAGTTCTTTCCTGGAAGATGCAGGCTTTTAATACTTTTATATCGACGCAGACCGATAGGGGTTTCACGAGTTTATTATACGCTTGACACCGCGTAAATTTCGGACGTTTTCAAACTTCCCACTATCCGGAGATAGCTCGTTCTGAGCACACTCGAGCGAGCAACGATGCTTAGCTGGCTGCCTCGCGGGGAGCCGACGCCGGATCATTTATGACCCATGTTAAAATATTCGTGATGTATAGTTTGGAACTATAATGCTTCGGGTAAATTGAAGCGTGCTTCGCGACCGATGAATATTCCCGCCAGTTTCACAATAGACGTAAATTAAAACGAGAACATTCTCTTATCTCTCATCATAAAGTAACAGAACGAGCCAATTCTTTTCTGTCAACGAAGACAAAAATTTTTATTTCGCTCCTGTTTCTGGTCATTAACGCTAAACCTACTGGGCTCTAAAAATGATACGCGTTTCCTTATAAAAACTACAAGAAAGTAAAACTTTGTAAAAATTTCCTGTAAAAGACGCTATTAGAATTATACTTAGTCATACTCTATCCACAGTCGCGCATCTCAGAAATTCTAATCAAACGCGTTTCCGCAAAGCTCTGCCGTTTTCGTTTCTGTTGCTGTAAAAATTAAATAAAATAAACAACCGAATAATCGAATCCGAAAAAAGCATGCTCGCGGAAGATGCTGCAGACGTTAGGAGCGCAGCCAAGAAGGCAGAAGAGTGCGACCGAACCGACGATAGCAGGGCTCGAATTAGAGGAAGAGGATCGAGGATGCCGGAGCTATTTATCTTGAAATGCGCTTAGAAAGGATTCGTTTGAGGAATAAGTAACAGACCGGAGAAAAAGGGAAACGAGCATAATCCCGCGCAAAGGAGCTGCTCGTTTAGCCACCGCGCCGAAGGAGAGAGGGAGCCGGTCGTATGCGGCGCAAGATCTCCCCATCTTTTCTGTTATTCCATGAAAAGTTAACGATCCGGAATCTTCTGCGGACTCGAGAATAACTCGGGAGCAGCGAGCTCTCGTGCGGCAGTCGTCGCAGGATACTTTCGATGTCGATGAAACGCGCGTAAAACTTGGGTCGTTATCGGGAGAAAATCGGCTCGACCGATTTCCGGTCCTCGTCCCGCGTTTCCGCGACCGAAATCCACCCCTTTATCCACTTCGCGGCCAACCACCCTCGAACTTTACGACGCACCCGTTTGACCGTTCCCGGCAGCGATAGTTTCACGTAGCCGGCATAAAACGCGACCATAAGAAAGACCTTTTTCGCAGGATGCTCGCGGCACCACGTGATCGCATGCATTACGAGTTTTTCCTTTCAAGTTGCTCGCTGTGACCTGGAAAACTCCTGTACCCGGCGCTCTAACCCTTCTCGCGAAAATGTAAATGCGATGGAAGGTGCCGATGGTTCCTTTGTCGCCGTTGCCAAAGAATTGCACGGTTCTTCTCGCGCTCGGCGCTATTTTTCTTTTAATTCAGGTCTAGTGTCCCGAAAATTAGCGTTCTTCGAAGCTGACTCCCTTCTCTTGGCGCAATTTTTGGGGATTTTTCTCGACGCAATTTATCGCGTGCATTTTAGGTTCCTATTTTCCTGATGCGCTTTTCGTTGTCGAATTTCTGTGCACATTTTTCTCGTACGAATTTTCTTGATACATTTTTCGGTGGCAATATACTGTGTGCAGTTTCCTGGCTATCTTCCTGATGCACTTTCTGCGTACACTTCTCCGGTGCCAATATTCTTGAGTCACGTACGATAATATTTTTAATACGTCTTCCGGTGTCAATCTTTCTGATGCATTCTTCTCGAATTGGTTTCCTCGATACATTGTTGCACGATAAATTTCTTGGAGACAATTGTTTAATCCATTCTGTAGTAACAATTTCGGTAGTATGTTCCAGCGATGCAGGTTGTTTAAACCGTGATAATAATCGTCGTTAATAACGTTACCATTTATGACTGAAATATACTGGTGCTATTACCGTGCATCATATTAAACGCAGTGCACCCACTTCGTGGAATATTAAAAACATGTAACATAGAAATCTGATTAATATGCTGTTGCCAGTTACGTCGCGCGATACAGTTTCAAATGGATGTGCACATAAAATTAATTCGATTTGTTTAATGCAAAGTGCTTATGATCGCCGATGCAAATGTACAATGTTGATACTGAACATGTTAAACGTGGGGAGCAAGGTACCTCGGTGGTTGTAAATCGCGGAGATTTCAATGCTCGATAAAAACTATTAACGCGCGCGTTTCCACGTTAACAGCGCATAAAAATCATCGAAAGTGGAAACGTGAAAAACGTGCTACCATTTAATACGTCTCCGATTCGCTTCTACTTCGTTCGACCTAGTTAAATCGCGACACCCTAAACTTCGCTCTCCATATTCCCACCTCCCAATCCACCTTCTCGCAGAAACAAGCGAACAATTTAAAAAGCAATTCCGGCACACCGTGTCTCATTTTCACCGGCATTTAAACATCCACGGGCCTCAGCAATCAGCATCCAATTCTCTTCGCGAGACTCGCGAATTATTATTCCGGAACTCGAGATACAGTGGACGAAATTTGTATAGGGACACTAATTTTCTTTACAGAAAAAAGCTAAGTATTCCGACAATAAAATTGAAAGTCGACAGAATATATAGGAGAATAATAAGATATAAAAGAAGCAACTTAACGAACAAAAAAGTCCCTTTATTTTTTTTGTAAAGTTGTTTTTTTATTTCTAATTATTCGCTTGTATATTCAATCGACTTTTAATTTTATGAAGAGAATACTTGGCTCCTTTTACTAAAGAATATTCACGTCCCTGTATAAATTTCATCCACTTTAGCAGAGGCGTCTATTGAAGTAATTTTCACACGGATAGCCGGAGACCGAGGGGGAACGAAGCGTAGGCAACTGGAAAAATCGGCTTCGGTAATAAAACGAAGAAAATTTCGGTGTATACCGGCTCGGAAGACAGCCGTAATTGTAGCCTGATGAGCAGCGTAACCCGAGCGCGATGCACAAAAAGCAGCTCTTAACAGACTCGGGGATCCCCGGTCCGTAATCAGGCAATCTTCTCTCTGTCCGATTCCCTGGCCGCTGCCTCCTGTTATTGACACCCTTATTTTCTTGCCACCCTGTCAGCCGCCGCCGCCGCCGCCGCCGCCGCCGCGGTCTTCATCCCGGGATCCCAATTACGCTGACACCGATTACACCCAATTACTCTCGCGAGCATTCGGATGCTCGCTCGGCCGCTCGCTTTATTTTCTAAACGGTCGGCCAGAAAAGAGCCCGATCGATCCTAACCCTTTTACGGAAAATTGCCAGCCGATCCGGTTCCCCGGTTTTATCCACGATTTCTCTTAGATTGGAGAGAACCGGATCCGGCGAAATGGAATCTGATTGCTCGGAATGTTTATGCGAATTTATAATTGAATGAGGACCTGTTTGGCAGCGGCCGAGATAAGCGCGGAGGTTTTATGGCTTTTTAAAATTGATTTCACACGTTCACTGGCCCAGACTTTGGACCGCGGCCACGCGGACCTGAGACCTGCGAATGCTTAGTTTCAGTGTCCACTTATTGTCGGCCGGATGTACCTCTTATCTGCTACATCTGTTTCGCACCGTGATTGCAGTTTCGAATCAGCTTTATTCCTCATAGTTTCTCGCACGTTGCTCGGAATGAGGGCGTATTTTCTGTTGCTAGCTACCAGGGACTCGTCGTCGCCTTTCTCCTTTCCGATGAAATTCTCTAAATTGCCTTTTTATCGAAATAAAAGTCACGAGTGTGCGGACAAAATTCGCGGTACACCGAAAACTAGACACGTGAAATAATAATTTTCTTCCTGTAATAGTTTTAATCGACTGAGAATAATGTCAATTTCTGCAATAAACGTACTCACTGTAATAAATCTACTCGCAACAAACAACGAGAAGAAACCGGCGCGAGGACCCTCGCAATTCGTTGCGAGAGGACGCTGCCGAATCGATTCCGGAAATCGTTCCAAGTCCCACTCGTTCCCGGAATCGAGTTCAGTGGTACTTACAAGATAGTTTCCCTTTTTCCGAAAGTTTCTTCGGAAACGAGTTCGAAAATTGATTGACGAAGGGGGAACTTGACAAACATCGCCGGCAATTTTTTCCGTAGAGGAGAACGATGGCAGAGGGACTGGGAGGAGAAGAAGAAGAAAAAGAAGAAGAAGAATAAAAAGAAGAAATATTCGTGCCCGGTCGAGAGAACTCGTTGCCCAACTGCGGACGATAATGTCTTACGGGGTTGATTCGGCTAGGGGGTTGAGGACGGGGGCGCCTGGGAGCAGAGAGGTATCGGTTTCCGAGCGACGAAGGAACAAAGAAGACGCGGGGTACACGACGAAGGCGGATCTCGCGGCACCTTACAGACGACATAACTCCTGCTAACCGACTTTGTACGTCGTCGACAGAAAAGCTTTGCCGTATTAAAGGAGAATAACGGCGACGAAGTGCTCCGGAATCCCCATATTCACGGCGAACATATGGTAACGTCAATTTAGGAACTCCAATTTATGAGGAAGTTGGCACTCCAAAGTCCTCGGGACATTTAACACGAATCTGCTTCGCTGGTTATATCGAACTCGAAACGAAACAAGCGGTTCTGTCAATTTAGATTCCCGCGATAAAATATAACAAATCCATTTGTTATATTTATTCGTTTGATATATCGTCAATTTACGTTTATTTTCAGTAAATTTTTCAACTCGTACACGATTGAACAAAACGATACGAAAGGAAAACTTTGACTCACTGTACACGGAAATAAGATAATGTTAGGGCGATTATTTTATAATTTTTTTGAAGTCCACACTGTACAGTTAAAAACTATTTTAACTGTAATCGAATAATTTCGTTATGGATTACTATATAAGTGAAGAAATATCTTCTTAATATAGCAAAATAAATGAAAATCCTATTAATAGGCTTCCGGTGTATTAATGTAAGTATTAATTTATTAAGGATTTTAACGTTGCCATGAAAATTTGCTGTGGGATGAACGGTCGCGTGAAGACATTCTGCGTCGGATCGTTTCGCAAGACCGACGGAACGCGGATCGATCCGGAAACGAACGAGCTCACAAATACCAGAGCCGACGATAATTTATATTCCAACGATACGACCGTTGGTTCGATCTAATTAAAGAACGAATGAGGAAACGAAGGATTTTTATGAGAATCGTGGCTCTCTATACTGCGCGCTTGGTCCGCACAGAGCACCGGCCAAGTAATTTAAGTTTAACGAAGAGAGGTCGAACGAGCTTCCGATGAGATGGCAGACCTTATTTCGCCGGCTGTTAATTTTACTTCGGTTAATTCGCTCAAATCCGCCCGGCTCTCGTCGGCGGCGCAGTTACAGGTTGCTCTGGAAACCGTGGAGTTGCCCGAAATTTGAAAAATGCTGGCCGGAATCATTGATACGGGCTGTACAGTTCGCTGCGTCGTCGGGCAGGATTTTCCGAGGTCTTTGATCGCTGGAAAATTATACGGCTACCTTTTCTTTTTCTTCCGAGCGAACTGCGGATCGTCCTGCAGTTATCTTAAGAAATTCTATCCTCCTTCGGAATTGCATTAAAAAATTCTGTAAGCAAAAGAAGTCATTTCTTAAACGCAATATTACCTCTTCTATTTCAATTACCTACTCCGTTCCTTCTATTTCCTAATCCAAGACTATCATTCTCTTTTATTTTTTCTTTACTTTTTTTTCATATTGAAATTCTTCTACTAATATGAATTCAATTCCAAATTCTATTATACTCGATCGTTGACAATTGCTTCTACCATCGATGGATTGAAATTGTTTAAATTGGTTAAACGATCGATGAAAACGATCAAAAGCAAAGTTGTACGAATATCAGAAGCAGATTTCGAAAATTTGTCCAGGATGAGATAACATTTCCGATGGCCGCGTCTGACAGCGTTGATGGAATCTGGTGGCCGATCGTGTCACCGCAGGAATCAATTTTTATGTTTGGACAAAGAATCGCAGGAGTTACTTGACAGTCGACCCATTTAAGCGCGAACTCTATTCGCCGGCGACAGTGATTGACAAATCCGAAAATATCGCGAGGAGTCGGTCGAGCTCTGGACAACGAAAGTTCGATGGTGCTCGAGCGGAGTTCGAGGGGCTCGAAGCTGTCTGTTGGCAGCGAAAATAATGAGTTTACGTACGCCGCTGGAAATAATGGTCACCGGCGCGTCTATACTCGTTAAAATAAAACCGCGCCGGGCTCCCGATGAATACACTATGATAATTGTAGACAAAAGACGACGAACGTATAGCGGCTCGGTCTCCCTCTCTCCACTCTCTTTCTGTTTTCTCCTGGTTCGATCGCACCGTTCCTCTCTCCATTTCTCCGATAATTCTATGGCGGATGAAGGAAATTGCCGACACGGGAATTTCACGATTCATAAGACATTCGAGCCGGGGTGCCGGCGATCGTCGGGTGCGAGCCACTGTCCCAGAAATTCCGAAAGGGAAGCCGGCATTGATTATATTCTCAAGAATCGCGTACTCGACGGGGTCGTTAAACCCGATTTACATGACCCGTCGTCGCGCCGAAAGAAAGACTCGGCGAGGAGAACGCGCGCGTTTCCGCTCCGAACATTCCCCGCGAGCGGACTGCCCGCTGAAAGTATAAAGCCAGATTGCAATCGGAACCGGGAAATTTTTCCTGGCTTTCTGCCGCTTAATCGGACGGGCGAAACGCGTACCTGGAAACCGGACTTTATTCCACTCTTGTACGCCCTTGGAAGATCCTGGGATAATCTCATTCTCGTTTCACTCTATGAGTTAACGAATTGTGCGGCGAAGCTGTTGAAATCTACTCCCTCGCGGTTCTAAACGGGACTTTTCTGTTATTGCGATGTTAGCTAGGTGGCTCTTTAACATGTTCGCTGGCAGTCAACATTTTAACGAGACAAGTAGTTTTATTTTTAAACTAATTGTGAGATCGAAATTTTCTTTGAAACATGGATGAATTTCAGAGAGACGGGAGCGATGAAATGTAGGTGTACTCTAATTGAAAGCGTAATTCAATGAATACTTGCAGCGATGGAATAGAGTGAATGTTGTAGAATCAATCGGATCGTCACCATTGAAAATTTATATAGGTGTCCATAAAGCGAAAATGATATTTCCGCTGGAACAATAATTAATGAGAAGGGAGGTAAGAGTACCAATTATAGTAATATTTCAATTTGCTTTCCAAGTAATTGCGTTTTACACTGCGATGGCAGCCTATGCAAGCACACGAATGGTCGTAGCCACATTTAAATCGCATTACAAATTATTAATTGGCATCTTCCTATTCCCTGAGAAGATCTTTCAGCCGATAAAACGAATTTTCCCTAATCCTGGACTTTATGAAACGATATAAAATAACAAGCGTGTCCATAAAATGGCACAGTATCAACAAAAAACTTTATCGTAGACAATAAAAGAGTTCTTTCTCTAATTCTAGACTCTATAAGACAACCGAAAGAATCGGGTGGTGCCATTAAGTCCTATAGCACGATAATGCCGTAAAAGTTTACCGTGTCCAATAAAACGGCCGTTTCTCTAATTCCGAGTCGTATAAAACAATCTGTAAAATTCCCTTACCAATTAACAGTAAAAATTCTTCTGCTGTGTTTTCAGCGTCTGTCGCGACACGTTCACCGGAATTATCGCAAAATGGCTCGAGATCCTCGTTGCCGCCACAGGTGCATAAACATGCCAATGTTCTCCGAGCGAATCAATGAATTACAGGCCGTCATTCGATTAAAACTCTATGTACGTCTCCGCTCGAAGGAGAAGTGCTTTTACCAAATTATTGTAAATTAAGATAATGAACCGAGCATAACGAAGCACTTAAATAACGCGTCCGGCGTTATCGTCGCGATAAATTTCGATCGGCGACTTTACGGCCGAAATTTAGCGGGGGAGGGGGAGAGTGAAACGTGCTATACGGTGGCCAGACGTTTCGCAAAAACGTGTCGCTCGGAATGGGCGAGCTAATAACGGGAAAGTATTAATTGCGGCCATCATTAATTGTTATTGATCGGCCAGTGTTATTGGGGCTCGATAAGAGACGTGCAAAGTAAGAAATTAATGGCGCCGCTCGGCCGGCGAACTTTTGACGAAGAACGAGGTTACGATCGATCGGTTCTTTGCGAAAAGTTACAGTTATTGGACCGTGGTTCGGCGAGTTAAGACTACAATATTTTTTAAAAGCAGCACGGAATTGCATGCTGCCGCCGCCGGCAACATTCTTACTCTGCAATTTTCGTTGCGTGTCGCCGTTCCTTAGCTCCCTGCAATGTAAGTGAAACAAAATTTAATCACGTTCATCGGCGAACCTTCGCACGTCAAATTGCAATATGAGCTACTTGATTTTCATACATTAGTTTCTATACGCTTCCCCCTCCCCCCACACACACTTTTCTGATAACATCCTTCACGCTTATTTTATACGAAGTACGCAATGTTCGTCTCTTGATTCACTGATTCAAAAAGATTAGCAGAGCCTTCGAAAAAGGCTCTAGAGATAACTAGAGTCCACCTCTTGGTTCATTGGTTCAGCAAATTTAGCAAAATTATAGTCGCTCTTTTAAAATTGAAACTCTCAAGAAAACATGCTCTAAAGACAAATTCTGCAGATCCCTGTGTCTAGAAATGCGGCTTTCTGCTTAGAGCAAAAAATAAATAAATCTCTAGCAATAATACTGCTGCCATCAACGAAATCTGCTTCCAGGACAATTGTTTCAATAAATCCTGCTATGCAATTTCATCCCCGAGGTCTTCCGAAAGTGTCGAGGGTGTATTTACGGCCGCGACATCCTGCGAGCCTTTCGATTTTCCCGAGGGAGAAAGCCGAGAAGGGCGCAAAAATTGCGTCCCTTTCGCAAATGAGAATCGTCGAGCGATCAAAGAGGCCTTCGATCCTCCTGGTGCGCGCATTCCCGAGCGCCGCGAATGTTACCGCGTCCTGAAAGCGCCCTTTCATCCGCGAGCCCTTCGAGGTAAATAACTCGGCGCACGATTTCCCAAGTTGGTCGCGTTACTTCGCGGAAAATTTGACAGCGGGAGAAACGGACAGCAAATCGGCCTGGGATAAAAGCATTGCCAGCAGCCACGAAATAGGCGAGCGATTCGAGCGGATTCTTTCATGGTACACTCCCGATTCGAATCGCCTCGGGCGGAATGTCTTGGTACTCGATCGCGTGTGCGGAAAGCTTTCATCGATTAAAGTCGTTCGCCTCAGTTCACGGCGCCGGATCAACGTCAACCTGTTTATATAATTATATTAAATAGATCGTCGATTTTCCTCGTGCCGATACCTCGCACAGTATAGCCACGCGGGATGAAAATATAAAATCCAAATATTCTTGTATAACGATATATCGGATCTTATCAAATTGTTATATTGTAAGAATCTGAAAAGTCTTTGTGTCTTGGATCACAGCGAACAATTTGAAATATATTAATATATTATTATTTCGTACTTGATTTTCGTGCAGCGGAAAAATGTGTATAAAACTGTTCGAACGAATGGTTTTGTGTTAAAAATATGAGGATCTTCTCGTCCGTGACGAGAGCGAAATTATTCGTCTCTCGAACGTATTGTTCCTCTGGCATCGGCCCAGCGGGCAATTTGCTCACGCTTTTAATTTTCCACTTTGTAGTTTAATCAATTCAGCGGGGAAACCAATCGCCTTATCGTGCGTAAGGAGGTTTCGCCAGCCGAAGCTTTTGCCAAACGCGCAAACGAGCGCGCATTCGGGAGGCCGCTTCTTACAAACGGCGACCGGTGTTTCCATACTATTAAGCAGAGCCTCAAAGAGGGTAATCCGCACGGATGGATCGTTTCTTCTTTGGTGCGTCACTGGAAATCCTGAATAGGAGAGCGAAGTTTGGCCATTTCGGCGACAAAATCGTGAAACTGTTCACTGAATAAAACTAGAACGGCGAAACTTTTCAGAATTAATCCATTGTCGTACTTTGACCAGTCTAACTCGCGACGAAGACATCCAGAAATATCCTGTTAAATATAAATGTTATTTCGTTCCCTCGAAAATTAACTTCTAATGAAACGACTGTTTCATCTTTTAATTTTATAGCTAACATTTATTTTTTTCTTCCCAGAAATTATTACAACATGACAAGGAATAAATGTTGACCTCGAAAGTATTGTTCGAAGTCGGCGTATTTTAGAAAAAAGTAGCTACTTTCAGTGGACCTATCGCTGAAGAAAATGTCTTAAATAGGAAGTCACAGACTCTATCGAATCCTGTACAGCCCATATACGATTGGCTCAATTAATAAGCCCCGAAGAAAATCGTCCTACGAACCCTGAGTCTGCTAAAAGTGCCACCCTTACCGAAACAAACAAATCATAGTCACCGCAGCCTTCGTTCCCATGGTCACCCGAGTCTGGTCCATATTTACCGAGGTCGCTCCACCAATTGGCTAATCTCTGCCGATTCATCGGCAGGGGAAGATCGATCTGACCAAAAGCTTTCTATACTCCTGGTCGAGGCGGAAGCCGCGCGATCAAGACATGTTCTCGCGCGGGCTCGCTATTGGCATCGAGGAAACGTCTAAAGTGTCGGGGGGTTGGATCTGGGTTAACGATCGGCCATAGTTCCCGGGCAGGGACTCGAAGAATGTCAGCGAGAAAATGAGGTGGATGGAGACAGATAGAATTCGATAAAAGAATGAAAAGGGGGCCGTGGGAGGAGGCAAGAAGCCGATTCACCGCGCCAACGGTGGCCGGAGGGTGGCCGGCTGTTCAGAACAGAGGCCACGAGGGCTAGGTTCGACTATAAGATTGCGCGTTTTCCGTTCGAAAGCTCATCGATCGGTTCTCCGGCGTGCTTCCGCCAAGTGGAGCCATCGTTACTCGAACAAAGGCTCAAAGCCTCGCGAAAACGGATTCTGTAACTCTTCCGTGAAGCTCTCGGACGTCGAATGGCATCAGCCGTTTATGAAATGGGATAGGGCGCAGTTGGGATTTTTGCGACTGCTCCAAACACCGGACCCCTCTTCCGATCGACTCGCCGACACCAGCGGTTTTTAACGTCTTTTTAAACGCCACGGAGGGAATATCCGCGCTAGGGTCGCTCCAAGATCTCTTCTCTGCTCGCTTTGATCCTTTGTGCACCGACTCTGACGTATGTCTCAAGATTGCGCGAGGTCGGATCGTGCCGTTATTAAACCGTAGCCGTGAAAAATATCAAGCCAAATTCTTTATTAATTCTTTATTAAATTATTTTATTTAAGCGAAATTATTTTATCAACAAAATACGAAGAATATCAAACGTGTACGATATATCGAAAGCAAGTCGCACACTTTTCAAAGAGATTGTTAGAGCTAACTGGTTAATATCGGCGACCGACTCGCGCCATCGATTCGCCGAAAAATAGTAGAGTACCTTCGAGTTCTCGGTCCGTCTCACCTGCGATGACAGATCGCTTCCGACGTAGCAGAAATCGCGAGCGGGATTGGCAGCCTCGCGAGGTCGCGTTCCACCCGCTCGTTCTGCCCGTAATTGGATTGGACGAATTTTCAACGGTAAAAAGGAAACCAAACAGCCACGGCTGCGTTTGAGTTGTCGGTGCACTTTAGCTCTCGACCGGTAACGAGATACCAGTTTTTCTTCTGTTTCTGTTGGTCTTTAACTCGCGGTATTTATTCGAACTGCCGATGATCTTGTTTCAGTAGCTATTGACCCAGAAAGCGCTTTCACTGTTCGCGGTAGCAGCTCGCGGATAAAAGTTGGAAAAATTGAAGCTCGTCGCTGCGAGAACGCCGCTGCGAGAACGGCTGCCGCTAATGTTGCCGGTGCTTGTGGATCCTCGAAAAGCTGATTTAGCAAGCTTCCTTTTTGCTCCTGCCGCGATCGAAAGCTTTTGTTCGCCGTTCCCGGAACGCTAAATTATTGTTTTACGCTTTGCACTCGCCCGGTAAAAGTGTAAAACGAAAGGTCCGGGGGGTTGGTACTTTGTGTAATTGTGTCAAATCGATTACACGATGCGTCGAGTGGATTACTTGCGGAGCAAAAAGCTCTGCTGCCGAGGACAGACATTTTCTATCTGCCTGATTGTTCTGCAGAATAGGAGAAGCCTAGATTTTGTCTCTAGAGACTGAACTACCAGAAACTTATCATCTCCACTTTACCCGAACAATTATTAGCCACTGCGTTCTCTAATTGTCATCCGACAGCGAATTCTGTTTAGAAACTTTCATGAACCGCTATAAGTCTTATATTATATCATGATCGTTTGCAGTACAATTTTATTTCTCTAAATCCTGATCGTTTCTAAGAAGGACCCGATGTACCGTTGTTGTAGGGTCGAGACGACCGTTCGAATCTTGTTGCGGCAACGGACTATGTTCTTAAACAGCCTGCGTTATCCTAGACGAACGATTGTCTAGTTTCCCGCATCCAGTCGGCGACCGCAAGGTTTTCCGCGTCGTCGACCAATCGGACGCGTCTCGAAAGATCGAGCCACGGTATTATGTGTCGTTCTAATAAACGGAGAGATCGTTTCTCAGCGGGGCAACGGACCGTAGGACCGCTAAGGAAGTTATCGATGCATGCAGTGCTCGCGGTTATTAAATATTTTCCACGCTTCACGGTCGATCGGCGACCTCGCGCTCGCTCGCGTTTCCGTCGCCGGACCAGGATCGTTCCTCTACGCTCCGACTCGATCCCGCAATGGACGCAGCCCACGGACACCGTAGATCCTCTAGATCCCGGCGAAACGTTCAAGCGCGGCTCCGTCGCGAATGCTTTACGACACGCTCGTCGAATTTACGCGCGGCTTGTTTCGAAACGCGACGTCCACCGTCAAATTGGCCGAAACGAATGACGATTCCTCTCGGCCGGTGATACGTCGGCTGCGAAAACGGTCGAGTGCCGATTTCTCCGAGTTAATCTTTCCTATTACTTGCTGTTGCGGGCTCGGTTTAATGCAGGCGACGACGTGGCACCATTTAATGACACCCCTTCGGTATGCTATGCAGTCCGCGCATCTCGACGAAGGGATCGATAGGGATTCGTCGATGACACTGACGATTCAATTGCTACCTGCGGTAAATTATTGCCTTTGCGACGTGTCCTGTGATTCTGTGGTAAATTCTATGGGGTATTTTTTATGAACATCACAGATCTTTCTGTTTCATGTACCTAAATATACTGTCGACTAGCAGATCGCGGATTTTATGCAGTTTCGATAAGGATGAATAAATGGAAAGCAAAATTGTAACGACATCCGAAGAATTTGAGAACATTTTTAGACTGCGTACAAGTTATCAAAGTTATTAACAGACGCCAACGTCTCTTCTTTTTATCTAAGTAAATAATAATAAGTGACAAATAATAAATAAATTCTTTGCGTCCGTCTACTATGAGATATTTCATAGTTGGCAATGAACGGGTTAGAAGATAGGAGACATTTTTATTTGACTTACGTTACTTGGAATCGACCCAGACGATCCTTATTTTGCAAACACATTCACAGTCTACTAAATCAACATTTTATGAAGCCGTAAAGAGTAATTTCGAAATGCATTTATAGAATTGGAGACGCGTTAGTAGTAAATCATTACATAAATTTACCGTTATTCGAGCTCATAACCATGATAATTGAAACACGATTGAGAGATTTTCCTTGCGGCTAGAGCAAGGAAGAACGAATCTGAAAAACTGTAGGATAAATCGGTTCCCTCGTAAACCGAAGTCCTAAACGCCGAAGACGTCGAAGACTTCTTGTCCAAGTAGTTATTACGCCGCAAGCAGACAAGACGGGATCATGGTTTTCACTTAGGCCAATGACCCCGGGAACCTGTCCGTGACGGATCTTAATAATTATTAGGATAGTCGTCGTTACGTCTGAGGGGACAAGATGATCTCGTCATCTTGGAAACTGCGAACTTCGGTCGAGTGTTAAACTCGGGCATCGATTATTCCAATTTCAGAATTCATAGCGCTCGTTGATTCGTCGATTGGCGATGTCGCTATGCCGACACGTCGAGAAGCTAATCCCCTGCTTTCCGAAAACAATTTTAATCCTGGTCGCTCTGGAGCCTGGCTTCGCAAAAGTTTTTCGCTGTTGCAATTTTCAGATTTATGAAACTCGTCTAAACAAGCCAGCAGATTCAGCAGAATTTATGATATTTTTATGGCGATGAAAATATTCGACCACCCGCACCGTTATATTTATTATTTTTCTACATAATACATTTGATTGTTATTTGGTCGAGTTGTTTTTGATCGCGGAGCGCAAACAAAATGTATATCTCCCGCTACACGGTCTAGTTCCCAAGAGATTCCAACACATAGTTTTCATCCCAAACATTCAACCCCACACATGTCCAATATTTTTCCTAGAACTATATTTCATATCGCTGAAATATAGTAACGTAATTCTAATGGTCAAAATAAAGGTCTGTCTCGTACGTGCATCGAAGGAGAAACTCGACGAGTTCGCTATTATCGAAGTTTTCAATCTCAATCAGTCACGAGAACGAATGCGGTCATAACAGGCAAATATTACCGACTCGTTACAGCCAATAAGAGGTCCAATAAAAATCGATCTTTCTCCCCTGCGAATGGGAATAGCTCCGGCTAAACGTGCAGGTTTCGCGATGCAAACGTTGCAAATGCCTGCGCGAGCCGGCGTGCATCGATCCGCATTTATTTCGCGCTGCGGGGAAATCTTTCCGATCTTAACTTTTTCCATTACCCGCGACAACCCTCTCGCTCTCTTTCCGTGGCCCTGGGAACTTCCGCGTTCCACGGAGAAAGAGAAAGAGCGTCTCTTGACACGGAAAGAGGAGAGAGGAGAGAGGAGAGAGGAGAGAGGAGAGAGTTTCCGGGAACCGAGAAGCGATCCGCGAGCGTAACGCTTCCGAAAGAAATTAAGTCTGGTAATGTTGTTCGGAGGCGGGAAAACTGGGCTACGAAAATCGAGCGTCGCACCCTCCGGGAGACACAGCCATAACCGTCGCCGGTTCGCCACTGACGGGATCCTATTATACGAGGCTGTAAACCCTCCTCGCACCCCTGCGAGTCGCGTTCACGGTAGTAAATTTAATATATTCCCCCACTTGGCCGCTATTAAACCCAGCACGTGTCTACATCGGCTCTTCTGTGGCTCGGGAACACGTGTCTCGGCCGCGCTGCGGGCACCGCGGCGGAACGGGGAATTGCTCGGGCCCCGAATATCGGGAATTCTTCGGAATTTACGACGGTGTCGCCTGGCATTTCGCGGCTAAAAAAGAATTTTAGGAAATATGCCAGCGCCGGACACCGACGCGGACGAGCAGTCTATAAAACGCTTCTACTTTCCCGTAAATTGTTTCCAGTCTATCTCGGAAATTCTGCTCAACTTTCGGCGGTTTTATTGGCCGTTCAGGGGCCCATAAAAATACTTGAACTTCGCCGCTCCTAACGGCAGACACGCTGAATTCAAATTAGGCAACGCTTCATTAGTAGACGCTGGATTTTACGCAGTTTCACCGGGAACGAGGGAATCAAATGCGGTGAAAGCATTTCGAGAATTTCAAAATGCTGTCGCGTTATTTTTAACCCATTGAAATTATTAAAAAGGGAAATGAACGTTTACCCAGCTCCTGCGTCTTGCAATTAACGAAGGAAATTTTTATCTCGCGTAACTGCAGCTTTCACAAACGTGCCATGGGATTACATTAATTAATTTACTTCTATGAAATAAAATTAAGCAGACATTTAAGTATCGATTGGAATATTCTCGTTCTCTTTATATAATAGTTTTAGTATTCGATTATCGTTGGAAGTTTCGACGTTTTACGATCCCTTACTAAAAGGGTGCAATTATCGAATTAAACGAAGTTGAACAGCCATGGCAAACGCTGTCGTCGAAGCAGCACGCATAAATTCTCGGTTGAATGTAATCAACTCAAGGCTTAGATTCACGGCTTAGAGACAATAAAGTCGGCACGCACGTACAGAGTGACTAATAGGAAGTTGTTGAAAGTAAATGACGGCCATTTTGGAGGGAATATGTGAAACGGAAAAACGTAAGCACCATTTCGCGGAGAAATACGTGTGCAGCGTAACTCTTGGTGATGGATGCTATCATCGTGGCTGCGCTCAGAATTGGTACAATAATCTGGACAATTTTGTAGAAGCTATGAGCCAGTCCGCCGAGTATTTCTTCCTGAAAATACCATCTTTTCGCGATTCATATACGCGTTTCGAAACTGTAGCTCGCTCCGGTCGTATTAAGCAAACGTATGCCGTTTCGAATTACTGAAATATACTGTACACGTATTTCATTATAATATTCCGTAATTGTTTCAACGGATGTTTAATGATCTATTTATAGGTCCTTCTTAACCAGTCGGCTGTTTCCGACGAGTAGAGTACACTCGTCAAAAACAGCTAACCGATTAAGGATATGATTAACGAGCCAATGAAATAAAATTCTACGATACTTGCACCACGTATATAATTAAATGGTAACTAAATAGGAACTGATCGAACGCAGGTAGCCACGTGGCGAAACCCATTCGAAGCCATCGTAAACTCGCGAACGTGAGCCACGTGCCATAACCAGAGGAGTTTCTCGCAAGACGTTTCTCCCCAACAGCGAGTACTGTTCTACAATTTTACCAAGTCCAATATAAATCAAGCAACGACAATGCAACCATCCTGACCTTTAAGTAATCCACACATTCGGATCACTAGCGCAGAACCGTCTTTCAGCCAGTCAACATCGCGGTTATAAATCACCTGCAACTGAAAGAGTTAGACAGAGTTTCGAAAGCTACTAACACAGTTCAAGCCACGCCGTACAGTTCGATCTCGATCTCCGGCACAACAGAATGTTTTGTCGACCAAAGTTGGCCATCGGACGGCCTTAGAACGTGGATCAAAATGACTGCGTGCGTCCAGGGAAAATAAAGACTGAGAGCAACGAGTGTGACAGCCGTCCGAACGGAATCAAGGATTACCAGGCCGGCATTTTAAAGGCACCGAGTCATCGGGCAGAAATTCGCCTTAAGAAAATGCTAGCCTGCGGCCTGCAGGGGCCGAGAAAGCAAGGGGACGGCACCAGGCGATTCCACGGCCATGAATTTCACGGAAACGGGACTATAAATATCGCGGACACCGACGCACCAGGTTCCCGCAGCGCGGAATTTCGCCCGGGGTCTGATAATTAATCGATATCAGGGAATAACCGGCTCGATATTATGCCGATATATGTGCGTGGTTTGCCGTGCGCGCACGTCTATATCTACGGGGATCGATCGGCGAACGGTGGTCGGCACGCGAAAGATCGGGATTAATGAAGACGCCGCGCCGCGGCGAAATCCGAAGATGTAATTACTGACAGAACAAATCGGGGGTAATCTTGATTACGATCTACATCTGCTCCCGTACATAACATCTCGGATTGCTAATTAATCGAGACCTCTGCTCTCTTCCTTCTCGCGCCTCTCTCGCCTCTCTCGCCTCTCTCGCTCTCTTTCTTTCTCTCCGCCACCCCTTCTCTCGCGAGCGAGCTTATATCGGACTATCTTTTACATTAATACCGTAATAAACCAACCGGGCGCCCATTCACGCTGCAGACCGCGGCAAAAAAGCCAGCAGGCCGGCTGGAATCTCGCAAAAACGATCGAAGACACGCGGAACACCGTGCTCGACGTGTAAACACCAGGAATGCAGTCCAATTTTTGCGCTATCCGACGCGCGGTTGGCAACTCGCCACGTACGTGCACGTCATTTCATATCGGTCCTTGTTGCCAGTTATCTTGCGAGGTGGTAATACCGCCTCGTTCTCGCTCCGTGCCCCTCTCTCTCTCTCTTTCTCGCTCTTTCTCACTCGCTCTCTCTCTTTATGGTGGTATCGCTCTCCAAGTTCCTCTTATTTTTTCCATCGCCCAGCCTTCTTTTCTATTACTCCCGCGGAAAGGCCCGTTTCCATTCAGCCCGCCTCCCTACTGCGCACGAGATATCGAACGGCCAGGTGAAAAGGTTCCTTGATACCGTCGCGATTTTTACCCGTGTTCCAAACCCGCTCCGGTCCGGTATAGCCTGATTTGATTTTAATTACCGCGCAGGCTCGACCTCGCGTTTGACAAGCATTTTGCCGGGCCTCTCTCAACCCGAGTTCGACATTATTCGAATCGTTTCGAATAAATGTTTATCTGTTATTCGTTACTATTTATGTAAATATCTCATTGAGACAATTATCCAATCGAATACTTTTTAGTCGAGTATTTTATGGATAATAACTATTCGTTAGATGATGAAATTAATTTTTATTTAAATATGTTCAATTTGTAGAATGTGACAGATATTGTGGGAATTTTGGGAGTCTTTAGTTCTATAATATATAAGATATAATGGGATTATAATATAATGCCACAATGTTTTATGTCGCAATACCGAAAAGTATCTTTTACATGAAAATGTCTAACCCGTTTCGTTAATTTTCTGTTACAGGCAATATCAGAACCAGAACCGTACTCGACGTCGAGACGAAAAGAGGATACTGGCTGACCGTGTTCGCACAGGACCACGGTGTCGTGCCATTGAGCTCCAGTCTACAGGTGTGTAATATTACATTCGTACTCTTTGACGCGACCGATCCTACGAGTTTATGTATGTTTTTTGTATCTCGGGAGGATGTCAGGGAACCCGAAGTCGATTAGCCGAAACCATTTTGAGCCCGGCGGAAGGTTGAGAAGCGTTTCACAGGTTTTTCCACGCACTCGCAACGCGCCTGCACATATCCTTCCATCCGTGTTCCACAATTTATTTCCGCTTAAAGGATCCAACGGCGAATTTTAATTACTTTACATCGAACGCGAGATTGTTCGCGTTTACTTTAGCAGCACGTTTAACCCTGCCATTCCGGAAGAAAAGTCTTCGTAATTGGAACGTGCGCGGGCCAAAGCAATTACCACTCGAATTGTTTTAAACATCACCGGCAGAGCACACGACCGACGCTCAACTTTCCCTATTTAAAATTTCCTCTAATACTCGAAACTCGCGCATGAAAAAGAGAACATATATATTTTTCCATCAATTCTCTCCGCCCACTATAATAGAGGTTAAACGGTCCGCGCAACTCCATTAACAACTGTAAACATTCCGCTTTGCCGGAGAGCTGATTAAAAATGACGAGACTTCCGGACCGTTCGGAAATCCCAGGATTCAGCCAATCTCTTTCCCGCGACAATTACATATCCCGTGAAATTCGCACGCGCGAATTTCCCTCGGCTATCAAACTTTTCCATTTTCCAAAGCATTCAGCCAGGAGCACAAAGGAGGTTCCGGCGCGGCGCGGGCGGACAAATGGTGGCACGATTGTCCCGACGACGTTCTCGTTCGGTCGAATTTTTTTTCGCAATTTTTTTCGCGATCGCGCGCGCACGATCGCGCCGAACGGTTGCCTTGTAAATAATCCGCAGCCAAATTCTGTGCAGGTGTACGTGGAGGTGCTGGACGAGAACGACAACATACCGTTGACAGAGGTGCCGGTCTACTATCCCTCGGTGCCGGAGAACTCGCCGGCAGGTGTGAACGTTTTGCGGATCCGGGCGTTCGATCGCGACGTCTCGCCCCAACAATTCACGTTTTCGATCACCAGCGGCAATCCGGAGGGTTATTTTCTCATCAACTCCACCACCGGTAAGTTCCACATGGTCACTAGCTCGCGGAACCGTAATATCTTCGGCGCGGGAATCGAAATAGATTGCCGCCGTCCTGCTTCTTCCGTCGTCCCCGCGCCCCTGTCCCCGTCCGCTGCACCCTGTAACGAGATCAATTTTCCGCGGACGAGGATTTTAATGGGCCCATTCGAAGATAAATGAGCCCGCGACGGGCTTCTTCAAATTTCAATCGGTGCCGGAGCATTCTCCGCTCGGATAATTTATACGACTCGAATCGAAGTTCCCGGGAACCGCTCCCGGATAATGAGACGGCATCGAAGTCGTAGACACGAATATCGATCCGACAGTCGATCTTATTGTCCTGTAGTTTCTATGGACTGCTGCCGGAGATGGGACACCGGTGATAATGGATTTATCGATGGGGACGAGTGTGGAATTCACTCGCAGACGCCTTACCGTACAGCCTGCGAAAACATTCGGAATCTGATCTTTTAGCGCGACTGCAATACTCGTACACCTTGTCGATAGCGACTTTCCTCATCAGAAATTGATGCGAAGATCGATCAACCTACTAGGTAGCATGTCAACAGGAAACCTATCAAAATAACCTGATTGCATTTATTTGGGCATTTGCGATTATTTCCTATAAAAGAATTGTGTGCACTTCTGACAAGCTACAAGATATTAAATGCAAGAGCATTTAACAATGCTGTTGCATCGTTTCCAACCGAATCAAAATGTTGGGATTGAGAATAAATTTTTATTTAACTCCTGCCTGTCGCAGCGAATTTTTATTCTACGTAACGATCCGCAGTCGAATAATTATTCTCTCTGCCGAACGGATCGACGACGATCTGTGAATTCTGGAGAGATCGATGGCGAGGTCGTGCATTGCTACGTTTCCCAAAAGTCATCTTTATTAATCAATCGTCGGGGACAGGATTCGCGTGTGTCGCTCGGTTTTTCGCGCTGGCTGGCCAAAGTGACTCGGCGCATGCAAGCGGAAGGAAAGGACCATTGTTTTCGCCTTGCGCGGCGGTAACGTATGCAAATTCGCCTGATCGAACTCCGATTCATTATTCATCGTTCCGCTCGACTCGGTCGCGTCGGCCCCGTGGAATTACAAAACGACGAAAACTCCGAAACTCGTTATTGAGAAAAAACATTCGCGGCGCTGTTACCGCGTGGATAACAGCAGGAAAACTGGCGGGGTTGGCGCGGAGGGGCGAAGAACGCCGCTCGCAAATAGGCACGCATACAAATGGCCGTGAATCAATTTTAACGCGGGACAATTTGCGATACAAATTCGATTCGATCCTAGACGAATAATCTCGGGGGAGAGCCCCGGGGCCGATTAAATCAGACTTTTAAATGAGCAGAGGGTGAAATTGGTCCTTTAATTTGAGCGTCGCACCCGATACCGGCAAAGTGTACCGTGATACCGTCTTTATTCGGACAAATCCCTCGTCCCATTTCTCACTGGCGAGTAATCCGGCGCAAAGCTGCAAAAATATTTCACACGCCGGAAGAATCCCTCCTCGTGGAACTATTTAACAATTTATGGTAGTTGAAAGAACAATAAATTCGTCCGAAACGCGCTTGTCTCATGAAATACGTTGCATCTCGGAGCTATAATTCCATATACACTGTATAAAAGCACTACTGACAGGCGGTGGAAAGAAAATTCTATTCGGTGCACATCTCTGAACGTTTCTTTATCCGAGAAAAGTAACGAAATTGGGGATTTTAGAAACTTTTCCTGGAAAAATGAATGGAATTTTTTTTTAAACGAGTACCCTTTTTAAAATTCATCTATGTATCGTGTTCTAAAATCTTAACAAGAAATGCTTAACAGTCCCTTCGATATCATTCTCGGAATAATTGCTAGAAAATTTCAATAATTAGTTCATTTAGTTACATTTTATTGCGTTAGTTAACATAGGACTGCAACTTCTTCTCGCAGCACGACCAGTCCATAAATTTCACGCCTACATTAATTAATGGCAGCCCGTGTCCCATGGACTGCACCTAAACTTCCGGTCAGTCTCGCGGATCGATTTATAAAAATTTGTATTTGCATAGAGGTCTATGCATACGATTAGCAGAACGAACGTCCTTCCTGCGCCGCGATAAGTTTCTGCGCTATGAAAGGCCCTAGCGGTTCCATAAATCATCGACAGGTTTTGTGCGCGTGGAATCCTATCCACCGAGGCCACCGGTATCTCGTTCTACCATGCAGAAACAACACGCATTGTTGGCTCTCGGGCTCCGGAGCATTATTCCGCCGCCTCAGAATCTCCGAGCACCGAGTCTTACGTGCGTCTACCGTTTGCGCGCTGCGAATTCGGGTCGGTTGATTCTAATTTCACCATTATCGGTTCTGTGGGATGAATGGCATTGTGTCGGAGACAACTCATTGGTTGTCGGTGTCTTGTCTAACGCGTCAATCTTATTGATCATCGACTTGTATGGTCCTGGGTTGTCGATGGTGCTGGCTTGTAAACGCCGCTGCTCGTGTCAGGTAACACCTGACTTGCCTCGCAGAGTCCGTTCTCCGACGTTATTCCAGTCCGCAATTATGGAACGAGTTCTTCGAGTCCTCCGAAACTTAGGCTAAAAATTCGTTTCACTTTCCATGTTCTGTGCTGTTAAGTTCATGGTAAATATTCGCATCGTTCTAACTGTACGACTTTGTAAAATGTAAATTGTTATTTTTCCTGTCTACAACAGTCTGTAAGATTGTCAAATACATTTTTAATGGCTTTTCTAGGGGAGGTGGTATCGATTGCTTTCAAATATAGATACATTTCAAGAAGGTAGTAAAATTGATTTTTTTAAACATTCACGCTGGAACACCCATTTAAATCGTCCGATACTTTCGGTACATTTCTTTAATTATTTCAAGCTTTCCATAAGAGTACATTCTACCTCTCGAAACGAACGAGCTATCTCAAAACGTCGCTTTCACAATTTGGAACGGCCCCGATGACCAAAATGACTGTCAGCCACACGGCAGTTCCATTATAACTAAAATGTTCCCGAAAACGTCGGGAGTTCCTCGAAACAGCGAAGTCCTTATGAAAATTCATCAGGCATCGCTCCGCTATCGCAGGCGGAGGCAGTTAATCAAGAACAGGGGCAACGGGAAACGTAATTACACGATCATAATTACACATCCGGTTTGGTTAACCGGAGGGCCGAAACCCGACATCGACTTTCTTCCGCAAGTTCCGCGAGCGTCCATTTATTCGGCGGCGGTCTCTCGAGAGATCGATGGCTGGCGGTGTGGAAAATCGCTCGCGCCGGCAAAGGACGGCTTGTAATTAAAAAGTCGAGCGTGTCCTCGCGAATTCGTATTCATCGGAGGCCGGGAGGATGCGGGGTCGAACTTGTCGTCGCCCGGATGTCTGAATTTCGTGAACCGGTTCCCGTCGCGTTCGCCCCTGGGGAACAAGATCACGGGGAAATATTCGCTCGGCTTGTAACGAGGGGGAGACAGATGTCGGATGGCTCGGCGTTTTCCGCGAGCGGGAACAACCGGAAAGAAAAGAGAATCGTATCGCTCGCGAATGTCGACGGGTTATCGGTCGAACAACGCGACGCCCGGGCGAAAGTATTCTCGGCTGTTTGCTTCGTCATCGATCCTCGGAGTGCATTCACGCTGCGATAAATACGCGGACCCCGGCTCTTTTTTATTTCGGCGTTCGCGCGACGTTGACCGGCGCGTTTTTATTTTATCGGGCCGGCCACGGCTCCTACGACCGACTCGGAAATAAATCGTCCCCCGGTTCCGCTGAATTTCCTCTTTATCGAACTTCGTACGCCGAGACTACGTATCGGCTTATTGCCCCGAGATCTTGCTCCTATTTCGAAGGCCGAGCGTGATTTCTCACTTTTACCGCCGCCATTCCTACGACGAGCCATCGCTCTTTCTTGCGAGCCAGTCAGATTTTTTCTTGCGTGCTTGGTTTTTTCAATCAGAGCGAACAGTGTGCACAGAAATTGGCTTGGATCATGGCAAACTGCTTTTTATCCATATTAAATAAATATTTCAAAGTTCATTACGTTTTATAGAAGCATCAATCTATCGAACAGTAATATAGATATTCAACAATAACACTTTTGAGTTGTACTAAATCAGGGGCTAGGATCTCGTACCCCCTGAAAAGCGTTCCATAATCGGTACATTTAATTTAGACCGAGAAATTTGGCGATTTAACGTAAAACGATGGCTCCGGCGTCGAAATTTGTAGCTCGAAAACGGGCCCATTAAACGCGCGGGTTCGCCTAACATTTTACGCGTCCGGGGTCACTCCGTGGCCATATTTACCCGAGATTATTACGCTTTGTCGGAGCTCGCGCGAGGATAACCGCGACTAAAGAGGGACGAGGGGCCGCGAGGGAGACGGGGGAGACGGGGGCCGCATTCAGATTTCCCCTAATGATAGCATTACTGCGGAACAAGACGGCGAGAACCGAAACGAGCTACCAGATGCTGCGCGATCCTCTCGCGGAGGATGAATAGGTCGTTTACCCGGGGATCCATCGGTCGTTTTGCGAGCCGCGAACCGAACATACTTTCTGCGGGCGAAGCATTACCCTGCGAACACGCCGAAATTGATCGCTCTGTCGATTTGGGAACCCGGCTCCGATCGGATCGATCGAATTTCGGAGACGGGGCAAGACGGACCGAGTTATCGGACCCGATGCATCAATGGTACCGGGAAAGAATGCTACTCGCCGGAAACTGACGGAATATTGAACGATTCCCTCGGCGCTGCGAATTCTCCATAGCGTCACCCTTGTCACGGGGGCCGCGCGATTCTTATCCCGGTGACCCTCTGATTTCGAGAAAACATCCAATTGAGAATATCTGCTCGCCGAATTGCGAATCCGGTTTCCCAGATTGAACCACTGCCTGTTTTGAAATTGTCTTTTCCCGGCCATATCGCGTTCCATTCTCCTCCAGTCGACTTGCTCTATCAATCACACCAGCGACTTTCTTCTCGAACCTTTTGGCTACATTTTCAGCAATGCGTTATGACGAGTATACTCGTCGAAAACAGCTAATTAATTAATAAGGATATATATTTATTTATGATTGCGTTTTATCAGGAAAATTATTGAGAACGAGGAAGTGCTGATTTCGTAGTTGAAGAAATTAATATTAGAATGCACAAATCTGAACAGGTTTTTGGAAAAGTTCTACTAACGGAGATTGGAAAGAGACTCTTGGTAATTTCGCAAAGTTGCAAGCACTTCGCAAGTACGAGTGTTGCTGGTATTAAATTTAGCGAGGGCAATGATGTTTTAAGAAAAGCATCGACGAGCAGTAAAGAGGTGCTTCAGGTGGCAAGATTGAAAAATCAAGGAGGGACCTCGATAAATCACTCCCCCGTCTGCTTCAGAGAAAATATTTTACAGAAGATTCGATATTGTAGGGTACAGAGATCAAATGTTTGATATCCTATAACCCGGGGCGACTCGAGTGAACCCGATATTCAAGCCAGACAAAGAACATCTTTATACACCATTGACCCAGTGGCATAGATATTCGGTGGATCGAAGTCAATTGCCTATTATCGCGAAGCGCTGTCTCTTCGACAGTTTCCTGGGTGTTCTTTATAGAATTTCATTAGCCTCTGCAACCACCGCTCCCAAGAACGCGACATTATAACAAATTCCAAAGCTTATCTACCCTATCCGAAGAAAATGCAATTTCGAATTTTTCGATGCTGCGATCAAACCCGAGGTGGAACATAATCATAACTAGACAGCGGATCTTTAAATAACATAAAAATGTTGTTCAGCAACCGTATGAAACTAGAGCTAAATAAAAACGTATTAAATCCTCTAATTTTTTTTAATCGATTTAAAATAATAACAGTGCTCTTAATATGTTCGCTGTTCCGTATTTCTCTTCGCAATTCTGCAACGAACGCATAAAACCCGCTGCGAGTAGAATTACATAATTTGTAACTCGCGGCTTTCATTTTGAATTTAATATACTCGGAACCAAGATGTAGATTTCAAAGCAGACCCTGTAGGAATATTTAGCATTCGAGAGTCAGAAGAGGAAATAAATTAGCATACGTATTCTTGTATCAATCACTGGATCAATCAAAGTCAACGTGTCCGGCTAAAAAATGATATTTATGATTTCTGTAACCTGTCCAATCGACAGGTTCCATAAATATAGCGGCGGGATTTGCATTTTTACGTATTCGACACACTCGTGCGCATTACGAATGCATAAAATCCGTAGCATATCGATAATTGAATTCAGTTAATGAAATCAGTACATAACTCTTTACTAGACGTCTTGTCTACCATTGTCTCTCACCCAGTGTTGCAATTTCACCGTCTGAAATGGCTCCGTTTATCGCCGCAATATTTCATCGTTTCAGCATTTAACCAACTATAATTTATTGTAATTTATCCGTTTCTTTTAGATCCGAATAAAATTTTCCATTTTATCGCCGATTTTTACGTGTCGAACGCGGGAGTGATGTATTAGCTATCGAGGAGCAGTGACAGAGTTGAATTATATGTCATTATTAGACTGCAGACCTTCGCGCAGCTTTCCATTTCGCATATTAGAGAATTCGTTGCCGGAGACCTAAATTAAAAATTAGTACACGCCAGAAGTACACCGGGATCCGCAGCCTAGTTATTATCATTGACCGCAAAGTCGCATTCGCTTCTCCACGAATTCCGATCGTTAACTTACTTTCCCGGGGTATAGTTCGAATCGATCGAATTGTAATTCCGAATCGCATCATACACGATTGCAATCTTATTGCCGTTCTTTCAGTCTTTGCGTCCTATTAATTTATATGGTATTGCAAGATTCAGTGCCTGGGTAGCCACTTGTGCCTACAGTACACACTGTGCAATGCTCTTTTTTCCGTTGAAGAACCCCAGATTTCAGATTTAAATAAATTAAATGAAACGATTGGCCGCAAGAAGACGAAGGTAAATATTTAAAAATCAGTTAAATAAAAATCGATTTTCGATTTCTGATCGGTCCTGTCATCCCGCCACGAAGCGACCACGAAAATCGCGTTCGTCCAGGACGGTGGCCGCGAGCTTCCGCGTAATAAAATTCTCCGAGAACAATCCGTTGATACCGGGCTATGGGGTGTAATGCGACCGGAAACGAGGGGCCGCGAGGAGTTTCGCGATTTCCGTGGAAAACGGCGTCGTCGACCCGATAAAGAGACCCCGAGAGCTATAGACGCGAGATTGCATAAGTTATTGCACGCGAATCAGCGCCGCGCGATCTCCGCTCGCGTTAACGTTGCATTTACCGTCCGGCGGCGTATTGTTCTTATTTAAAGAAACCCGGGAATAATAACGGATAACGACGGCGTTTTGGGAACGGCATTGCAAGATTAGATCAGATAATCCCCTGTCTCGAGTAATAGGTTGTTGCTCGGGGAAAGGCGGTGCTCGCGCGCCAGCGAACGCTCGGCCGTCATATCAGTTCAATATTTCGCTGCACCATAAGCGCAAGAATGCCGACGTGCCTCGTTCGGCACACTCGGGACTTACGGCTACGATTTTCCATGGATTCGACGGAGTTTAGTGGCCCTAATTGCGACGCGATATTTGCCAATATGTTGCGGCCACTCTCTCTCTCATTACCGCGTTTTTTCTCCCCTCTCGACGCGAACGGCGACGTAGAATCGCGGTGGATCGATGCGACGTTCTGTTTCGCGTTGACCGATTGCTTTATGGCTTTTTGCTGCGGTCGTAACGAGCTGATTACGTCTTCTTTCGACGCGGCCGCTCTTATTTCTGGGACAATGAAGCTGAACATCCAATCGAACGAACCCTCTTAATCAGAGGGTCGCGAGATAACGATGCGGCGTCATTATTTTGTCATCGATGCATAAAATCGACAGTTATTCTCGATGTTATGCGTGGTTGTTTTAACGATTCCGATAGGTCTAGAATAACTTCACAATTTTATTGGGGTATATTACTCCACGCTGCTTGTTGACTTCTGAATGAAGTTATTATCGCTGAGGAATAATTTATTAATTATCGATTAGTCGAGAGGAGACCTTCTGGCGCTCTGCGTCTTTTTAGAGAGATTGCGAGTAGTAGTCAGACCGCGGATCTTTATGCAAAGTAAAAATTTTCTGCGTCAATCGCTAGATACGCATAATCTAATTCTTTATTTAATTATTTTAACAAATTCAAAGTAGTATATTGATATTCTTCAAAGATTTTAATTTCTCCACAATCATAGCTGTTATAAATGACTAATAATAAAAGACTTTTACCCGTCACGAATACAATTTTAACATCGTTAGTCGTTCTACTGAATACATATGTACAAACAGCTTTGATTGAATCGTCTGTAAAAATCGTAAAAATGTCGACCAACCGTCACGTAAGTAGTAAAAATTTCAAAATTACAATTCGATCGCAGTTTTTTGCAATCGATGCGGAGAAGTTTTAGCACGCATACCACGAATCCCGCTGTGCATTAAGTCATCATCGAGCCCCCTTTCTCGCGATGCAGTTGCTTCGTGCAACGGTGGACATTAGCTCCATGGCCGCTTGTTTCCTCCGCGTGAATTGCGCATGATTCGCAACACGCGGGCCTGATTAGCGGGTGCACCCCGTCGACTTCTAAGTAACGCTGCGAATTTTCTTCGAACTCGACAATCGAAGGAAGGTCGACGGACTGGCGACCGAAAATGGAACGCTCGTATTGGAGAGATTGCGCGGTGCATTTGCAATTCAAAACAATACGTGCACGTCGAACGGGGGTAGTAATTGTTTCGATTCTCATATACAGGCACTAAAGGTGGCTCGCCGGCGAGGAGCGAGAAGGGTGAGAATTGCAGGAATCATGTCGGACGACGCTCGTTAAATTCGAAACCGTCCAGATCCTGTGACTTCGCGACGCGGATATTCCGTCTTTCATGATCACAGGACAAGAGATGCTTGATTTGCATGCCTAAATAACGCGGGGGTCGATCAATCTCTGGAATCGTGCTCGAGCAGAGACGGAGGGAGTGCGAGGGAATTTTGTATGCCGCGTTTAATAGAATCTCTCGAATGCAGCGATTAAATGTTGCACTTCGATAAAAAGGAAAATAGCGAACCCTCGATTGTTGTCGTGTACGCTTGCATTTTTAAATGCTAGCATTTGTTTATAGAATTTTTTGTAAGAATAACGGAAGGTGAAAGAGTCGAATGACTTTTTATTTATGGGAAAACAAAACAGCAATTCGAAGGGAGAACGCTGTGTAAAGGAACGAACGCGTTCAACCCCATTACTTTTTCGTGTCAATGTCCTTCAGATTTTTTTCCAATGTAGCGCCTGAAATGGAGCATTTGAATCGCAATTCATTAAATGACAAAGCTGCGGGAATACCGGGAAAAATGCAACGCGACAAGTCGCGCCGATGAAATCAGAGTGCTGTAACAAAGGATTTTTGTACAGCTTTCGCGCAATTTTCTGCAATCATTTATTTCGATACCAGCCTTTGGGATATTTTATTAAATGCCACGCGATCCTTTTATGAGATATTAAAAAGCCGAACAACAACCGTTCTTTGACTTTTTGTATCGCGTAATATTATATTCCATTTGGCGTTGATGCTTCAACATTTTTCGTGTAATTGCATTACAATTGCGTTCGTTCGTTTTGCACGGGAAAAATTTTTAATGGAACACAATTTGCGAAATTAAAGGAAAAAGAACGAGAAGCTCGAGTGATAATGAACGGGGCATTCAAATCAATTAGTAGATTCTGCTATTATACCGACGCTCATAAAAATGATAATGAAAGGATCGGTTTATTAGTTGGAAAAATTTGTGCAGAAAAATGCGTGCCGGAGGAAATTTTAATTTCACATTAATTCGGTGTTATCCTACTGGTGGCATGTTTACAGTTCGTGGCGCAGAAAGTTAATTAAATTGCGTAACATAAAATAATATTAACTTTAGAAGCCTGCGTCTTCGTTTCTCGGGATTCCAATAATTAATAACAATTAACCGGAAAAATATTTTCCAAGAAAATCAGGTAAAAATCAAACAGAAGGAAACCGAAAATGTGTAACATGAGTTATAAAATTGCTTTAGAATGAATCTGATTTGCACAAATTTCTATACAATGGAAGAGGAATTGCTTCACCTTGACCAAGTCAAGCGAGATCAAATAAAAGGAAATTGAATACGCGTAACATCGAATCACTAAACAGAATCCGATCGGAGATTCGAGACGACCAGAAATCACGATATAAAACGAGAACCGTGTCGCGAGCGAAGAATCCGTGGACGATTTCTTTAAACGAAATAAAATGGAAAGTGTCTCTGGGGAGGATCGCGACGAAGTCGGTCCTGCGATTTTCCAAGGTGTGGGTTTCCAAGGTGTGTTTTTCACGGTGTGGTTTTTCGCGGAGTTTTCCACGACGAGTTCTCAACGGTGTGTTTTCCACAATGTATTTTTCACGGGCCGTCATAAAGTATTCTCCCAGTGGGTTTCGAAATCCGCGGTCGAGGACGTTCCGCCGGATCCCGGCTGCGTCCTCTGGGACAGTG
This sequence comes from Augochlorella aurata, assembly GCA_028455555.1. Classification (NCBI taxonomy): domain Eukaryota; kingdom Metazoa; phylum Arthropoda; class Insecta; order Hymenoptera; family Halictidae; genus Augochlorella; species Augochlorella aurata. The sequence continues at coordinate 13,441,649 of CM052149.1, forward strand.
ACGCGAAGCGCGAATAAATCCGCCGCGATCTGCACGATCTACCGAAGCTTCGCGTTGTGCAACAACGATCCAGGACGCAGTCGACGTCGTCGTCATAGTTGGTGATACCGCGAACGGCTCCTTCGCATTCGCCCGATTTTCGATAACGAATTTTCCACGGGTCGCGGTCGCGCGACACCGTCTGCACCTTCGTTGCATAGGTGCTGCATCGTCGACGCTCGACGACGCGTAGCGCAGCGTGACGAGACCGAGGAACAAAGACGAAAAGCAATTATTTAAATGCGTTTCACCGCGCGGAACACGCCGCGTTCTCTCTCTGCGAGCCGTTTTTCTCCATTTTTCATTTTCCCTTCTCCCTTACCGCGTGTCGAAACCCTTCTCCCTGCGCCATTCGCCCTGTTTGGGAGATGTCGCGAAACTCAGGAAAGAATTATAATAAACTGGGACCCTCAAAGAATAGCTGCTCGACTCCCCTCTCTTTGCGCATTCCCCGTTTGGAGAAGCCTCCGAATGCACAAAAGGAAGGAAAAAATCCGACGCTTCATCTGCACGCATGTGCTGATCCAGCCACCGAGCTTCTATTCTCTGTTTAATGAAATTTCGTTTGACTCCGGCTCCACGGGGTTGTCTATAAATGCAACGACCGGGGAATTTGTTAGCCGTAGAGATAATTCGATCCTCCGGCAGTGTTCCGATTTAATTTAACTCGAATTTCAGATTTATGCTGCGGAATGCGCGGCAAAAATTCAGCTGGCGTAAATTAACCGCGGACAATGGAGAGCGGATCGGATAGGTAAAAACTGAGATGTTCCAGGTTGAATTATAACGTAGTTGAGTTATCGTGTGATTGAAATACCATCTAATTAAATAGCGAGAATCAATTGCAATGTAATTGAATTAGCACAACTCTCCGGTCTCGGTGCATTTTTAACCAGCCATTTTGCGCAACTCCGGCCATTTCAATCGGTTCCTGGGACGCGGTTCTGTGGTTCACATCGCGTCGTTCACTTTTCTCTTCTTTGGATCGCGAATTCCGACGAGGAAAACGCGGCGACGCTATGTCAAGCCCGTTATTACCGTCTGCATGTCGAATCCCAGGCCAGAGGAGTAGTCGGCGAACAATGACGTTGCACTTGACGGCCGCTGTCGATGGCCGATGCACTCGATCTCCGTGAAATACTCTGCGCCAGAATGCAGCCTTACCTACCTCTCTCCCTCTCCTCCCTCCCTCCCTCGTCCCTCTGGAATCTCGTTATTACGGTTATTAGAGTTTGTCACGGACGATTCGGGGAAAGCTCGAGGTCAGCGCGACGTCGTCGATTTAATCGGCCTCGAGACTTCGCAGATCCGAGGACGTCGACGTGGATCGAAAACTGCAACCCGCTGTTGCGAAATCGTTAGACCGTTCGCGTTGCAAATTAGATCTCGGACGTCGAATCGACGGGACTCGTTGCTGCGAAACAATTTAAATTGCTTGATCTTTTTGTAGACGTCAAAGGGACTGTACAATGGCTAAAATGCTTTCTTCTTTTAATTTTTATTATGAATAAAGCATTGTTTAAATTTTTTATTGGCTCGGATCAAGAAGTTAACGAGCGAACATTTGCAATTTTCGAATAAAGTTAAGAGCGTGTATTTAAAAATTGTTTAAACATATTCAAATCTACACAATGTTGTAAAAAGAAAAATATTGCTGGACTTGGGAGAGTCTATAGAATCGTCCCCCATAAGAATCGCTCTCATTACTCTCAGCATTGAAGCTGTACGAAATCTAGAAATTAATCTTCTAACGAAGCTCCGTAAGAACCGCGAATCGGTCAACGAAACGCAAACTCGATGTTGCAAGCGTCCCCGTCCAATTAAACCGCAGTTGCACGAGGTCCGAGCCCCTTCCACGATCAAACCGCGAAACTGAAGTTGGCAAACCGGCCGCAAGCCTGTCGTCGTGTCCGGTTCGCAACGGAACGGCTTCGGCGGGAACGTGATTAGTACTTCCTGCCGGAATATAAAATCCCAGTCTTTTGTCGTTGTTACCGGAAGCCGTAGAAGCCTCGGCGAAAAAATGTCGTCGCGACATCTGAGAGGCTTCTCGCCGGCGCGGCGTTCCCTTTCCTTTCAGACGACCGTTTCCCGTGCGGAAACTCCCGGAAACCGTCCGCATCCGGCAAAGTCATCCGGCTCGGCGCGGAGCGTCTCGACGCGGAAAGCCCGCCGACGCCGACGACGCCGCGCCGTTTCTCCGGGACTCTTGCATTGAAATTTCTTGCTCGGTTCGGCCCGGAAGCGTCGGGAAAAAACGTAGAAAAACGTGGCGAAAGGGGTGTGCGATCCGGCCGGAGAAAGCAATTTGCCGCGAAATTGTTAGGTTCCCGGGGACTGGTCGAGCGGCGAAACCCAATTGCTATTTCGACCGTTCGAGAAACGTCAGCGCAGCAGTCGAGGGACGAGTCGCCGGACAATGGCGGCTGAAATTCTCCGTTCCCGATTATTTTCCGACGACACTCGTTCCCCAGATGCGTTGAAAACGCGGATTGTCCGGGCCGAAGGATCCTCGCGGAAAACGTTTGTCCGCAGCGGGCCCCGATCTCGAATCGGCCGCGCCGGCCCGGTCACCGGGATTTTCTCGGCGAATTTTCCCGAACCACTAAAATAGATTCCGACGAGAAATAAAATAGAAGGGCGGAGACCGCTCGAACGTATTACCGGAGGGAGAAGTTCGAGCGTTCGATTCACCGTCCCGTGAATTCTGAACGCTATCATCCCGTCCGCATTCGTTTCATCCGGCTAATCTTTGTCCCGCTAATTGAGCCTTTTTTCGTCGTCGTTGAACGAATCACCGCGCCGGACCCGTGCCGTACCCGGGCCGCGCCGCGCCGCGCCGCGCCGCGCCGGTCGAGGTTCGATCCGGTGAACGCTTGATTGAAACATCGTTCAATCAGGATTTATGAAGTCCCGGCTAATTTTTGCGCCACGGTTTTTGTTCCAGGTCTGATCACGACCAGCGGCAGGAAGCTCGACAGGGAGAACCAGGCCGAGCACGTTCTCGAGGTGAGTTTGCATATAAATTATACACCCCCGACGTATTATGGCAGCTCGATCCGAAACTGTCCGGCCGAGTTATTTATACAGCTTCTGGATGTTTTGGCGGCATTGTCTTACGATTAATTGCGCGCGCTCGTCGATCGAATTCATGGTGAAATATCCCGGTTCTTTCACGTGGACGGGAACATTCGTTATTGCTTAGAATATTAATTCTTCTCTGTGGAATTATTCATAGCTCGACCGAACCTGGGATCTATAATTTGTGTCGCGCACGTTCGGGCTGCCATTTTGTGAATAGTTGGATCGATAAACTAGATTTGTAGATTTCATATTAGTATACTGATATTCCACGGACTGTCCGTATTTATGTCCACGATCGTTTCATGCCTATTGGCGTAATTATTTGAAAATTTAGTTGGGCCATTATTCTAGGGCATAGTACGTAAATATCGAGCAGGGGAGAACTGCCATGAATGCGACACATATTGTGTGGGACATTGGCATTATCACAAATATTATGAAGTTATCTTTTATAAAATTAAAAACGCATCTTTTAAAATAATGAAAAATAACTGTGCAAACTAGAATTAGCAGCGTTCATGAAATAATTCTACTTGGAGGTATTATTCAATCTAAATTAGCAGTCTAGCATTATTCATCCAGCATTTGAGAATTAAATCTCAATTTGGTTGAAGAGTCCCCGAGTAAATTCCGAGGAAGCAGGTTCGAGATAGTAGATAAGAGGATCATAATCGCGAGTAGTTAGAGGAGCGGAACGGCCGCAATATTTGCAGGAACTTAGTTTCTTAAAAGTGTTGAACATTTAACGCGATCTCAGTCGGGTCTCGAGAGGATCCCCGAAGCGACTAAGTATAGCCAGCTTAGCAGTTCCTTGGCTCGCGCAACAGCTTTGCCGGAATAATCACCTTACGTTAAGTAGAATCGTGCGTCGATGCTCGCAGCTCTCGCGAGGAGAGGATGCACGCGACCCGGTGCACCGTCCTCGCGATAAGTCTGCTTCGCGAATAAAACGAGCCACGCCGGCAGGGCGTATTCGCGACGAATTTCCCAGATTGCGATGCGGTGGTAAAACGGGCACCGAATCCTCCCCGAAAGGCCGTGCGGCTGCGAGAGGCTTAGGGACGATTTGCTAATTGCTGCTGCGGAACAAATACTCTCGTTCGAGCCACGCGACGACTCGAATGTTCGCAAATCGTAAATCAGTCCGACTAGACTGCGGATCTTCGTGCAGATTCTGAATTTCGCCAGGTATTTTGTGGGATGATTTGGGAAAAGGTGACAATACGATCATTCGAGCCTCGCGGCTCCTTTTTATAATTACTGTACTCCGAATCCTCCCGACAAAGGCAAGATGGCGTCTGGAGCAGGACAGTCGGGCTTCCTCGACAGGTTCCTTCGCGATCCCATGGATCAGCGAATAGAGCAGTGCGGTTCAGCGAGCCGAGCCAGGCAGAACTATAATCTGCCGGCAAATGTTAATGGACCCCCAGCCAGGTTGATAGACCGTCTTCCCAACAACGAGACCGAAGATTCAGACCCGCATAAATCGATGCAGCAACTTCTGCCGCGTTTCCGCTGGCTAAGTCGGACTTAGCCTCGCGGAGCCGGATGGGACCCGGATGGGACCCGGACTCTGCTTGATAAATTCCGGTCGAACGAGAAATGTGTCGTGTATCGGGAAGGGGGGCGGACCGGCACGGCGGCAGCCGATTTGCCGGCAGGTAAAAAACTCGTTACGAGAACCCCCGAAGTGGCGGAGTCCGCCGAACCGTTCCGAGCGGGCTCTATTTATTTCCAAGCCGGCTCGCCCGGCGAACCTTTTCCCGAGATTGGTATACTCCTTTGCTCTTTCCATTGTAGCGAAATTCCAGCGTTTCGCAACACATATACTTTCGGGGTGGGAAAGAGCGAGGAACGAGCGGCAGGGCGGCTCGGAGTCGGCTCTGCCTTTAATCCAGACGCGGAGAGAAAAGAAATCCCCCAAGAGTCCCCAATGACGATTCCCGCCGAGAAATGCCTCACCTTGTCCCGTCCTTGATTCTCCATCCACTCTCCGACTGTCTCTCCCTTTCTCGGCCCGTTCTTACACCCTTCGCGCCCTCCGCTCTTTCTTTCTCGTTCGGGCGCGACGGGTCGACACCCTCAGACCTGTACCGTGTAGCCGTCTCCTCTCGCTTTCACCGTCCAAGACGTCCGACCCACCCTCCCGCTTCTCATTTTACTTTTCAATCTTCGGGAGGATGCGATTTTCTTCCTCATTTCCAGTCTGACAATATTAGAGGGTAAGGAGGCCGGCCGATTCCAGGGAGTTGCCAGACAGCGGCGCCAGCCGGAGGAAGTAGGAGATAAAAAAAACGGTGCATCTGTAATCGACCCATCACCTGTTAGCATTAGCACGCCGTTCGAGAATTCGATTTACCTTAACGACCTGCCCCGCTCCTTATCGACCGCGCCGAGATTTCGCCCGGAATGGGTTTTAATCTTCGATACCGTCTCGTAGAGGGGCGCATTTTGTTTCTTCGCGCGATCGCTTCGATGCCGGCCAGGAATGCGAGGGTTGTTTCGAAGAATTCGAGGGATTGAATTTGTGGGTGCCGTTCAGAAGCTACCCTTGTTCATATTGTTTCGTCGTGATCGATGGAATTGCAAACCGCACATTTTTATACGGCGTCCCGCGTAAATGTTCGGACAGCTTTTAAAACGGAATAACTTTTTTAGAAGTGGACGAAACGGTTTGTAATTTTTTTCGTGATGTTAGTCACACTCTTGATTATTTTAATAATTCCTCTACTTTTCGGGTAAATATTGAAAGAGAGACAGAAAAATAATTGATTCTTACCATAGTTATCCGAAGCGCGGGTCTTCCATGAGCGTCGTACGAACCAAAATCGATAGCATAACAGTTTCTCAGCCTGGTACAGTTAGGATCGTACTCGCGGACAATGATCAATTACGGGGTAGGAAGGAAGTCTCGAGTACGCCGGCGGAGATTTAATTCGATTTATCGTTTAGTTTATTGCGCATCAATCTCCGGAAGATTGGAGAGGATATTCGAGGCCGAGCTAACGGCGGCGCCGTTCTCCAAACAGTTCGCCCCTTCGCCATTAAAACTTGCGCTTTACGTAAGCGAAGCGTTTCTGCATAAACCCGCCGGCGAATTTCTCGCGGTCTCGTCTCGATCGTAAAAGTTACGACGCCTCGGTACCGCTAGACTTCCCGGCTGAAACTTATTCAGCGTTTGTTTAGCCGCGTCGTCTGCGTCCCGGATAAAGTTTCGCGAATCGAACCCGGTATCTCCTGTCAGAATCTTCGCGGCGCGGCGCGGCGCAGCGGCGCGAGTGCATCGCCGACGCGCTCACGGTGCAGGGTCCTGCACGCGCAACGACTGCACCGTGCGCGTACGTGTGCGAGAGACTGTAATAGAATGCGATCGAACGGTTCAAGGAGGATAAGAAGATAAATCCGAGACGGCGTTATCGCGCGTATCTACTTTAATCAGATAGAAGTCTCCGAGGGACGTCCCCGTTCCAAACCTCGGTTTAAACCAAAACGCATATTCGGATCCGGCAGATGAATCTCGCCGAATTGAATTTGTGAAACGACCCGAAGAGTCGAGCCGCCGACGCTATTTTTTATAGTAAAGTAGCAAAGTAGTAGGTAACACATTTTAATCGAGGACGGCAGAATTATTAACTATCAATATTCTTTTCGATGTTGAGCAGATAATCGTTAAACGAATGAAGTGAATAGTGGGTCATTTAAATCCGCCTTTAATCTTGAATGTTAGCAGAGAAATAATTTCAGTCTCGAGCAATTGGCAATAACTTCTGCATCTCTAAATACGGAATCGAAGTAAATTATTTGCAGCGGGTTCGTTATTTCCGAGCCGAAGTCAATTAGCGGAACCGAAACGTGTTGTAGGAGTCGATGAAAGTGCAACCGAGTTCATGGCGGTAAACCGGTTCCTGATTCGGAAAAGCAACCGCGTTAAAAACAGCTTCGGCGAAACGAAAAGGGGAAAGACATAATCGCGGTTTAAGAGGGCGGCCGTGTCCCGGCAGTGCCGAAATTACATTAATTTAGCACTAATAGAATTTCCACGAGAGGACGTTACGAGGTTCCACTTAAATTACATTTTGGACGGCGCGGCAGCGCTAACTTTGCAATGCAAATATATACGGCCTCTTCCGGTGGCCCGGAATTAATCTCGGCCCCTGGCGAAATAATGATCCAGAACGATATTTAATATCGGAAGCGTGGATCGCCGTCGTCGACGGCAGCACAATGGACGGCACTCGACTTTTAACGAACCGGCCGACGAGAACCGATAAAAATTCAATTTCGAAAGAAACAGTCGGAGAACGTGGCCGGACTCGTTCAACCGATAATTAATTATCGCGCGGGTTTAGTCCTCGGGTCTTCGTGCGAGTTAACCCAATTATTGTTGCAAACTTGCCGCGCGACGGTGTTCCATAAATGTCCGCCGGTAATTAACCGCGCGCGTACCCAAGAAAAACACGTTTCCCTTAATTGCGCTAACGATGCCGTGTCAAAACCGAGCGCCAAACTCCAGCGACCACGCGGCCTCCGCCGAAAACGTTGCGAAACTAGCGTTTATCAATCGGAAGTATCGCGCGGATACTGCACGCGCGTGCATTTCCAGCCCCTGCACTTCCAGCGCAACGATCTCCTCGACCAAGTTCGCTCCGACGGTCCTCGGCGCCTCTTTTTTCATAATCCCGACATAATTTACGAGCAACGCGTTCGTGGCCGCCCGCAAAACTAGAAACCGCATCTCCATGCCGCGGAAATCTGGCTCGCGCTGTCGTCGGCTACATTTCCTCGTGATACATCGCGTCGCGCGACGTTCGTCATTAGACGTAATCGGTGCCCCGTCACTTTAGAAAATCCGATTTGCTTCGCATCGTTATTCAACCGGTTAGCTGACTCCAAAGAGTACGCTCCTCGCGAAAGAGTAACGATGTTTCGCTAAAATTAAATTCTACATTCTAAGCGACTCACGTGTTATAGCGCATCTCGACTTCTCAATTCTGGTTTCATTGTTCGAATCATTTTAGAGTGAGCAAGGGCTTAGGGCTTCGAAATTCAGAAATTCAAACTGCAATAACTTAATAGTTAAAGATTGAGCGTCGCAAAGCAACAGCGACAGTTTAGCGAAGTCAGTCGACCCGAGCCACAATGGGAATCTCCGGCTCGATTGCAAACAGGATCCAATACAAACGATATTGTCGTTCGAGCAGCTAGTCGACAATGACCCCGAACAGAAAAGTTCCCTCGTTACCGGCTCCAAAGATGACTTCGAGGCCAGATATTCACCGGCCGCGGAACGAAAAAGGAAACACAAAGGGGGACCCGCCGCGCGGCGCGGGATTCATTTAAATTTCTCGCGAAGAAGACCGAGGGAAGACTCGCGAAGACCTGAAGTTTCAATGGCTGCCGCTTTTTCGCAGGGTGTTTCAGTGCCCTTATTCCGATGGCGCGCTTCAGACACTCGATGCGACAGCCGAAGTAGGCTTGAAACTTGCTTACCGGCGTGCATAGGACGCCGAGTGCCTGGCAGATACAGTTTCGAGCACCCACTTCTGGCCAGTCGGTTGAAATTTATGATCGGCAGCCGTCCTGTAATCGAACGTTCCCGAATCTTCGTTAATTGAACGTGTGTCGTATTTCCCCTGAGAATTTTTCTTACAATGAGTATAATAGGACTAGACAGTGGACAACTTAATTAATAACCCCGAAAGCAATGTTAAAAAATTAAATAATTTGTTTCTATTGGTGTGGCAAGTAACCAACAGTCGTCCGAAATATTTCCATAAAATTACAGTCATTTAATTCACCAAACTGAAACTGGAGAGCTAAGTGTCATAGCGCGTGCTATTTTAACTCTTTTCATATTCTAAACATTCTAATAAAATTCATTTCGAATATGACGCAACAAAAGTGGATTTATAAACTAGTCAAAAATTAGTGTCACAGATTACCTGAATTCTTTTATTGTTTTTACTGTATTAAGTTGTCGATGTACGAGTTAAAATTGATAGTCTGCATTTTTTTTAAATTGCCAGAAAATATGTTGGACACATTTGTTGCTCGGATCAAACATAACTCCAAGAATCGTCTGATCGACCTATTTCACCGAGCCCTAAATTTTGACGCGCCCCAGGCACAGAACCCGGAGTGCTTAGAGTGCCTAATGGATAAAGCAGCCATGTTGCTAACGCAATATTTCCTCCTTGTAAGCATGTTCTATCAACCCCTTGATAGCCGCATCCTTGTCCCAACATTTCGACGAGCTTACCCAACCTACACGATGTCAAGTGACTGTTGGCAGCCCTATTCTCCTTGTACACCCCACCGGACAACCCCGGACCACTTTCATCGATGTTCATGGCTGGCTGAACCAACTACATTTCTTTACGAGCAGATCCAGTACTGCTAACGGTATTAATCGATTATCGGTAGACGGCGGATTTTATGCATTTATAATAAAAAGTGACCGGATGAAATACCAATACTAGAACAATTTTAGAACAAGATTTGGAAAAATTTAATTATCAGTTTTACTCTGAGTTTAATTTAAAAAGAAACAATGACGCGTATGAGATTAATTTTGAATCCCCCGAAGCTCCGCGTAAAAGAATTAACAGCCGAACGCGTGAAAATTCGTCGACTTACAAATCCGTCTGGGAACAAACCTCGCGGGAACGACACGCGTCCCTTTGTCCCCCAAAAATCTCGCGACCTCTTCAACAAAAAGCCGCGCTTCGCACGTGCTCATGTCAGCCATGGGTTCAAAAGAGTCCAGCCCGGCCGGGGGAATAAAAACAGGCAGTTTCGAAATCCGCGGCTATTATGTTCTCCCTCGAAAATCGTCCGAGTGTTCCGGTCTCGTGCTTTCGTTACTCTGTCCTGCTCGAGAGTGGAAATGTTCGTCGCGACACGGCGGAACGAGAGGAAAACAAAGAGAAAAAGGGGGAGAGATGGAGAGCCGGCGGAACGGAGAGGAAGAGAGGCGAAGATATCAGAAATAATGGCGAGTGTCGTCGCGAAAAGGGTGACACAGAGGATGTCAATTAAGCGACTTCAGCGAGGAGTTCGAGTGTCCATAGGCAGCGCGGAGGTACTCCTCGTGTTACGAGAGGTTATGGGGCGTCGCGGAGTGCCACGAAAGCGAGAGGTCAATGAATAATGGGGAGAAAAAAGTGTTCACCCTTGCTGAACGAGCCCTTTTCGTCGCCGGGCTCGACGATCGGCTCGTGCTCCTCTCTCTCCTCTTTTTTTTCGTGGCTTTTCACCTTTCGCCGACCGCTTCTTTCGCTCTCGTAATACGTGGCGAGAGAGGAGGCAGCCTGGCTAACCACCCTGGAAAGATGCTGAATACGCGCGATATTTTTCTGCGAACCAGGCAAGCGAGACCGTCTGACCGGGAATTGGCAGGTTTTACGAACGCGAACGGAAACGACCGTACGTATCGGTGTATACGGGCATGGAAAGTTGTGGTAACCGGCCCCGACATACGCGACCCCGCCGACTTTTATGGCCGATAGGGTAGGTGTTCCGCTCGTGGCCAGTGCACCGTTTCTAGCTACCTGTATTATTATTCATATTTTCTTAGTTAAACTTGGCTACTGTTCCCAGGCGATCAACGAGACTTCAGACTACCGAATATATTGGATCTAGTGGATATAATAGTGGTAGAATTAATGAGAAAATCATTTCTATATCACTAAGTATCCCTAATAAACAACCCGTGGAATTGAGTGGTTTTTTTTCAAAAGGAATTAAAAATGATTAAAAATGGTCGCGTCGGTCGACTACGTGTCATCTATCTCTTCTATGCTGAAATGTTCGCCCGTGATGACACGGATGGAGTCACGTGTCATTTGAGGAAATGCTCGGCAACGGTGCCCGGTGCATCAACTCTACGCGAAAATAGCGCTTCCTCAAGAAGAAACCTTTGCGTCCAGCCGAAACGAAAAGAATC
>CM052149.1:13452816-13679943 GCA_028455555.1 Augochlorella aurata
GCTTCCTCAAGAAGAAACCTTTGCGTCCAGCCGAAACGAAAAGAATCGAGCCCGGAGCATTTCGCGGAAGGATTTTCCCGCCTCCCTGAGAAGCTGTATCGGCCGAGTGCTCCTCGTTCGCGTTTAATTAATTTTTACGAGCGAAATCGCTCGACGCCCGTGGCCTTTTCCCGCGGAAAAACTTGTAGAAAGGATTACGCTGACCCATTTAGCGGACTCGGCCCTCCCAGCGCGACGCGCCGCGCCGCGACGTCCCCTATTAATGCACTCGGCGCGTCCTCGCGGGTCCTGGGTATATATTTTAGCGCGTGTCGCGCGCCCTGCCCCGAGAAAGTGGCAAAGTGGCCGGCCGGGAAGAAACGAGACAGGGAAAAAGCGTGAAAAATCGCGGCTATTAATAAGCCCGCGGCAAAAAGCTCTCAGCGTGTTTGGCCGACCGAGCGCCGAGGCTAAGCGGATAGCTTTTACGCTCGCCCGTTTATGCGCCGCGCGCTGTTTCCGCTCGCTGCAGCTTTCCCGGCTCGATGAGGCTGCCGCATAAACAGCTTCTTCGGCCAGACCGTTTGTCTGCGAAATTGCTCCACATAGACGCTATTCAATTAACTTTCCCCGCGGCGGATGCAACGCGAAATTTCTACCGCAGATTGCACCTCGACGCGGTCAAACGCGGTCAAACGACTTACACAGCCGCGCGTCGCGAAGATACTTCCACAAATTCTACCTACAATTGGTTATCAGCAACATGTTATTCAAATAACAATTTTTGTAACTGTGGGTCCAAATAAATCCGGGCTGTTCGAGTGTTAATAGACGAAATGGTGCAGCCACTCAATTTCATCATAAGTGCATAACATGCGCAGTCTAGTCGTGATATTGTTCGAAATATCCAAGTGTAATACTTTGCAGTATTATCGGAAGTATTTATAATCATATACTTTATAGTCAGAACTATTTATTACTAGCAGAAATCAAACTTACGTCGCACCTCCGCGCTAATAATTCACTAACGAGCATACAAAGGACAAGACATTCCGAACGCAAAGTTACACCGCAACGAATTCAATATTATTTCTACTCCCTAGCTCTTAGGAATGAAATGTTTCTAATTGCCGCGTAATGGAACCAGGGAAGGTAGAAAAGCGCGTATCCTCTACGGTCTGTGCAAGGATGTTTGCGGCGACGCAATCCGAGGAACCTTCGCTCGTTCTTCATCCTGTTCCTAGTCGCATGTTTGTCTTTCGCTCGCGAAGGCGACTTCAAAGACGACGAAGGGACTCGGAAAATGATAGACGGACGGCAGAGAGGGTGGACGAGGTTCGCGAACTCGAAGAAAATCAAAGGGCACGACGGAATACGAAAGCGCGACGAGCAGGCCGGGAGCATCGGGCTAAGAAGGTTTGAAGAGACGGGCTGAAACAACAGCTGGTAAAAGGGAGCCCGGAGACCCTCGCACGGGCTTAGGGTCGCAGTTGTTAAGGGACAATGGAAATCGGAATCGTGAAATGATCTGCAGGAATCCCTTAGAAAGAGAAAACTAGGACATGGAAAGCTACAAAGAATGTGCTGAGAATTCAAAAGGACACGAAACGAAACAGCTGGATGCTGCAAGACAATAGGACAGAGGCATGGAGATTAGAGAAATGTACAGTTGTGTGCATAATTATTGGCTCAAAGTTATTTTTACACAACGAAAACTCAACAAAACATCCTATTTGTGTATTTCCATATTCTATTCTTCTTAATATAGTAATAATTAATATAATATATAATATATCTTGTACATAAACAAGAAGAATGTTTAAAATAAATTAGAATAAATAGAAAATAGAGATATACAAATATAATTTTGTTTTACTTTGAGTCTATAATTATTCACACCACTCTATCGTCTTCCAGCATCCGCCTGATTGGTTTCATGTCCTCGTGAAATCATGCAACTTAACGTTAAGTTCTCGTTTAAATATCGGTAAAAATGTAGGAGTTACTTCGCGTCCATAATGACTCGCTCTCGTTGAAAGAGAGTCGCGGAAATAAAAGGGAGAAGATGGTTTCGGTTGGTAAGTAGACGCCGGGAAAATGAAACGGAAAAGGGAGTGGAAAATGAGGAGTGGGTATGTATGCTAATCACGAGGAGTATTCAAAAATCTTGAAGAACCTCTAGCCGCGAGGGTTGCCACGGTCGAACGATCAACGCTGAAAACCGGCGAAAGCCGCGGGTTATGTCTGACACACGCGGCTCGGGGGAACGAGTGCGTGAACTCGTACGGTTCGCCGTGCAACAGTCATTGTCTCGAATTCTAAAGCGGCGATGTATCCGCGATTTCGTAGCTTCCTCGATTTTCGCGGAGAACCATCTGGCTGCGATTTGCCTCAGAATGAGTTCGCGGTGCTGTACAATACACGTGCTCTCCCCGGTAAATAGCTCGTACGCCGCGCATTCAGAGACGGGACCACCTGCATTCGGCAGAATGGAGGAAAGCCGAGTTAGGTACACCGGAGCCACTCAATGTTTAATGATAACAAATTCATCGTACACGCTCAAACTTGCCGAATAAATTCCGTATGCATCCTCCTCCCGACACCCTCCTCCTCGACACCCTCCTCCTCGCGGCACCCGGGCTCTCGTCGCATCGCGCGCCGATATATATTTCTGCCGCGGAATAACTCTCGGCTATTGTCCGGAGAATACCAATCGATGCCGGTGAAATATCGCGCCGCGCACCCGGCAAAGTAATTTCGGTCTTGCGGCGGCACATAAATAATTTCATCGCGGTGTTATTGTGTCAGAGCTGCTCTTTCACATTTTAATTAGAGCTCCCGATTTTCTTAACGGCCGCACCCCCGCCTCGATCGCCTTTATTTATCGCATTCGCGAAACAGTAATCCTGGAGTAGAATTTCTGATCGCGCTGCTGCGCGTGAATAATTCCGGCGTTACCGTGTCGCGCGTGTTCTTTTACGGCTTAATTAGCACCTCCAATTTACTCAATTACCCGAGCCTTTGTTTTCTACGTATTCGTGAAACTAATTAATTTTGTTCCTGTGTTTTCTCGGCGACAACGCATGCTGCAATTAATTTAATCGCACTGTTTTCTGCGAACATTCTAATTATTAACATACAAGCTGTGCCAGGAGGAAAGATCGCGTCGTAAGACTACGGTGCTGCAGAAGAATTGCCACGATTTTCGTACCGCGTTCTCAAAGTATTACGGGTGGGTCGACAGTGCGTTCGACAGGAGTAAATTGCAATGAATCTTTGAAAAGGATGAAACAGCGGAGCGTTAAGAGTGCACGATTCAAATCTCGCTCGACGGTGGTTTGAAGATCCAAAGGAGGAGATGATGGCGGCGCAGTTTCGAGGTAGCAGGGCAATATTTACGATGTCCGCGAGTTTCAGTGTTTATTCGGCAGTGATATCGCGGAGGGCAAGCCTCTAGATAGGAATCGAAGCTTCGATATCGCGAGCGCCCGCGGTTTATTGCGAGTAAGATATTCCGCCGTTGAAAATAGCTCGGGGATATAGGAATTCCGTGACGGGCTGGTATTGCCTGGGCATAAAACGCGACTCTTGCTCCGAAGGAGACGACGCGGCTTCTCCTCTGGAAACTTCATCAGCATTGTGCCGTTTAAAAGCGCGGGCTGCCGAGAGGAGCCTGCCGGTGGTGGCCTCGCGTGGCTTTCAGCCCTCCTTTCCCGGAAACAAACTTCGCAGTCACTTTCGCGGGAAACTCGCCGTTTCCAGCCCTGCCGCCGACTACCATTATTAATTACGCAATCCGGCCGCTCGTTAATTGAAGACAAACTTCCTTTCGCGGGCAAAAACAAGTAGACAATTAAGAGAAATATCCGAGCAACCGCGCTGCCGGATCTTCGATACCATTTACCTGCCTCGAACTTGTACCGCTTACTTAGCCGCAACTCCTCGCCGTCTATGGAACCAGCTCTAATTATTAACGATTGCAATTAAGAGGATGTTTCCTGTGATAATATCTATCCTCGGCCGTATCCGCGCACAACTTCATACGCGGATACGGTCGATCGGGAATCGCTGTTATGAGAGATAGGTAATTGCCGACCGGAGTGCACCAAACTCCCAATGGCGCACCGCAAATTTATTTCTCCTGCGGATGCTTGTAAAATAGATCCGCACTCCGCGTCGGAATTTATCTTTCTTCGCGAATCGTTTCCGAGGTACAACAAAACTCGATTAGATTCGCTTTCTTTTTGATACCAAAGCGCAGCGATCGTTTTGATGTTTCTTGGCTTCGACGTGTTCGCTGCCGGCGTGAGCGACGACCACGATTTTATATTTCACGTGAAGAACAACAAATTTATTTTGCGAATATTTAGAGAATTTCTACCTTCTCTTCGACGACGTTTTTATCATATTTTATAAGAGGACCTAGGGTGTGGATAGAATAAGAAAGTAAAAATGTCTTTCTCCTTGTTAATCGCGTTATGAATACTCGCGTTAACGTCTCCAGAGGCAATTTGTCAGGAAAACAGAGATCGGAGTTGGGAAGAAACGACGTTTGGGCATTATTTGCGGTAGACTCTGCCAGGATCTCGCGGTAATCACGGTCTATTATACTGTTATACTATTTTGAAAACGGCTTTCAGGTTAATTACATTCGCGGCGCTTAAGTTGGCCCGCACGCGATTCAGTTTTTATTTAAAATCACGGTGACCCATATACGAGGAGCCATTCCTCCCGGAGGACGTGCCGAGCGTGTACACGCGCGAGGCGAGCTCAAACAAAGTTACATTCGCGTTTTCGCCGCGAGGAAGTTTTTCAGTCGTTAATTTCCTCGGGAGATCGCAGGAGTGTGTAATCCCGACAGTGGGTCATCGTATTCACCGGGAATACCGCTTGCATTCAGGCGTCCCACGCAGAAGCTCCGCTTTATTTCCAGGCCAAAGGCGCGCTGCCTGAAAGGATAACGTTTATCTAACCACTTAACCGTCTTGCGGGTGGACCCTAAGCGTTTTCCAATGCATGGCCGCGAGGCGAAACGAGATGTATCCTATTTCGCCGAGGCAGATCGGCGAACTTGCTCGATCATCCGTTTCGCGCGAGTCCATCGATCGATTGACCGTACGTCGAATTCAATACCGAGCAGTCTGTACAGACAACTTTACGATCACTTAGCCGCCTTTTATTGACTTTGTCGACAGAGCTCGCGAAAGTCGCACAGACTCGCGGGAATAAAAGCTCCGATCGGTATTAGAAATTTATGGCCAGACAGGCTGCGCGCGAACTGCTTTCGAATTATTTATTGGCTCCTGGAGCTTCGAACAGTGGTTCTTCTCATAGTCGTTCTGGCTGAGATCACTCCACAGCTGAGACGATCATTAAACACTGCTGCCAAAGTGCGAACAGATTCTTGACGCAATTCCCTAAATTATCCTCGACCGAGAAATTGGCTACTGAAAAGTCTATGAAACTGCAATAATTTCGACACCCCTCGAGGACGATTCGGATAGGCCCAAATTTAATTGGACTGAGCGATCTCGGTTCGACGAGTCATTTCTCACAGATACGTTTTAATTGAAGGTTTCAATTAAACTGACGTTTCCAAGAGAACGTGCCCTCGATTTCTACCAAACTCACTGGTTGTTGTAAATTATTATAAATTAATTGTACTGGTTAACGATACTTCGGATTATCTGTTGCTCGATTATTATAAATTGTAATAACGAACCAGCTATAATCGTCAGTCATTTATCAGATTTCTTTTCGCCGAATTCTGCTACCTACACGCGAAGCCACTTCGCGATACTGTTTTTCCAGCTGAATGAAACGAGAGAGTGGAAAAGAAATTGTCCATGTGTACTTTGGTCCAGGTAGAATGAAAGAAAAATATGAAGCATCGTCGAATAGAATCGCGAAAGCGTGAGTAGTATTTTTTCTCTGTTCGTATGCAGATCGAGGGAAGACCATGTCATGCAAGTTAATCGCTGGAAATGTGTCTCGGAAACGTCCTTTTGGAATGTATCCTTTTCCCGGGGTCTCGAAGCAACCGTCGATGGTAATTCGTCGAATGAATTGACAATCATTGAACATCGGTCGCCGTGGAATTCCATTCGAGTCGATTCGGAATCACATTCGTCGCCAGATCCTTTCTCCGCGGTATTATTTTCGTTTGAGCTGCTCCGTCGTTCGCCGGAAATGGGTCTGCTGAACGGAAACTAGGACGAACGGATGCCGTAGCCGAGCATTATACACGCTTTTCTGGCCTCATCTCATCTAATGATCTGTTGGCTTGCGAAAGGGACGGAGAACAAAGGGGAAACTCGCCGGCTAAATGAAACGTAATATCGATAATGCGGCTGACTTTTACGGGCCTCGATACTGTCTTCGTTTCGTGACACACCTGTCGCGACTGCTTCAAAGTGGGACGACCATTTTGTATTTAAGTTTCTATGCATTGCTACCATCTTTAATTTTTTTCTAATTTCCTTCATCATTTTTCCTCTATGTGTACTGAATGAGAACCTCAAATAATAAGTCAATTATAGAATGCACTGCAACGGTTTTTAATATTTTTCGTCCAGATTGTGATCATCGTGATCGATCGCGTATATTTCAGACGCTTTTCAATCAATCCGAGTTGAAATTAATCTAGCGTTACAGCATTTACTATTATTACTTTCCTTGCGATCGTTCCAAAAGCTTTTCCAACGTTCTCTATTTCGGACAAAAAATATAATTTTCCGAAAGCGATCCACATTTTTCGGTATCAGCCGCATAATACTCGGAACAAAGTCAACGATAAGATCTCGATTATTTTCGTGCAAATAGTGATAACACAACATAACGCGTGCACGGAACACCCCCGCATCGCGAGATTTGCACAGGTGAAATAGAAAATTGCTGTTTACTTTGAGGAGATTAATCTGTGGCCGCATACCGACCAAGCATTTCTGCGGTGCAGTGAGCACCGCAACGTTGCAAAATTTCAGAATACGTTTTGGAAACGCTTCTTGTATGGAGATCGTTCTTAAGAAAACCCACCACCGTAAATTACACGGCTAGCATTCCCATCGTTTTAATTTCCATCTAGGCATTTTTTTGAATAACTGCACAAAATCCGCGGTCTAGCGATGAACAATGCGAGATTGCCTAATGCAATTTTCGTCAATCTGCGAGAGTGTTTCGAAATACAGCGCGCGCATTCCGAAAATACACAGCGGGAAAGAAGCGTGTCGCGGCCGGGGATGCATTTTCCCATTATGAAGGCCAGCGAGATGGCCGTGGGTCGGGAATTTTCCGCGAAAAGTCGGAGAGCAAAGCGGTGTTCCGCGGAAATTACCGCGGGGCACGAAAAGTTTGATCGGATTTACTGTCTCGGCCAGCGAAGTACCGACGGCGCGATAAAAGAGCCACGCGCATAAACATCTCTCGAAGTTTCGGTGTTTCTTGGGCCATCGATAAAGCAGACAGACTAAAACAGTCCCGAGAACTGAAATTCGCCCGGGGAGGAAGTTGCTCCGGCGAGATCAAGGCGCGGAGGTTAATGAAACGAGCGGCGTTTCCGAAAAGACGAAGTTCGCCGAACGCGGATCGTTCGACGCGATGAGGCCGAGATTGAAAAAGAAGTAGACGCTGTCGGCAAAACAGCATCCGGCGAAGCTAGTTACGGTCTCGGGAAGCCTTTTGAGCGAGCTTCGATTCTCCAGGTAAGATCGCGTTGATTTTGTATTCGCTGATGACTCAGAAACAGCTGCAAAGTCGTCGTGCCGCGAAGAATCCGGTCGGCGATGAAGCATCGAACACGCCTTTGGACCTTTTCAGAGACGTTTTTCCTCTCCTCGCGCGGAACGCGAGGGAAATTAATTTACGGTACAGGTAGAGCGGACGACAAGTTCTCAGCCACTTGTTCTTTGCGGAGAAACGCGAATCGGTTTAGCTCTTGTCGTGCATCGGCAATTTGTTGTCTGCTGATTCACGTGCTGTAGAATTCTTTGCTCTTGTTGCCTTCGAATAATTAGACTGCGGATATTATACAGGGTGTCCGAAAGGTGACTCGCAATCGGGAAATGAGGGGTTCCTGAGGTCATTTGGACCTCGCGCGTCGATTAACTTTCCTATTTTTATTCGAGACTAAACTAACTTTCATTTCATGGCATATTTATATGTTGGAGCAAAGCTCGTAAAACGATCAAAAATGTCTAACAGGATTTTTATTTTCGCTGGAATAGAGTGAAACCTCTAATAACGTAAGGGGATAAAGTTTCATGCCTACATTCTACGAACTAACTCATAAAAGTGTGCATCGGCAGAAACTTCCTGGATCTGGTAATAAAAATGATTTATACTTAAGGAAAATACGTGCTCATTATACACTTATCATCGAGAAAGAATAATACGAACATTAAACAGAATATTTACGCTTAATAATATGTTGGTATAAATAAGCGAGATTCATTGCGATCTAACGATGATGCTTTTACATCTCACCGAGAAAATTTATGACGATGTATCATTAGGACGTTGCGAATCGTGTTCTCTTTTACGTGTACTCGGGGCCCGAAGCGTTCTTTTTTTATGCTTGACAAAAACAAGACGTTATGAATCGATGAGGGAAATGAACCGCGATAAAATAACGCATCGAAGTCGCAAATGAGTCATGAAATTCGATTCGTGGACATTTTATTATTTCCGTCATAAAATACAGATAAATAAGATCAAGTAACGCAACTAATTAACTTAATTGATAGCTGAAAAATTGACGTGGATGAAAGAGTAAACGAGATCAAATTCTACGATAGTTACTTACAGCTAATCAGATCCTAAGAAGCTAATTGATCTATTAGATTTCTGCGCGGAATAAAGGTATTCCGCATCGTTTATCATAAATGCGCAAAATCCAACGGGGTACGTATTAGCCTTGCACCGGACTAATAAATGGTTCATTCAATTTCCCCTTTCCATGGGTGACTTTTAAACATTGAAGCGAATAAAAATCACAGGAAGAAGACTTCATTATTTATTTCTAATATTCTAGCACGTATAGATTAAATTTTAAGACATAAGTGAAAACTTCCTAAAGTGCGACTCGCACCACGATAGATCCACCGATAAAAGCAATTCGACCGACTTTCGAGGGAAAGTGCAAGCCAAAGGAGACGCGAGGGGCTGTTTACCAGAAGTGTACAGGGTGGTCATGAAACGTTATGGTGATCCGTGTTCATCGATGATCCGGCAGCGTCCCTTCGGTCGATTACAGCCGCTCTCTCCGGCGCTGGGCCGCGCAATAAAAATCAGGATTTCCCGTCGCAGGGATCGTAACGTACACGGATGCGTGCCCGTCTCGCAATAAAAAGGACCGTAAACGTCCGTGGACCGTTCGAGCGGCGCACGGGGGACAATTTCGAAAAGCGAGGCAGGTAATGGCGCCTACCGGACGCCTATAGCGGTTTGCACGGTCCGCAGAGCAGGTTTCGCAGTCCGGGGTGCCGCTTCCTTTCGTCTGTTCCATCTCGGAGACGTCTTCCTCGAACAGGTTGCACATTCTCTTAGGCGAGCCAACGGAGGAACCTCCGCGCGCCGCGACGGCGAATTTCGCGAAATTCTGAGTTTTCTACTCTCGGTAGAAATAAATTAACCGCGTTATAATTCTCCAACTTACTGCTAAAGTAATAAATAACTTTCCGAGCTCCGAAGTCATTATCTAGAACCTATTAAGTAATCCTTGGAGGATAAATTGCTAATAAGTTTGTTGCGTGCATATTTAATAAGGAAACTCTTCGTAAGAAGTTTCTCCGTACATTTTCCTGCTAAAAATACAGAATATCCCGAAATCTGGGAAGACTAATAAAGTAAAGCTCCAGGCTAAGCAAGTTGCCTGTGTGTACATGACCGTTCATTATCTCCGCTTCTTTCGAAGAATATGTCTTGATTAAAATAAAAGCGACTCTCGAGGAACAAGAACGAATATCTTTATCGGATGACAACCCTCGAAAGGTCGCCTATAAAAATCGGCAATTGCACGCATGGTCCGCAAAAACAAGGAAACTCTGTTGATAAACGGTTAATTGGGCGTGGCGTTTAATCTCGGTAGTTGTCGGAGCGCGGATTCCAGAAAACTGTGATGTCGTTTTCAAATACTATATTCCGGAACGGTCATTATGGCGAGTCGTTTAACAACCTCCTTACAAGCTACGCATTCTAAGTACGCACTTACGAAAAGTACACATTAACATGAAAGAAGCAGAAAGAGACGCAGTTACTAGATACCTAATAGGGGAAGGGAAGCCAGGGTACCTAAAACGTCGAGTAAAAATCTCGACAGGCATCATTAAAATCTCTAATAAGAGTACGCGTATTCTTTAACGATGGGAACGGGACAATTTCGACCAGTTAAGTATAAGATCTTCCTTCCGCAAAAATACAACTTCGACGAACCGACAATTTCAGCAAACTAAATATGAGAAACAATTTGCTCGCGATACAGCCGCTGACCGTCAGTGGCTCCACGATACCACTGCACCATTTCCGACTTATAAAACGAACCAATACATTTTCATCCAGCTTCTGCTTCTGATAATTCGCAGAGAAGGCGCTCGTTTCGCATAAAGATCCGTAATCCGGTAATTATTAGGCTGTGAATTTGACGCGTTCACGGCAAAAGCGAGGATTGCGTCGCACCGATTAGAGCAGAATGCCACTCCGTTAGTTTCAACCGATTCGAAATGTTAAGAAGGAAATGAAATTGCATCAAGAACCGCGGTGCAGTAATTATCGTCATCGTCACACGAAAAGCGACTTACGAAATTGCGGCACGGAATTTCGCTGGCATACCAATTTCCACCCAAGAAATTGCTCCACCGGAATCGGATCTATGTGTCTCTGTGGGTTCAACAAGATCGCGGACGATATTAAACATCCCACCTGCTGCAACAACATCGACCATCGAAACGAGTCGACGTCTCGACTACGGTTGCGATACTGTACACGATCTTCTCTAGTCCCATAATCCAGCCAACGAATTACCCAGGACTTAACCGGCCCCGCTTACAACTGGACTCGCGGTCGCGTTTCTATCCCTGCAAACCGTGCGCCCTCGTTTCGCGCCGGTTTACAGCTTCCGGGACACCTGCATCAATTATGTGTCATTTCACGCTATCACCGGACCTTAATTTTGGACAAAACAGAGCAGCTTTGTGGCTCGAGTTGAGCGCAAGCGTTGTCCCAGCCGTGCAACTACCGCGGTGCAAATTCGAGAGTGAAGCTACCTAGAAGTATTATTCCTTAGTCTTCGATCATTGATCTGCGGATTTTTATTTGGCGATGTTATTCAACTTCAATAAGTGATATAGCCTGACCTTAGAAAAGGCTTGACCTGAGAGAACAGATTTTTCTCGGTGATACGATGATCCCTTGTTTTATGGAATGCAGTTATAGAAGACAGATTTTGTATAAATTTTCTCTGTAAATCACACTGTAGGCCCGGATAAAAAAGTTAAAAGAAACGGAAGTTTTTTATCCCAAGGAATAACAAAACTAAAGAAGAAAGTGTTTTAGTCATTGTACGATAAAATAGTCTCTCTGTCATCTCTAAAAAAATTCAAGTCGTTTAGTCCAGTTTGTAAAAAGCTGTGCCGTTTTAAAAGGTGTCCGAACACCTTTTTTAGCCATTGCAAATAATTTGAAGTCTTCGAGATCCGAATGACAGATAAGAACGAAGAAATACGTAGCTCAAGGGACAAATAACACGTTCGTCGGAGGGGCAAAAAACGCATCGCGACTGAATTTGGTAGAATTGCCAATCGAGAACTGTCATAGCCAGCGCAGTGGTGATCGAATATAGCGTAATTACTCCGGCCTGTTGTTTCGTCAACGTCGAAAACGTGACTATTTTCTCTTATGTCCGCCGCGGTTTTTACATGTTGGCACGTTCCGCGAAAAATAGCCGGAAGCAATATCGAGGTGACTGCGCTCTCGCTGCATAGTCTGGCGGCCCAGTTACATCAACCCTCGTATCGATTCGCCGATATCGAGTTATCAATTATCCTGACCGAGCTCGACACGGATTCGATCGGCCCTTGTCCTCTGTTTCTTTTATCTCGCTGATTCGCATCGGCCCGATAATACACGCGACATCAAGCGTTCTCCAAGGAATTATTCACATTGTCAGCCTCATTTCCAGCAGCCCTTGCGATCGATATTTAATCACATCCGCCGACCGGAGTGCACACGGCCGCTGCGACGATGCCGAGAAATTTGAATATTCGATTCGATCGCTTTTGTGCTCCATAAAATGCTCGAAGTTTTGCAAATGTATTTTGTTCGTAACGATATATTTCTTTAGATATTTTTGGAAAATCGCTTCAACTTTTCGCCATCTGTTTTCATACTAGTCTCTTCCTTTTCACTTTGTCGCGCTAACTACATCGAAAGTTTTACAAAATTAAAGACTTTTATTTAGTTCAGATTATTATGCTGTCGACATCCTTACGTTGCGTGGATTCTCATCAAATTGAGAAGGTGCGATAGATCAAAGCAACAATTAATTTACGAATCCGAGCTGATAACCTCGCAGATGAAATCGTATTCGTTTCGCATGAAACAGGACACTCGACTAAAAATACGTGAAAAGGGGTGCTGGCTCTGGTCGCAAACCCTTCAATTGCTTTAAACAGCCCTCTTCCCTCGAAGAGCACAAAAGGGAGGAAGAATTCCGAAGTGAAAGGGGAGATCTCGACAAACGTAAATTAGTCAAGGGATCCCCGCGAAACTGCTTTCAACTCGGACGGAAGCCCGGAGGAATCCCACAAATAATGGTCGTTGATTTATAACGTCTCCCTCGGAGGCGCAATAATTTTCATTAATTTAGCCCGATGAGATGGGGTCGCTTCGCTGAACTGTTTGCCAGCGATGAGTAAATACTCTTGAGCAACAGTCACGAACGAATCCCGGTTTTGCCTGCGGAGAAAAATGTCTGCTGTATACATTTCTTACGTTCTCGTGATTCTTCCTATCCAGCGGCGTGTCTCCCGTTTACTTTCCGCTATTGCGTCGCAAAATGGAACTTCGCGAAGAGATATCGTCCCTTGAAACTTGCAAAAGAAAATTAATCTTTTGACTGTTGATGTTGGAAATTATCTGGAAATTGCTTTTAATTCCTACGCGTTGGAGCTTGCTGCGTTCCTTATTACAGGGTCGGTTTGTTCGCTCGACACGGTATACTGAGTCTGTGCGAATTTCTGAAATGTTGGAACAACATACTATCACAAAACGTATAGTTATTTCATTCTAAACCTTCGACTATTGCGTAAAAATCGCACTTCGCGTTGTCTCGCGCAAATAGTAGTTTCTAAAATTATAAATAAAATTATAGAATTATTATTTACATGGTTTCTTTAGCTAGAAATAATTAAGATAAAAAAATGCTATTAACCCTTTGCAATCAGACTATTAACCCTTAGCTGAAGGGTAGAGTGCGAATTGCGGACGTGCGGTGGATGGCACTCGTGTTATCGTCCCGAGATAGGCATCTTGGAGATATGCGCGAATCAGTTTCGGAAATAAGACTGTCCGGCGACGATCCGAAACGACTAGACAGACAGAAGGCGAGCCTTATCGTCGCGGAACCGTTTCCATGTCGCAGGAATAAGTTTCCCCGCGGCGACATCCCCCCCGAGGCTTCCGTCGCGGCCCTTTACCTTTACGATCGGTAAAGGACGAACCCGGTCAGCCTCGACGATTGCGCGAGATCGTACGTGCGATATTCGCGCATGAAAAGCCACAGAGATCCTCTCAGCCGCGCCGATGCCATCTGGAAAAAGCAGGAGAGGTGGCGGGCCGGATAAAGGTAACGGTCGAGGCAAGTGGGATAAAAGAAAAGCGGGGCAACGCACCACCGCCATGGCAGACTGCGACGCTCATACCGGGGCGAGAAACGTTTCCAGATACTATTGCGTTACCGTGGCCAGAACTATGCCATACTTCGCGTTTCCGTTCCGCGACTGGTCGGGATTGGTACCATTTGCTTCCCTCGCTACGGGACAGTCCGACATCCACTCTGACAATGGAAACGGTAATCTTCGACCCTACATTCATGGTGGAAGCTGTTCCGGGCTTGAAAGGAGAAATGAAAGCGAGCAGTAAATGCTAATTGAAATTTTATTTTAAAGTAGCGAGTTATCAACGAGTGAAATAATTTGCTGTTTCAGGTGACAGTGAGGGACGACGGCAGGCCATCGCTGGCGTCGACGACGCGCGTGGTGATCGCCGTGGCTGACATAAACGATCATGGACCCGAGTTCGAACAAAAATTCTACACCGTCCAGATCCCGGCTTCTCCATCGACCGACAAACCCCTGTTCCAGGTACGCAGACTGAAAGTCTTCACCAAAAACCTCCCCCGATCTTCGTAACTCTATCCGTCCTTCTAGTTGATTTGGGACATGGCATCGCACTTTCGCCGACCCCTCGATGTAAATCGAGAAACGGGGCAGCGCGGAATTCTGCCCCGTTTCCACCTCGTTCTCTCCTTTTGTCTCTTTGTATACCATGTAGAAGCATCCCCCGTATCGTGCTGTATATATTATCTGTTCGCCCGTCGAGAAAAACCACGTCCCGCGAGACAAACGCTCGCACAATTGTACGTACAGGCCGGAGAACCTGCGTGAGCCGAGAGCTAATCAATGCCTCAGTCTCGAAGTCGTATCACGATTCGATATTCCGGGACAGTTTTATCTTTTCTACTTTTTCCGATGAGATTCTGTGGTCTAGCTTATCAACGGCTCCCGGCTTGCGCGGGCCTTTTATGCTGATTGCGTTCTTGATGGAACAAACTGCTGCTGAACACACACACACAAACTTCCCAATGTACCGCTGCTTCGAATGATTTGCAAATTCTAGCTTAACGCATTAAAAGGAAGCAGAAAAGAATTGCAATGGTGCCCAATAACATTGTATTATTGGCACTTAGAGGTCTATTTGTTGAAAGTTATGATATGAAAACTTGAAATGATTGGATGCATACGTGCTTCTTCACTTAGAAGTGCCTATCAATTGCTCCGCAAAATTAAAGATTCGCATAAAAATTCGTTGTCTAATAATAATAATAATAATATCGCGGACAGTTAACGATCGGGAGGATCGAAACAATGAGTTTGAATTTACCAGGAAGTACTTGAGTAAGACGGATGATAGAATACACACTGGCATCGTTCGTTCCAAGCAAGTACGCGACCAGCATTGCCCATTCTCATCGGCCTTGTGACGCAATGACGAGACGATAGCCCCGAGCAACACGCCTCCCCTGTAAAAATAGCGAGAATCTGTGCTATTAGCGAAATTCCGCTGCAACAGTCGACCCGCCCCGTTTTGTTGCCGATTGCTTCAGGTCTGTCTTGATTTCGTACAACGCTCGAACACGCGGCGTGTCGAGGGGCGTGTAGAGAAGCGAGCCCGGATGTACCTACGGAGCCACAAAGAGCGGATTGCTTGCGATAATCCTCCCCCGCTTTGTCGGTATCGGTCGTGTTCACCCTCCGGAGTCGTCTCTGTCTCCTCCCTCTCGTGTGTGATCAAAGCAACGCGACGACCGTCGGCCGCTGACTATCGCGAGAAAGATCCGCCGAGCTGTCGTATCACGCATTTACGAGCGGTGCTGTTAAATAGTGACGCGTTCCACGCGTCGTCAGCTTTCGCTGGCTGACGATGATCGACGACGTTGACGGTAACGAGAATCTGCTCGGGCGAACTCTCAGGTGAGCGCGACTCTGCAATCGATTCTGACCTCTTGAACTTTTATCCCGGCGATTGCATCGCAGATTGCAGATTTCTCTGCATGTCTCTTTTAAGTGGAAAAGCGTAATTGATTTGAAACTGCGTGTAGGATTTTGTGATATTTTTGTTGAATTGTGTTATACTATGAATAGACTCGCTTTTATTAAATTGTATAAATTTGGTTAGGGTTTGATCGTTTTAGTTGGATTGAGACTATGGTCTCTATAATGACAATACTATAATGTACTATATATAATATACTATAACGATAATACTTTCTTTCTAATCGTGTCAGCCATCCGCGAAAACGTTGTTCCGACAGAAACGTCACGTTCCAGTAGATAGCTTCGAAGGCATTATGAATTCTAGCATAAGATTTGGCGAGACATTTCCAAAGAGTGAGCCACAAAATTCGAGCGCGCATCGATCGCAGAGGTGCAGACGATCGAGATATGCAGCATTGATATCCGATGGCACGGCCGACAGGACGCGCTATACAAAATTGGTGGGCGCTAATGGACGGCGCATTAATGGTCGTGGAAGTCGCTAACAACTATACTAACTTCACAACACTCCCCGAATATTTAATAGAATTTGCTCGCGAGTGTCGGGTTTCATCGAGGTCAGATTCGATTTCACCGAATCAAATATCGCGTTACGAGCGGCCGTTTCCGCAGCTTCGGCGGCCATTGTGCGTGTGCCGTGGCTCGTGCAAGCCCCGGGTACCTCCGGTTCGATCGTTCGCCGATCTTCGGAGGACACGAGTCGTTCAACCGAACGGAAAAATTATACGTCCTCGACCGAGAGCCTCCTCGATCGCGGTGAATGCCTCTCGAAGATAAAGAGCGGGCTCCGGGAAGAATAAAACGCTCGTCGACGAAAAAGGGAGAGGACCCTGGGTCTGGATCACGAACTATAATCAAAGCGGGAGCCGTTCCGTTGTTAAAACGATCGCGGGACAATTCAGGCGTCGACAATCGGCTGTAATTTCGCTGGATGGCTCTCCCGCGACGCCTAGCCTGCTCCTGGGAAACGTTGCCTGCCGTCGGTTTAAGGTATTCGCGACGATTTTCGCGACGATTTAGCAATTCGCGGGATCGACTGGTCGGAGCCCTCTTTCGACGAGCCGGGACGCAGCTACGGAACGATGAGAGTCAGCCGGGAACAGTGCGAATGTTAAAAGCCTTCCTTCTCTGGTTCTCGACAGAAATCGAGGAACCGCTCGCGGGAGTACGACCTTTCGATCGATACGTTACTAGAGAATGGAACTTGGGAGACATTTAGCCCCGACACCTTGTCAGGAGATCGTATCTTCAGGGTAAGAACACGCTGGCACGTAAAACTAAACGCCGCACCGTGGCGCGGGAGCATAATTCTTACATAAGCAAATGCGGAATTGGTCTCGGCTAGCTGAACGCGCGAAACTCTTTGCATTGATTTATGACCGCTTTTATGTATTCGTGTATACCTACTATTATAATATACATATATCTATATATGATCGACTGTACGTTCGTTACGATTATGGATACTGCAACTCTCTCATGCAACCCCGCTGACCATTTTCATAGGACCGCCATTGCATTCCTGTTATTTGATCGATCGTCTTTTTCTCCTGCCCGATGCAACACACCCCTCTCGGGCTCTTTAGATCGTGCGCGAGGCGATTCCAAGCGAACCTTTCATAGCTTATCAAATGCGAGATAACAAGCAGAGTTCAAAGACCAATTGAATCACTTTTTACTCTCGATTCGTGTCTCGTATCGCTGCATTAACTGCGCCCCCGTCCAACTCGGTTTAACGTCTCGAGAAACATGTTTATTACTATTTTATTCGGCACTCTCGATTCGACGCGGACCATTGCTACACTATTTCCTCTATAAAGTCGATCTTGCTCTCTTTCTCTCCGATGAAATCTTCCGAAATAATAAAGCAGCTGAAATCCACGATAATTTTCCTGGTATGTTCTAACGAAACTATTCGAATGTTCTTCGCGAAAATCGCTTGGACTCCCGTCGCGCGCAATCCCTGGCTGTTTCTTTTCGTCCACCCTGTGTATGTGTTCGTCCCAGTCTCTCCGTGGCGTCTTGCCCATTCTGCTCGTCTCTATGTGTACACGTTATGTTCTTGAATGTTTGCCTTTGTCTTGTACGGGGCTGCCGCCTGATCATTTTTCCGTTGGTCTGTCCGTGTAGTAGTCTGATTTTCGAAAGCGGACAGGTACATCGATGATCTTAATAACTATCCGCTCCGTTCCGCATGCTCTCTAAGGTTATTAGACCCGAGGGTACATCGCCGAGCGAACAGCTATTGTGATCGATGTTTCGTGTATTCTCTTTCGAGGAGCAGACTATGATAATAAGGAACGCGATGTCGGGATGTCCGACAACAAGCATGTCGCAGGAGGAAAGGGAAGAAAGGGAACGCTCGCGGCTAGTTCGACGTTTCCTTTCCCACTGAACGCTAATTAATGCGACGCGTTGCCTTTAGGTCATCCCATTCCTCACTCACACCGCCCCTCTCTTTCTTCGTCTCTCTTCGAACATCAATCAAATCACTACACTTTCCCTTTTGCAACTCTGGCACGTCTCTCTCGTCTTCTTCACCTTCGCTGCACTTTTAACGATGCATTAAGCTTTCATGGTACCGTTGATAACATCAATGCGTTTGCATTTTTCCTAGTTAGTGCCAGATAAAAACGTCTACATTGTGGGTGGTGTGCCAAAGATATCTAGACAATGTTCGCACAAAACGACTCCATGGAAATGATGCGTGAAAAATATTCGTAGATGACGTTTCCGATGATCGTGAAAGGTTTGCTTGAACAAAATCAACAGCTATAAAATCGAGTGCCCAGCGAATGGCCGAATAGAACCAAACAATCTACACGAGCAAAGGATTACCTATGGGATGACCTAATTAACCAAAGAACCTCAAGGGAACCGTCTAACAGCACGAGAGTCGCAAGGCTCCAGAGTCCAGCACCTGGAAAAATGTATACGCGCTGCCTCGTGCAAGCCAAGACTGCATCCGATGCACAGATGCATTTTTCCATGCGCTGGAGATGCTCCGATGCATTCGCGTGCATCCTATCGACACGAACCGGCGCCGTTCCGTGTTCGCGAGATCGATCCGCGCGCGCCCGTGGACACCGAGATCTGTGTTCAATACGCTTCAACGCAGATCGATGGTCGACGGGAGGAGGATCCTCCGCCCTTCTTTCTCTTTCGAATTTTCATTTTCCGCGAGCCGCATGATGTCGATTCTCTGTGAATGCCACGCTTCGCGAGGTCACGAGCGCCACGTTTTCGTTTACGATGCGTCCGGAAGGAGATCGAGGAATTCTAGAACCTCGGGACCGGGGACGTCTTAGAAAGAATGTTGACTTGTGTCTTCCTTTGTTTCCGGTTCTTAGATTTGCGTTGTTAGACTTGGTCGTCCATGGTAGACGTGTTCCTGCGCTCGTTTCATGGACATGTTTCAAAGGAATCTATACAGTATCGGACGCAGAACATTTCACGTGTCACCATGTTTCGCATAGTTATTCCAAAAGGAGAACAACGTACGTTTTACACAGGCTATATACCGAATTCGTTCCCTGAACCGAGCATACCGAATATCGAGCTTAAAAATTGGTTGATGACAGAAAAATTCAGCTGATCTTGATCGAACGAAACAAATTTTTTATTCACCAGCATGTTAATATTTAATTGATGATTTAATCAGTTAGCTGTTACGTGTTTCTTAAATACATCGCATTTATAAAATATATAATTTTAACTTCTTAGCTGGTTTTGGCAATATTTAAAAACACGAAGTTCGGGATGCTCGCTCTAGCGATCGTTTCCAATCCATACGATGTGTAAAATGTAGATGTTCTTCCAGTTATGCGAAATGTTTAGATATATTGAACGTTCTACTTTGTCCGGCATCGTGGACGCGCTTGAACGGGATTCATAGAACGAGCTTGAACCTTGCGAACGTTTCAGGATTTCTGTTCTTTACCTTTCTTTCCTTTTTTTTGGGGTACAAGCTGATGGCCGCGCACGATACTAATGTCTCCTTTGTGTCGTGTAACGGTATGTTAGTAGAGAATGAAGAACGGCCAGCAGGTAACGAGGTCCGTACCCCTAATACCTTCTGTTCTGGCACGCTAGGTTCTCGCGGACGATAAAGACATCGGCGATAATGGAAAAATTCAGTACAGCATCAAGGGCGGCAGGAGCAAGGGCAAGTTCAAGATCCACCCGACCACGGGGATGGTTTACTCGCAGCGAGGCTTCGAAGCTGGCCAGGAATTCGAAATGCTGGTGAGTGCATTATAATTCACGGCTTTGACTATTAATTTTGACAGAATATTTTATGCCATGTTTAGAAAATCTGTAAAACATATATCTCTAACGTACAAAGAATTAATATATTTCGGCACAGTCGGCAAACAGGTTAGTAAAATACGTATTGAGAAATTAATCGAACGAGAACCGATTCGATATCGAATAGAAATCTCGCTAATAATCTTTCCAGTAGAGAGGGTTGAAAACGGTTGGAAACAGCGCACACCATTCTATAAACCATAACGCGAACGAAGTGCAAACTTTCCGCGGTAACGATTTCACAGGCGAGGAGAGCACTGTTATAGACATAATTCACGGTCGATCTAGACCAGCGTCTTTGATACAATTTAAGTTCCAGTTTAACTTACCCCCGGGGTCATGGTTCTGTCTGGTAGATAAGGGCGGCCGACAGCGGCGAACCACAGCGGAGTCATCAAACACGGGTATCCGTGCAAGTTGTCGAGATACCGAAGGAATCCGAGAACTCGCCAGTCTTCAGGACGAACAATCAAAGCGTCGAGGTCACGGAGAGCGACGAGGTCGGTTTCCTGGTCGCTCTGGTGCAAGCCACCGACAAGGACGGCGATTCCCTGTGGTACGATATCGTCGGTAAGTAAAGGTCATCGGTGCGTAATGTTTAATTGACGAAACGTCGCTTCGCTCCGATTTCTTCGCTCTACGGTCTGAAATAGAGACAGAAAGTTTCAATTTATTCGCCGAGAATGCAAAAGAATGCTGACAAATGAGATCCTCAAAAGACCCACTCGGAAAGTGATATAAATTCTAACAAAATGCTAAATCCTTATAAATATTTTTAACCCTCCGCCGCAACAAAACATCCCTATTTTATCTTTCGAAACGGCGATGCTGTCATGAGAGAAATTAAATTAACAGTCCATTCGCTATACTGTTGCAATGTTCAAAAATGCTGAAATTGTACTTCGAAACTTCTGGGTCTGAATAATATTGCTAGTTTTTGGGTCCGAATGACCCGGTACGACATGTGTTTCGCTTAGAAAGTGTTACAGCGTAGGATGAAATGAAACAAGAGTTGTCGCGGTAGCTCCCGGAGTTTTCATCGAACGAAAACGTGAGTGTCCCGGGACTTGGAACGATGAAAAACTGAAACGTGGTTACAGACGGGGACAAGCGGGACGAGTTCTTCATCGGCCGGGACAACGGGAACGTGCTGCTGGCGAAGAAGCTCGACTGGGAGACGCAGAACTTCTACAATCTCACGATCAGCGTGA
The DNA here is from genome assembly GCA_028455555.1 of Augochlorella aurata. Classification (NCBI taxonomy): domain Eukaryota; kingdom Metazoa; phylum Arthropoda; class Insecta; order Hymenoptera; family Halictidae; genus Augochlorella; species Augochlorella aurata. Next base: position 13,474,142 of record CM052149.1, read on the forward strand.
CGGATAACGTGCACACGGCTCTGACGCAGCTGCTGGTCACGGTGATCGATATCAACGATCACAAGCCGGAGTTCACGGAGGCCACGTACCGCGTCGACATCTCGGAGAACGTGGAGAAGGGCGAGAGGATACTGCAGCTGCACGCGACCGACGAGGACGAGGACAAGAAGGTCTTCTACAGCCTGCACGCGGCCCAGAACCAGGCGTCCCTCGAGATCTTCCACGTGGACACGGTGACCGGCGCGGTGACCTTGAACGAGCTGCTGGACCGGGAAACCATGGAGGAGCACGTGCTGACGGTGATGGTGAAGGACCAGGGAACACCGGCCAAGAGGAACTACGCCAGAGTGATAATAACCGTGCACGACCACAACGACCACGCTCCGGAGTTCATCAGCGAGATCATGCAAGGAAAGGTGTTCGAAACTTCGCCTGTCGGCGCCGCCGTCGTCCAGGTATACGCCATCGACAGAGACAGAGGGGACAACGCGAAGATCACCTACTCCATCACTTCCGGGAACGTGGGCAACATGTTTTCCATAGACCCCGAATTAGGCACCATCAAGGTGGCTCGAGAGCTCGATCTGAGCGTCTCTTCGGAGTACATCTTACTGGTCAAAGCCACGGACCATGGTTCTCCGGCGATGTCCAACACCGTGCCAGTGCACGTGATGATCACCATGGCGGACAACGCGCCGCCCAGATTCATCCAGAGAGAACTCTCCGCGGAGATCTACGAGAACCAACAGATGGGGACCTACGTGAAGCACGTGGAAGCTAGGAGCACGTCCTCCTTGCAGTTCGAGATCGTCGACGGGAACAAGGACGACACGTTCTTCGTAAACCCTAGTACAGGCATAATAGTGATCAAGAACGACCTGGACTACGAGAAGAAGAAGTTTTACAACTTGACCATCGCTGCTACGAACATGGCCGACGCGAGGGCCACCTGCAACGTGATCGTCCACGTCCTCGACAGGAACGACAACGCGCCCAGGTTCCTGCAGGCCACGTACAGCGGAGAGATCAGCGAAGGAGCCAGCATCGGGTCTCTGGTTCTGACCAACACCAGTACTCCTTTGGTGATAAAGGCGGAAGATGCGGACTCCGAACTGAACGCTCTATTGAACTACGATATCGTCGAGGATCTGCCGAGGAAGTACTTCCATATCGACTCCAGCACCGGAGCTATTAGGACGGTGATGCTGCTGGACCACGAGAGCGTGCCCAAGTTCACCTTCCATGTGAAGGTGTCGGACTTGGGCAAGCCAAAGCTGTACTCCGAGACCACCGCCAAGGTGCTGATCGTGGTCACAGATGTCAACGACTGTCCGCCGGAATTCGTTGAGAACGAATACAATACTACCCTGCTGCTGCCTACGTACAAGAACGTCGCTGTCGTCAAAGTCCGAGCAATCGATCCTGATAGCTCCGAGGGCATACCGCTCAGGTATGCAAAAATCGACTTTACTTATTCGTACTAACAGCTCGGATTTCTTTTTTTTTTTTGAAACCGTAACGTTGCTTGGACACCGTGGTAAACGATACAATTTGCTCGAATATTAAATAAAGTATTGTTATTAAATAAAAATGAAGCGAGTTTCGGGGATGGTCTAATATTTAACATTGAGTCGAGAACAGTGGACAGCGAGAACCAGTGAACGCGTGACTAATGACACATTAAAGAAAATGCAATCAGAGGATCGCAGAGGATAACTGCTGAGCTAAATTATTTAAAAATCCGCAAAATCTGTCGCCGCGGCCAAAGTTTCCTGTCGGTGGCGCGGCGGCAGCAGCGACGTAAGCCGCGTTTACTCCGGTTTTAACAAGCTGATTCATATTTATGCCCTCGCGCCCGCGCCTTCATTAGCATTCATTTACCATTATAATCGTTGCATGAAATTTGTACGATCTCCGGCTGATACGCGGCCGCGTTTTTCCCGCGCGCCGGAAGAAAATTCCTGCCCACTTGTTCCGTGGGGCGGTCGGACATTTGCATAGGTGTTCGTTCCCGGCATTTTTTTTTTGCAAATTGTTTCGTTCAGAGCGGAACGGCAGCCTTCCAGATACGGTCGGGAATAGTGCCTCAACATTAATAAAAAAACGGCGCTTTTTCTCTCTCCAATATTTCGCGCGGCCGCATGCTGCGACAATGGGGGTGTTCCGAGCGAGATTCGATATCTTAACGCTAAACCTACCACGGTCGAAATAACTGATTTCTTATTTTACGGTTCTACGAATTTTGGACACTCTTTCTCGGGAATGATTTAATAAATTCAATTATGTGACCAAGTTTTATAATGAATACTTTACAAACTTCGAACAGTTTCGACCTACTCGCTTTTATGCGTTGATGCACCCTGCTCTTTTAGAACTACCAGACCAGTCAAAATTTCTTTTACCATCCCTGATACCGCAACGATGCTTTCATCAGAAATCGTATCAAGCGTTATGTTATAACAAAAGTCGTGGGAACTTCTTTGAACTGAAAATGTAGCAAGTTTAGAAATTGCATGAAGCTACAGCTGCAATGATTAGCCCTTCTTCGTCATTAATAATTCTGCTAATGAAACGAGATCAGTTGTGTCTCGTACATGTCCTCATTTCCTCTCAAATATTGTTTCCCTTCAGAAGAGCCGAATGGCATCCATATTTAGTACATTATTTACCCGGAGTTAATTGCGGTAGAAATTCCGGCGAGAAAATATTTGTTTGGCAAATCGAGCGTGCGGCCGAGCTCTCGCGGAACGTATTTCGCTGGACGATAAAAGGGATCGTTTAACGACCGCCGAGGTTGTCGCTCCGTTGGTTGGTCGACCAACTCGATCTCTATGTAGAACGCTCTTCTGTCCAGGTACGATATCATCGACGGGAACAAGGGACGCACTTTCGACATAGACGGTCAGACCGGCGTCATCACGGTTTATAACCCGGAACGCATGAAGAAAAGTTACCTCCTGCGGGTCCGTGTCTCCGACGGGAAGTACTCGAGCGTCGCCCAGGTGAACGTGATGGTCGAGAAGTCGGAGAACTCCGGCCTGGTGTTCCAGAAGGACGTCTACGAGGGGACGATACCGGAGAACTCGACGAGGATCACGACCATCGCGGTCGTGAACGTTCTCGGCAGCGCGCTGAACGAGCACATTGTCTTCAGTATACTGAACCCGACGGACATGTTTGTAATTGGATCGACGTCCGGCGCGATTCGCACCACCGGCATTAGATTCGACCGTGAAGTTTGCGACCATTACGAGCTGATCGTGGAAGCGAAGAGCCAGATGCCGGACGGGGAGAAACCCAGAGTGGCCCATGTGATCGTTAACGTCACCATACAGGACATCAACGACAACTGCCCGATGTTTGTCAATCTACCTTATTACGCGGTCGTCTCCGTGGACGCTCAAAAGGGCGACGTCATTACCAAGGCGAGTAGACTTTGCGTATTCTCCGGCGATCGCTTTCGCACGGACCCGTCGTGTGGAGTACCATGAAGTTTCATATTCACTTCGAATCCCGGTTAATTCTATTATTCCGGCCTTGTCTCGCGCATTTCAATAGGACAGAACCGTATAATATATAATAGATCGATTAAAATTACAACTGAGACACAGAATCAAAATGTTGTTAATTTTAATGCTTGTTACGATTATTTACACAGAAATACACTTTTGACACCCACACGATTTCATCCGGTGTTAAGGGACAGCGCGAAAATTCCTAAATACTCGTAATCCTTTCAGCTCTTGAAATTGAGCCCATTCATTTTTGTCAGAGAAGCATAAGATCCGCAGTCTATTACCGAAGCCTTAAAGTCTTAAAGTAGCCCATTGGACTGCGCTTAAGCGTAACAACCCTATTCGTTTCGCCCACAGGTGCACGCAGTGGACATGGACAGCGGCGACAACGGCGAGGTCCGGTACGAGCTGAAGAAGGGCCACGGAGAGCTGTTCAAGGTGTGCCGGAAGACGGGCGAGATCTCGCTGAAGCAGAACCTGGAGGGTCACAATCGGGAGTACCAGCTGACGATCGCTGCGTACGACGGCGGTGAGCGCATCATCGATCCCGGATGATCCCCGATTCGAGCAGGTCCGAGCGATATTCGACAAGCTTTTCGACATTGTTTCAGGCATCACGCCTTGCTCGATCGATGTGCCCGTGAACGTGAAGGTGATAGATCGCTCGATGCCCGTGTTCGACAAGCAATTTTACACGGACAGCGTGCTGGAGAGCATCGAGGTGCACTCGCCGCTCGCTTTGTCCATACAGGCCCAGTCGCCTCTGAATCGGAAACTCATATACAGCATCGCGAAGCGCAACGATTTCGAGGAATTCGCCCTGAACTTCAACACAGGTGAGTCCGCATGTCCGCCGCCAAGCCGTTTTCAATCGAACCGTCGAACGATAGAACCCGGGAATCGAATTAAACGCACGGTAATCCCCGGAACAATCGGTTCCCAATGCGAACGGAACGATGTACCTTTCAACGAGACACGGCCCTTGAAAAGGGCTGACGAGCTTCGCGGGTCGAGGATCTCTTTTTTTCTCTCGTTTCCTTTGGCCTTTTCGTTTCTTTGATTTCTCTATTCCGACGCCTAAAATCGTTTTTCTCCGTCGGTTCTATTTCAGAAGCGCAATCCCGATGGAAGAGATAAAGTAACATTTCGAATCGTTCTTCCTTCAAGAGCTCTTCAAGCGGTTCTGTAGAGTATAAACAATGTGTAAAGCCAGTGAGAAAGTTCAATTTGCTTAACAAATTAAGGATCCGAGGCTTAAATGTTTCAATCTATATTCATATCTTTAAACTAGAAACTTGTACACGTATTTTTTTCGTACATGAACTTTATATATTGAAATTGCGAAATTCTTTATCGTTTCAAATGCAGAGCGAATAAAGTAGAATCGCAGCATATATCTTCTAGATTTTAATCGAATTTGCACCAGCTTCAAATTAATTTCAAATTCACATTCATCGAATCAAACGATGTTCCGTATCGACGGATTCGCGAGGACATTCTGCGCTTCAAAAATAGAATGACCCGTCCTGCGCGCGTTCCCCAAGGGAGAAATATTTCGCGTACGTCCCGCACAGTGTGGCGAACGCGTGTTCCCCTTTCGGACACACGCAGAGAAAAGCGTGCGATCGAAGGGTGTGTGCACCCGTGGTCCAACCCCGAATCGTTGCTGGCCCTCGAAGATTTTCACTCCTCGCTGGTTGCGGGTTCGAGCGAGTAATCGTTTTCTTTTTCCTCTCGAGCGAACCACACGAGCGGGCTATGTCTCGACGAATGATTGATATCGGTCTCCCTGTACATGGTATTCGGTGACTAAATTCTCTAATCAAGTAAAACGGTGTGTAGTGGTGAGACAGTAGCAAAATGGGGACGTTGGGATGGATCGCACGTAACACAAGCTGCGGATCTACGGTACACCGACGAATTGGTTCGGTGACGATCGATCGCGATTACCTTCGGTTACAGTGTTCAAATCGGAACACGTAATTTCGTTTCCTGCGAAAAGCGAACGGTAGACGTCGCTCTCTCCTCTCTCTTTCTTTCTCTCTCTCTCTATCTCTCTCTCTCTTTTCACCCTCGCCTCTCCCTCGCCATACTTGACCCCCACGATTTATTCTTTTACAAATGCTTATTATCTGATTTGAACTAGAAATTAAAGTTTTGTTGTATCTCCCTGTTTCGCAGCCCCCGACAGTAACAATGGTCCTTGTGAGTATAAAACATACTAGTTCTATCCGTCTGCTGTGTCGCACCGTTCACCACTGCTACTGCACTGTCGCTATCTGGGTTCTCTCTCTCTCTCTCTTTCTCTCTCTGTATTTCTCGCAGTTTTAATCTATCTCTCTTTCTCTCGATTTTGATTTCTGTCACGATGCACGATTCGGCAGAACCGTCGACCGCGATCTGGCACCGATGAATCTTCCCTGGCCGACGCTAATCCTCGAATTAAAACCGAGCCCCGCGGCTGCTGTTGCGCGAATAACAGAATAAGTTGGAGCAACGTGTGGGATCCCGGTCGAAATAACGATCGTTATTCAAGCCTTGTTAACATCGGCGCCGCTTTATCCCGCGAGTAATACGATGACGGAAACGCCGCCACGAGAGTTTAATTGGAATTAGCGGCTGGTAGGTCTCCGCGCGCGCCGGAGACCCGGCTAATTAATGAAATTGAAGTTCCGTACGAAAGCCTTCTCGAGTCTTGAATAATTTTCTTGGTTGCGTTCCGCGTCCCGACAACAATTACTCTTACCGGCTTCCGACTTTTCGTAATGCGACAGACACCTTTCCGAGTCGTCTGCGACGCTCGGCGAAATTTCATCGTCGGCTCTATCCTCGAGAGCAACGTTTCGTCCGTCGCGCTTCTCGGTCTCTGTTAATTAATTGGTCGCTAGAAAATATTTCGGCAAGGCGCTGTCGGCAAGTTTTGAATAACGGTAACGTAGAGAATGATGCTTGACCTCTGATTCGAAACTGAAAGGATCCGAGGCATCCTCGGCTTTCTGCATCCACTGACACGCATTAGGATACTAACCATTCACTGGCGAGCACGTTGCACGAGCCTGCGAGACGATACGAAAACGGTGCTCGATCGTTAATAACGACGCAACATTTAACGGCATGCTAACCCTGGTGCTCCTTTCCCCGGGCAGAAAACGCTTTGGTCGTGCACTTTGCTCCACGAACATACTCTTACTTTTGTTCGACGTTTCCCACCCCGACCGTAACTCGAACCGGTCTCATTATCGGCATAGAAGCAACGGAGAGCTCTCTGTGAAACGGGCTTGGAGCGCTGCGTTGCTTGAACGCGGTCTACTGTTATCTTGGAACAGTAATTCATCTTGAAACGCGTATCTCGAGCGAGCCTTACGCTCCGTACGATATCTTTTTACTTCATTCGAAACATATTTTTATTTATTTCTTTTGCTTACCTGCCGAGGTTTTCGCAACTTCACACTGTTCGCATGACGTGCCTGCACCTTGCGTCGCGATGATCGCACTTCGGACCAGGCGTAGATTGAACCTGCTCTTGCACTTGTGCTATGCAGCCTTTCTTTTCATAGTCGAGTGCAACTTGTCGTAAAATATTGGCGAGAGTTGTACAGTGTGCAAGTGGGAATGCAGCTTGATGCTACGGATAGGCAGATAGATGCACCTGTGTTGCTTTTAACAGGTTGACTGTGACATCTTCTCCGATTCACCCTTTCGTCGATCGAGTTTGCCTACGAAATCGCTGCTGTTGTAGGATTTATTGTTCGGGAATTTCAAACTTTTATGTATATTCCGACGAACGTAAAATATTTGTTCAATAGTGTACGCAGCTTAACGACCTTTTGATGGAACGAAAGTTTGTAAACCGTCTACTAAAATTCCCGCGAAGTGCAAGCTCGCAGTCGGGGGATCGGAGTAAAACGAAAATATGCTGATGCGCCGCAGTTTCTTGCTCTTTCCGCGTAGCGAACTAAAGTTCGAGCAGTTCTACTCTTTTTTCTAGAATGAATAGCGCCTAGTTTAGCCTGGGTTAACTTTACGAGGAAGTGTAATTTTCTGTAAATATGTAATTCGAGGTGAATTTGATTCGCGAGAGGGTGAATTTCGAGTGAAAACCCAGTTAAACAAGATCCGCTTTAAATTCCGAACCAGGAACTAAGTAGGTAGATGCCTTTGAAATGCTGATCAAAATGTACCCGGCCACCGGCGTCCAGAGGTCAAATTATTTTACCGCGCTCCCTCGAAAGTTTTACATCCAGCTAAACGCTATCAACATTTTCGATGCTATTTCTACGACCACTGTCTCTTAGAGCAGCACTGCCTCTTAGAGTCGGTCGGTAGAAGAGTACTTGATCTTGAAAGCCCCGGTTCTGACAACAGAGTCGAGTGTCCAGTCAACCTGTTATTCCGCATAGCGAATGGTCATGCTCGAAGGTGCAGACACACACTCTGGTAGCATTCGCAGATTCACCCGCAGCGTCCGAGCGTCTTGTACAAACATGTTCACCGCGTGACTTGCATTCATCTGTAGACTGCGGATTTTCTGTATTCACGATAAAAATTAGCATCTGTAATGTGAAACGGTGGAAAGAAAAATGTTCGACCTACCAGAATTCTTAAAGATGCAACTTCTAAGTCACTCCTACCGTTTTCACCAGACGCGGAGAATTTTTATTCAGCGCAAAGATCCGCAGTCTATCCATCAGTGTCCCTTGGTGTCCGCGAAACCGAGCAACAAACTCCTTGTACCACCGGTGCCCCGTAGAGAGCGCATCGCGCGAGGGTGTCTTTTACGGTGCATCATTCGCAAAAGCGTGCGCTTAGGCTTGACGATCGATCTCGATGTTTTCGTCGCGCGTGTATCTAGCGACAGAGTCCAGCGTAAAGTTTCTCGGCTTTGTGGACGCTAGGCTGCATAGAGTGCTTTGGGTCTACAATCTTCTCTTCAATAAATCAGGTGTAATCTCTGTGGTGGATGAGCTGGATTATGAACAGAAGAAACAATACGAGTTGACGGTGCGCGCCACCGACAGCGTGTCCGGCGTCTACGCCGAGGTGCTCGTCAGCATCCTCGTGCAGGATGTCAACGATTGCCCGCCCGAGTTCACGCAGGACTCCTACAACATCTCTGTCTCGGAAGCAGCGGCGTTTGGCACCTCTGTGCTGAGGGTCAGGGCCAGGGACAACGACACCGGTGAGTACTCGCATCCTCCTTTCTATCTGGACCTCTTCGCGTTAGTCGACAAACGTTTAAATCGTTTGAAATATTTAGATTTGATTTTACATCATTAAATGACAAAGAAGAATGCCAATTCTGTCACATCAATATCTCGCTTGAAATTTTTACGCATTAAGAACGCATTCTGAACAATTCTGAGCAAGTATTGTACTTCCTCGTACCCCTTATTCCATGACGTATTACATCTTCAGCAAATATTGATGCAACATATAATGCCACGTCACAAAAATGCATCAAAGATGATTGCCGCATGGCTCGATGACCTCTTGAACTTTTAATTAATATCAAGGGGTTAGAGGATATGAGATTAATCCTGTGAATGACGCGTAGCTGATCCCTCGCGGTCGAGTAAGATTAATGTTATTGTAATTATCTTGGCGAGAGCCCTCTTCTTAATGAACGTCGAAGCTGGGTCGTATCGATGGATCATGCTGTGAGGACTGTCTCCCCGTCCTTAGGTCACAGAGCATTTTACATTGGCAAACTTGGAACGAGAACGAATTGATTTTCCGAAAGTTCTTGACTATAAATAGCGATCTATAAGAGGAATAAAATTGCTTTTTGCTGGAAATATTGCGAGAATAAATATAAATATTTTTACTCGTATAAGAAACAATTCGAATGAATGAACATTAGAGGTGTTGGGTAGAATGTGGATTGGTTGAAAAGTTGCGAATTTGGTCGGGAATGTTGGTGTGCTCGTAATCCGTGTGGCCGTTTGGTTTGCCACTCGAAAGCACAGTTGATCCAGCAAGGTTGTCCGTGTTCGTTTAGGTATAAACCAGCAAGTGCGTTACGCGATCCAAAACGACACGGAGAACAGCACGGACCTGTTCCATATCGACCCGGAGGAGGGTGTAATATACCAGAAGAGATCGTTGGACCACGAGGCGCACGAGTCCCACCACTTCACGGTGATCGCGATCGATCGCGGCGTGCCCAGTCTCTCGAGCACCGCTCACGTTTGGGTGACTGTCATCGACATGAACGACAACCCGCCCAAGTTCGAGCAGCCGTCGTACACGTGTTCCCTGTCGGAGCACGCGGAACGGGGTCAGTTCGTGACGGTGGTGTCCGCCAGCGATCCAGATTACGTCGACGAGAAGCTTACGTACACGATCGTGGGCGGGAACGAGCAGCAGACCTACAACATCGATCAGTCGACCGGCATCATTTCTCTGATCAATATGCAGAACTTCGGCGAGAAGAAGCTCAGCGTGCTGAACGTGTCCGTCACCGACAACGTCTACACCAGCTTCACGCGCGTCAAGATCGAGATACTGCCCGCGAACAGGCACAACCCCAAGTTCCCCAACCCCGTGGTCGAGGTCACGGTCTTCGAGAACCAGCTGCCGGGCCGGTTGGTCATCAGCGTGATCGCCACCGACGACGATTTCGGCGACTATGGCAGCATCACCTACGCCATACCGTCCGACATGATGAAGGAGATCTTCGACATCAACAGGCTGACCGGCGAGATCGTCACGAGGAAGAAGCTGGACCGAGAGCAGCGCAAGCTCTACGAGATACCCGTGATGGCCACCGATGGCGGCGGCAGGTCAGGGTTCGTCATGGTCAAGGTCAAGGTTGGGGACGAGAACGACAACTCGCCGGTCTTCCTGCTGAGGGAGTACAAGGCCAGCATCCACAGCAACTTGAGCCTGAACACTCCGTTCCTGAAGGTCAGGGCGCAAGACGCCGACGAGGACGACGCCGCTAGGATCGTCTACTCGATCTACGAGCCGCAGACTTCGGAGACCAAGGCTCTTTTCGGTATCAACCCCAACACCGGAGCCCTGTTCTTGCAGAAGAGCGCCGTGCCGTGGGGTGAGTGAATCTTTTGACAAATTCTGAATCTTTGGAGATATGAGCAGCATATGTAAATAAGTATTACGCAATTTTTTGCCAGCGCCAATTTACATTAAGGGGTGGAAATTAACTCCGAAATAATTGGCTACCTTTCATTTCATTACTATCATGTGGTATACGATTGGTTAATAAGACTTTTTCTCCATCTTGTACAGTTTGCAAATTGTAGCAATAAAGTAAAAGGTAACCAAATATTTGGGGATTACTTTCCACTCCTTAAAGTGAATTAAAATACGTAGTAACAAAAATTGCGTACGATCTACAGATGTTCTAGATATCAGCAAAGTTTCAGAGTGTTTCGAATTTCCGGGTTGAGGATCGTTCCTCGTGAATCTACGACGAGGCTATCTGTTCACGACGATTTATCACGATCTTCGATACCAGATTGGGATACTGGTACTAAAGCGCGCCGAATCGAATCGGTTTCTGACTTTACAGAGAATCAATTGTTCGAGCTATTCATCCGCGCGGAGGACAGAGGCACTACGATACATCACGCGGACGTCCCTCTGAGCATCTACATCATGGGCCACGAGGACGTGCCGCCCCTGTTCGAGCGCAAAGAGGACAAGTTCTTCATCCCCGAGGCGTCAGCCGTCGGCACCGCCATCACCAGGCTAAAAACCGTGACGAATAACACGGTGACTTACAGAATCGTTTCCGGGGACGAGGACTCGCCGCTTTTTACGATCGACTCGCACGGCCAGATCACTCTGGCAAAACCGCTCGACCGGGAATTGAAAGATAGGCATCTGATCGGTGTCCTTGCTGAAACTGACTCGAGTCCGCCGCTAACGGCCCTCGCCGAGATATCACTGCAGGTGCTGGACGAGAACGATCACGCCCCGCAATTCGAGAGCAACCCGTACAGTATCAGTTTGGCGGAAAACATAGAGGAGGGAACGTCGATCCTGAAAATTATTGCGCACGATGACGATTTAGGGAGCAACGGGGAGGTACGTTACTCGTTCGGATCCGATATCGGCGAACTGGCGAACGTGTTCACGGTCGATGCCTACACCGGATGGATATCGACCCTGGTCCAGCTCGACAGAGAGAAGCAACCCGAGTATAAGTTCCAGGTAAACGTCCGAAAAGTTTTCACGCCCGATTACGGATCAACGCGTCGCGAACTTTGCGAAAAATTTTAAGAGGCGGCAGATAAATTTCAATACTCTGTGTTAAATGTTGATGCTGAGACTCTTTGGTTACATTTTTTATCAATTTATACAGTTGCGAACAAATGTATGTAATCTTTTAAAACGGAATAGAGGAGACAATGGGTAAACAAATTTTTGCAAAAGTAGCAATACCTGAGCAATCGGGTTTTTACGTTATAGGTTTATAGTTGCAATAAAAAACATTTGCAGTTGCAATAAAAATTTCTGTCGTGAAAAAAAAGTTCAAATCGTATAGTCAAATTTCAGAGAAGCGTAAAAATTTTCTAAAAAATCGTTTGGCTTGATCAGAAAAAATACTTTACTTAAGTTCCTTCGAGTCTACAAAGAAAAAGTTAGTCGGACAGCGTCGTCCGATCCTCGAAGGGTAACTACGAGTTACCTGGAATCGCTACTACTTTCTGGTAACGCAACTTTCTCGCAACAGACCTTCGATGCAAGCTTTTATCCGGTTTCCGCAGGTGGTGGCAATGGACAACGGAAGTCCGAAGCACTTCGCGAGAACGTCGGTGCACGTGAAGCTGAAGGACTACAACGACAATTCTCCGGCGTTCGTGGACGATAGTTACGAGGCGACGGTGAACGAGGACGCTCTGCCGGGGACGGTGGTAGTCAAGTTGGTCACGGTCGACAAGGACTCGGACGTGAACACGCCGATCGAGTTCTACATAACTTCCGGGGACCTTAGATCGCAGTTCCAGATTAGATCAACAGGCGAGGTGTACGTGGCGAAAGCGCTGGACCGGGAGACGCTGGATCGTTACGAGTTGGCGATCGTTGGCACGGACGGGAAATACGTCTTCAAGACGAGAGTGACGGTCCAGGTGCTGGACGTGAACGACAACCCTCCGTACTGCCTGAGATATCGCTACAGAGAGGTCTTGTCCGAAGGCTCGCATCCCGGCACCTACGTTTTGACCGTGTTGGCGACCGATTACGACGACGAGCCGAACGCGAAGCTGCGTTTCTACCTGACCGGTGACAAGAACGACAAGTTCTCCCTGGACAAGGAAACCGGCGTGCTGAAGACCATCGGCCAACTGGACCGGGAGTCCCAGGCCAAGTACTCGCTGACCGCCCACGTGCAGGACAGGGACAAGCCGTCGTGGGAATGCTCGTCCCAGCTGGAGATCCTGATCTCCGACCTGAACGACAACGCGCCGAAATTCACGATGCGCGCGTACAGCGCCACGCTGCCGGAGGACGTCGAGGTGGGCACCTTGGTGACCAAGGTGCACGCCACGGACGACGACATCGGCATCAATCGCAAGATCAGGTACGAGTTCGTCGACTCGGCCGACGGGCACTTCCTGATCGCGCCCGACAGCGGCATCGTCACCTTGGGGAAGCCCCTCGACAGGGAAACCAAGGCGATGTACAACGTGACCATACAGGCTCTCGACCAGGGGACACCTCAGCTGATCAACGTGACCACGTTGATCGTCAACGTGCAGGACATCAACGACAATCCGCCCGAATTCGCCTCGAAGGTCTACTCGTCGAAAGTGCCTGAGATTTACGCGGTCGGAACGGAGGTTGCCAGAGTGCTGGCCACCTCGAAGGACACCGGCGTTAACGCCGACGTTTACTACTCGATCGTTGGTGGAAACGAGCACAAGAAGTTCCAGATCGATACCAGAACCGGGGTGATCACTATCGTCGAACAGCTGGATTACGAGCGCGCTAGGGACTACTTCTTGACCATCCAGGCCGTGGACGGAGGGCTGCCGCCGCTGAGCAATCACGCTACCGTGAACATCACCGTGATCGACAGTAACGACAACGCGCCGATCTTCAGCGAGGTTTCTTACAGAGCCACTGTCAAGGAGGACGCCAAGATTGGGGACAAAGTTACCAAGGTTTGTTCCGATTCCTCCCCGTTTAGAACCGCTCGATAATTTATTTCGATCGTCGTTCATTTCGTTTCTAATCAATGTTTTAAGGTGTACGCGAACGATTTGGACAGCGAAGAGAACGGGAACGTCTCGTACTACATCGAACGAGGCGACAGGCAGAAACAATTCGCGATTGACCAGAAAACAGGCCAGATTACCGTCGCCGCGCCATTGGATCGCGAAGAAGTGAGTATAGAAAGCAAAAGTTTTAGCCACGAAGACGACGCGCCATTTTCAGTAGGACGTGGACGAACGAATCGACGCGAACTTATCGATCGAGCAAGAAAAGACGAAAATATATCTCTGTCTCGCATTTCAGGTCTCGAACTACGTGTTGGAAGTCCACGCCCGCGACAGTGGCATCCCGACGTTGTCCAGCTTTGTGATGGTGAACATCGAGGTCCTGGACGCGAACGATAATCCGCCCATGTTCTCGCTGTCGAATTACACGGCGGTGGTGCAGGAGGACAAGCCGTTGGGCCACACCGTGCTGCACTTCGCGGTCACGGATGCGGACATCGAGCCGAACGCCAGCCCGTACACGTTCGACTTCCGGTCCGGGAACGAGGGCGACGCGTTCCGCTTGGAGCAAGACGGCACGCTTCGCACGGCGACCAAGTTCAACAGCCGCGTCAAAGACAAATACGTGTTGCACATACGAGTCTTCGACAACGGGAGCCCGCCGCTCTACTCGGACGCGTGGGTGGTGATCAAAGTGATCGAAGAGTCGCAGTACCCGCCGGTGATCACGCCGTTGGAAATCCTCGTCAATTCCTACATGGACGAATACCCCGGCGGGCTGATCGGAAGGGTCCACGCGACCGACCAGGATCAATACGACACGCTGCAGTACAGCTTGGTGCCGTCGTCCCCTATACCGAACGACCTCTTCCAAATCAACAAGATGAACGGTACCCTGGTGGCTCTGCCTCGCCTAGACGTCGGCGAGTACAGAGTGAACGTCAGCGTGACCGACGGCAAGTTCTACTCGTACTCCGTGGTGAAGGTGTTGGTGGATCTGATAACGGATAAGATGCTGGAGAACGCGGTGATCGTGCGATTCAGGGAGGTCAGCCCCGAGGACTTTATCCTGAGCCACCGGAAGGGCTTCCTGAGGACCGTGCGCCATGCCATGTCGTGCAGGCCGAAGGACATTGTCATCATCAGTGTGCAGGTGTCCTCGGACGAGACCAATCTGATCAAGTCGAGAGCTATTCGCCAAGCCGTGCACAACGACCTCGACCTTTTGTTCGCGGTGAAGAAGCCTGCCAACAGCCTGGGAGCTCCAGGGTTCTTCCCTTCGGAGAGCATCCGCGAGGCTCTGAACCAGCGACTCGAGGAACTGGAAGAGTCGACGAAGCTCGTGGTCGAGGAGATCGTCAGATTCAAGTGCAGCAAGGGCTACTGCGTCTACGGGGACTGCCAGGACAAGATCCAGCTCGACAAGGAAAAGATCACGGCCGTGGCAACGGACGTGATGAGCTTCGTGTCTCCCAGGCACAAGCACAAAATGGAGTGCCACTGCAAGGAGGGCTACGACGGGAATCACTGCGAGATGATAGTGAACGAGTGCGCCAGGGTGCCGTGTCCGCTGTTCAAAGTCTGCGTGCCGGAACCCTCCGCTCAAGGCTACTCCTGCCAGTGCCCCGACGGATTCGCGGGCCACACTTGCGACATAGACATCACCAAGTGTCACGACGAGTCCTGCTACATCCCAAGAAACTCGATATCTTTCAGTGGAAAGAGCTACGCTCGCTACAGAATCGCCAAGACTCTGATTCGACAGACGATCGAGGATCGCCTCAGTCTGTCCCTGAGAATCAGGACGGTCCAGCTGACCGGAAACCTGATGTACGCGGCTGGCAAAGTCGATTACAACGTTCTCGAGGTAGTGAACGGAGTGGTGCAGTACAGGTTCGATCTAGGAAGCGGCGAAGGTCTGGTCCGCGTGAGCAGCGTGTACGTGAGCGACGGGAATTGGCACGAAATCCAGTTGGAGAGAGAAAGCAACAGCGCGAGGCTGACGGTGGATGGGAAGCACGTGGCGCACGGGTCGGCGCCCGGTAGCAACGACATATTGAACCTGCAGTCCGACGATCTCTACTTGGGAGCCGAAGTCAGGCAACACCCGACGATCCTGGGATTCGAGGACGTCCAGCGAGGTTTCGTCGGATGCATGGACGACGTCAGGATCGCCAGGGTGTCCGTGCCGTTGCACATGAGCGGCGCGAGCAGCGTGGCCGTCTTGAAACGGTTCGCCAACGTCGAGTTCAGCTGCGACGCTACCACCGTCCTGATCCCACCTGGAATCTGTGGCTCTCAGCCCTGCCAGAACGGTGGCACGTGCAAGGACTCGGGTGGCGACACTTACGAGTGCCAGTGCCACAGCAGGTTCAAGGGCCTGGCCTGCGAAATAGACACCGACCCTTGCGCCTCTTCGCCCTGCCTCTACGGAGGACGGTGCAAGACCGTGCCGGAAAGCAACGACTACACCTGCGAGTGCGCCGGACCCAGCCTCAGCGGGAAGCGCTGCGAGTTCGGGAGATACTGCAGCCCCAACCCCTGCATCCACGGCGGGGTCTGCGAGGAAGGTAACAACGGGCCGATCTGCAAGTGCCAAGGGTTCACGGGCGACCGTTGCGAGAGCGACGTGAACGAATGCGACGCGAACCCGTGCACGAACGGCGGCACCTGCATCAACGAGATCGGGAGCTACAGGTGCATCTGTCCGCCGAACATGACCGGCTTGAACTGCGGGAACCCTGCCTACTCGACGCCCATCATCTCCAGCCACTTCAACATCACCTGGGAGCAGCTGATGTGGATCGGCGTGGCGGTGGTGCTGAACCTGTTCCTGATCATCCTGTTCGTGGCGTTCAGGAAGATCAGGATGAAGCGCACCAGGGCCAGAGCGAACAACATCAACAACGAGACCAGGAAGCAGATCGTGCTGAACTCGGCCAGGCCGCACGAGCACGAGTACAAGCGGAGCTCGAAGCTGAGCAACCTGGAAGTCATACAGGTATCGCGTTCGCCGTAGTCTGCTCTCTATTTTCGTTCCGTTTTCGTTTTGCCAGCACCGACGATTAAACGCATGCTTCCGATCGTTTCGATTATGATTTGATCGAGTGCCAGCGAGTAGAGGGCAAGTAGAGTGTACTCTCTCTATATTTTCGTTGGTTCGACGCCTTTTACTTTTGGTTTGCGACCATCGTACTCTACCCCCTTAACCCATCGGCGAGTGCAGCGTGCATCGAGTTTAAGGTTTTCGTGTGATTCTTTGTTTGCAGAGAGAACCTCCCCAATGCCCTCCCAGACCCGCCTCCTACACTCCCAGCTCGAACAACGAGCCGGCCGCCTACGGTAACTCGGCGGCCGTCGCTCTGAATAACCTGGACACCCTGCGCAGCTACGGTAGCGCCGGCGACGAGCTAGAAAACTTCCCGCCAGACTATTTGAGAAACCTGAATCGAACCACCCCCGTACCCCCTCCGTCCCTAACTCTCGCTAACCCGGTCGGCGGAAACGCGACAGGCAGCGACACGGATAGCCTGCATAAGCCGACCTGGCAGGAACAGATGCAACTAGCTTCCTTCATCACGGACACGACCAAGATCAAGAATGGTGAGTAGTATGCGTTGCTGACGATCCCCCTCGCTCTCATCGTAGCTTCTTACTTTTGTTTTTCGCTTGCGGCATGCATCGTGGGTGGAACTAGCTTCTTCTTCTACTTCTTCTTCTTCTTCTTCTTCCGATTCTTACTCTTCTACTTCCTTTATTCACGCATCCTGGTCAACTCCTTTCCGACACTCCTTTCTCTGCCTCTCGCTATCTTCGAATTCTCTAACGTGTTCGTGATCGGCGACGCGCTACCTTCGGTGCTAGGTCGATCGGAGAGTTCTATCGTTACCAGGGATTCAACAGAAACTAACAATAACTGTTCCAAACTGACCGAAACGTTTACGAAGAACCGAACCGATCTACCCAACCGTTGCAAACGTATATCGGTTCTGGCTTACATTAGCTTTGGTATGTTTTACATTATACAATAGAATTATATATAGTAGAATTGTAACCGAAACGTAGAGAACCAACAAATGACAGTTGTAGAACCGTAACCAAAACCGATGAAAGCAGAATCGATACGCCTTGTAACAATTATGACAGTTTTCCGATTCTCTGCAACTGTTTGGAGAACCGAAACCGATACTCTGTGACTGTTTTCAACCTCTGATTGGCGACAGGAAATCATTGTTTAGAGACTCCTACGATTAAATACTCTTTCTCAGAACTAGCCTTGACATTCTGCCGATTATCGCAATGGTAAAGCAAGGCCGTAATTAGCTAGTTTAATAAAGTAGAACGTAACTCGATGCCAGTGAATTAAGTAGAGTAACGTTTCGAGAAAGCAGACGATGATGACCCTTGGAGAGTACAGGTTGCTCGAGGGCAGAGCGTAAGGTCAGTTTCTTATAAGAAAATTGTGACAGTGTTGGCTCACAGCCAGCCAAGTAGATTAACCCAGTTCCAAGCATCCATGTAGAAGAGGTCCGTCCCTGATTAGACAAGTAGAGTAGATCCTGATGGAAAAAGTAGCACGAGACTCGCGTAACTCACCTAATCGAAGCCACAAGTAGAATGAGCCCGCCCCTTGCCAGACAAACCTAATGCAAGACACACACTGGGTTCGTGCGCATAGAATGTCGGCTTTTGGAATAAAGTTTCCAGTGACTATATTTTTATTCAATGCAAAATCTATTTAAAATTGATTTCGTATAAGAATTTACGTTTTTACGAGATTTTTAGTTGCACGAAACATGGTATATTTTTCATTAACATTGGCGCCGATCAAACGACCGGTTAGTTCGATAAAAAACGATTGAATGAATTTCTCAATTCAAGTATATATTAAAATAAAAATAGAAGGTGACTGAATAAATTCGATCTCGTCGTTCTTACAAAGCAACGCGTCGTTTTTAGCGATCGGTAGGTTTAGTACTAAATAATGAAGGAAAGAAAGTCGAAGGTTCGCAAACGCGGACATTTGGTATGCGTGAACCTAACGGAGCACACCCTTCCTTGGCCAGATAAGTAGATTTCCGTGTGAACAGACGTCGCTAACAAGTTTTGTGAACGACGCGTCCCAACCCCTTCGAGATCGCGGCGAGGAATGACACGCGCGACAGAAGTTCACAGCCTGCACCCAGCACCGTTTCCTTTCCCGTCTTCTCTTATACAAATAACCAGAAGAGTATGCTGACTTGGGCGTGTAGCGAATTGAAATTAACACTGGTGTATCGTATTGTGTGCGCTAACAGACCTGAAACGAGCGAGCCCAGTGGTACCGGAGCTGACCACTGGAGGACTTCTACTAAATTCTTCTCGACGCGTGCCTCATGGAGGTGGGACCTCCGTGACCTCCATGACGTCCATCGAGGATGATCCTCGTATTGTCGGTGGTAAGTCCGAGTAACTAGTATGCCTGAACGTTTGACGATATGAGATCACAGATGATTTTGGGTCGCTTTGCTTCACGCTGTATCTATCATCTCTTGGCCAGTCTCTATTTTATTTTAACCCTCCGCCCCCGAACTTCTACTTCTACTTCTACTTCCTCCTCTTCACGGATCTTACGCACAGACACACGCACACGCGCGCACACGGATCCGCAGATACAAAGATAGGACACACACGCTTCTTCTCTTTTACTTACGATTATTTTTCGATCACTTCCGCTCCGTATCGCGGCGCTAGATCGTCGCATGTAGCGTGTCGGAGTACAGTTGTTGTCTGCAATGCTTTTAGGGTATCACTGGGACTGCTCAGACTGGGTTAGGCCAAGTCAAAACCCCCTACCTAACATCACGGAGGTACCCGGAAGCGAAGTTCCAGACTCGTCCAGCTTCCACAGCAATGAGAGTAACGAATCAAACACTCATCAGCTACCGTCAGGTGAGTAGCCGCCGTGGCGTGCACGTTGCTTACACTAGCACCTGCATTATTAACCACGAACTATCGTCACTGTCGCTACACCACTCTTGCGCCCTTTCAGTTTTAATCCTTGCAAATATAACCTACAGTTTGCGTTATTCAATATTATGCGAATACCTAGAGTAAAATCTTTATTTCCGAACTGCAAACTACCATTTCTACCGACGCGATGTGCAGTGGCTGCACAAAATATTTCAGCCAGGGATTCGATGGATTAATTTCTCGAACACGAATCGTACGCGACACTGTGAGACAACGATAATCTCGATTCCAAGGGGAACGTGTAACAAATGTAGCAATAATGTCATGAGATTCGGGTGTGTGACACTCATCCTACACACTTACAGTGCCAAATATTTTGTATATAATTAGCAATATGACACGCCTTACTATCACTTTTATCGCTGCTTAATCATGCGTCTGAATTTCTACCGCTTTCTAGCATACTACACCCCCGATTGCTTCCACGTAACCGTATCAAGAACCAAAGTCTGTAACAATTTTCCGCTGTTCAGAGTTGGGCAGAAACTACTTGCCCATTTCCCACATAAGTATATGTAGATGTAGAAAAACCTCGGTCTAGTTACCGATAATACCACGAGTTCTAAACTAGCTATTAGTTGGTGCTCCAAATTCTCTGCCATCCCCGATTAAATCGAACACGACTGCCCAACTCTGCTGCTGCTCGAGAGACTTGAAACTCGAGAAATCACGGAGAGATCCGACTAACGCGTCGATCGATTTCCAGTGCACGGCTCTGTAGATCCCGCGAGGGACATCGAGACCTTGAACGAGGACCAGGAGTCGGAGTACGTCGGCGACTCGGAATGCGGGACCGAGTTCTCGGAGCAGTACCACTGCCCGGAAACGCAACGGCTGAACCCGTTGGACAGCGGTGGCGAGGGCGAATACAAGTACAAGGGTTCCGAGAGCTATCTCCGTCATCCGAACTCGTACTTGCCACACTACAACATCCACACGGACACGGAGAACGAGACGAACCCTCTGAACGGACGTCTGAGCACCTTGGAATCGGACGAGGAGGAGGAAGAGGACGACGTAGTGCCTTATGGTTTCCCGAGCACGCGACGGAACCGATGCCACAAGGGGGACGAGGCCGACGAGATCGGCTCGGTGATCACCACCCTCGAGGAGAGGAACTCGTTGCTGGGCGGCGCGACCAGCAACAGCGACCTGTCCACGAACCTATGCGAGATCGACGACTCCGAGTACGAGATCGCCGAGCAGAAGAGCAACGGCCGCCTATGGTTGTCGGGGAACGGTATCACGCAAACCTCGGTGTGACAAACGGCAGTGATGACACCGTTCCACAGCCAACTGAACGTGATCGTGTTCTTCTGTGCTTCTTGAGGAAGACTTCGAGTGCGAATGCTTGTGAATATTACGACAATTTTTGTACATAAACACACACACACATTATCAGCGTAGATAGAATGAGAAGCGAGAGAGAGAGAGAGAGAGAGAGAGAGAGCGTGAGAGATGCATGTGTACAGAGGCAGCTACGATTTAAGGAAGCGGCGGACACCCTGTGGTGTCGACTGACCTGCAGACCCTGCACCTGGTTCGATTCAGATTTTTAGATTATTTTAGACTGCACCGAAAGTCCTTTTCCGAATGAACGGATCAGCTCTTTATTAATATTTCATGGTTTGTCTTCCTCTTATTCGAACGCGCCTCTTTCGATTCACCTTATTCGAAAATGCAGACCTTTGGGACTTCTACGCGTTTGCTGATAATTTTTAAATTATAATTTGAGAAAAGGAACGTACGAGCATTATCATCGAGACGAAATTTTCTTTCAGATGAAAAACGAGCGAATTAATTTAGAATTAGAAATTTTGTTTTTTAAATTTTTGCTAAATATTAAGTTTAAAACTGAAGAAGGTTTAGCATAAAGACGAATTTTTCTTTTAGATGAAAAAGGAATTTATAATTTGAGATTAGAAGACTGTGTTTTTTAAAATGTCGCAAAAGACTGGATACAGGCCGGATGCAGGATCTGCTCGTGAGCCAACGATGTACGTTCGCCCCCTTGCTGGTACATCGTACCTCAAATCTCCTATGTAGGTAGAGCTTAGGTACTGACGTAAGTACTTAATTCCTCGAAGAAATTCCATGGAACGGCGTGACGCGGAAAAACGCGATATTTCGGGAGCAAAGTCTTCATTTTCCGCGAAACAGAGTTTTCAGTTTGATCGTCGGAGGATCGCAAGGATCGTCTGGATCGCTGTTGTTCCGCCGTGGACCATTCAAAGCAAAATTCATTTGACAGATGAACGTTTTGTATTCTACCAAAGGGGATGAGGTTTTAGCGAAATGGATATATTATATTATTATGGCAACTATGCGCAACTATTACGGAATAAGGAGTTATCTCGACTTAAGGATGGAATTCGTTGCTTGTGGTGAGTAACTGTTAAACACGACCGCGGCGTCAGACCAATGACTATTATTTAATGACCTATTGTTTAAAAAAAGAAAAACTGGAGACGTTCGATCCGCGAGACACTACATGATTCCAAGCGCGACGAAAGACCGAGAAGGAAAGAGAATAAAGAGAGAAAGAGAGAGAGAGAGAGAGAGAGACACAAAATGATGGAAGAATGGTACATAGGTACATTTCTGTATTTTTACTATTTGCTAACCGGACATTATTTTGGTTACGTACGAGGTGAACCCGCGACGGACTACTTAAATAATTAATAAACGATAAGTAAACAGCGTAGTCTAGCGAGTAAAAATGAATTAATTGACTCTAGTGAAAGGGAAATGAAGAATTTAAATGAGAACAGTGCGCGCTCCGCTTCTAGGAGGAGTGCAAGATTCTATTAATTGCGTGCGCCGTATGCCTGCGTTTATCTGCGGCGAGCCACGAGATAGATTAAGTGCTGAGAAATGAAGAGAGAGAGAGAAAAGAAAAACAGATTAATGAGAATATTTTTACTGTGATGATAATAATGTTTATACGATGATCAAATACTATGACTTGTATCATAATGATTGTAATATTACCTATCCGACGTTTTATAAAAAGGGATGAAACCGAGCAAGATATACGGAGGACAGCATTCCTCCCTCGTATGTACGTTAAGCTAAGTCAACGTTCCGTTTGTTCAACTTCCGTTACTTTTTTTACCCCCTCTTCTCTTGTCTTGTCCTTTTTTTTTATTATTACTATTATTATTAATATTATTACTATTACTATTATTATTGCTACGATACGATTTTTTAAATAATCTCCTTTCTTTTGTTTTCGTTCACTCGGAAATTTGTCTACTCCATTCATCCGGTCACCATCGGTTCTCGACGAAACATAGCCGTATACATATACATGGTGCTACTACTTACATCACGCTTTAACATTTTTCATCTACTCTCTGATAAGACTGCTCAGCAAACCACATCCACACCCACGCATCTACACACCTAGACACATCCACGCATCTACAGAGACAGAGACACACGACACATATACGATACGTGCGCGCAGCTGCTCATTAATCGATTACTCATAGTTCTCACACGATTTTAATCTCATCCTCCGAATCTGTCCATGTTGTTTCTAACGAGAGACGTTTCTTAAAACTGCCAATCGTTAAATGCCATATTTATGAACAATGCATTTTCCATTGATTGATTTGTGTAGCCGACACACAAAGGATCAAAGAAAACTTATTTCCGTGCCTAAATGTTCTTTAGAACACTGTGTACTTCCATGGAGAATACTTTTTTAATTAAAGTAATCTAGCGGCAGCTTACAAATATTCGGTGAAGTGTACGCGAGTTTTTATATATATAATACCTATACATCTATACGTATGTGTTTTCTCTTTTTAATTTTCTCTTTGTTTCTTGTACGCGTAGTACTTTTTCCCGTGAAAATTCACACCTTCTCTCTTCTTATGTTCCTGTCCGGCGACGGACGCCAGCCATTTTTGTTTAATTATTGGCTTGATGCTACGTTCTGTCGCTTGTTTAGCAAGCGAAATTTTCATCTTGAAAATAAACTTTGTGTTTCATATTATACTAAAACTCTATCCTCCTGCAAACGTGTCGCCAACTTTTTAATTTGGCTAGTTACCTTACCTTCGTTCCAGATTAAAAACTGTCAAGCGTTAAATTTAGAAAAATCAACAGCTACTATGCGTTCTTTTGCTCCGAGTATTGTCGAAAATATGTAGAAAATTTCAACGAAAAAAATTAAGCGAACGCAAATGATGCGAAGGCCAAAATGATTGTTCTTAAACTAAAAAGAACTGGAATGGAAAAGGTTCAAGGTACGTTTGGAAAACGAAGGATGGAGCTGTAAAATGATATAATATAGGTAACAACAATCGTTTATTTTTAAGCATAAAATTTCACTGAATGCAATGGTGACAGGAGGTGTGCATTAAATCGATATTGACGCCGCTTGTACGGTGAGATAAATGAGTAAAGCCAACGTTAAAAGAAAAACGCGAAAACAGGGTGACTTCTTCTTTGCGTTCGACCAAGGGGCGTGCAAGATGATCAAATAATTGTTTCGTTAATTGCGTGAGCTCGAAAAATAGCTGTGCCTCCACTCTCTGAAATTTCAGTGCGGAAACGGACAACGCGGATACAATTGACCCTAGACAATTTATTCTATATTAGAATGAGAATAAGGACACTGTACAGTTTTAACTTAACAAATTGTATCGGGAAGACACCATCTAAGCCAAAAGCAGTGAAAGTTTCAGTTTGCGTCGAAGCACAGTGAATTTCTTTAACCGTTAAGATTAGGTTTATCTTTTAATTGCGAATGGATCGACCGATCGGCGGGCCCTGTCTGTCTTGCGAATGATCTATCGGTGGATCTATCGAGTCGATCGGTTTTAGAAGCGACGAGAAACGATTCGACTGTAAAGATAAGAGAAAGAACACGCAATATTTTGTAGAGCTTCTGATTGATTAGTGATATTAATTGCGTTTTGTAAATGGAACGTTTCCTACAAGGGTGGTACGGTTATTGATTTCGATTCAGGCAAACCGGAATTGATCGAAGAAACATACGACTATCCATTATCAATATTTTTTCCAACACACTTTTCATTTCTGAAATATGCTTGTCGACGGCGACTCTCATTTTATGATTTTTCTATTCAACTAGAACTCTTACAGAGACTAACAAACTGTTCCATTTTACGTTTCATTCAATCACGAACTTGCCATAATCGTACTATTGCGAAAGATGTTCAGGCGAACGAAACGAGGGAAAAAAGGAAACTTTCTGTGGGTACTACTTCCAAAATTCACCGTAAAACACTTTAGCCCCGCTAATAGGATACATATCGATTTATCATGGAATCTTTCAGACAGTGAGGAACTTGACTTGTTATAATTATAAGGCTATAATTAATTTGTACAAGATCAACCTATTGTAATAAAGAAAACAATCTTGCCTATGATTTTGTACGGCTACAATTATTTCGTAGATTCCACCTCGACCCTCTATAGTTCTATATTTAATTGAACATTGTCAACTATTGTATAGAATGTTCTTTACAACAGTAAAAAAGATGCTTATAAAACAACTGTTTTATTCGTAATTTATACAAAATAACTTAAATTAACTTACCAACTAGCATCGCCGGCGATTCCTTAAGTTAAGTAACAACTAGTGTTTCTCTAATGCTAAAGTCAGTAATTCGTTCATCGGTGTCAACAGTGTCCGGGGATCTTCAATTAGACCAGCGCCGATCATGCTACCCATGAATAACTGGCACGAACAGAGTATAAGTATTAGCTTACAAAATAAATGATGATAGCATACAAATTTTGGATAAATAAGTATGCAGCTGGAAATAGTACCTGTTGAATGAGGAGATCAGCCAGTTTGGTATCGGTTTTTATCAGCTGAGAAAGCTTTTTAATGAGAGGATGATTAGGATTTATTTCGAAACGTGGCTGAAGTACAGAGTATCGCATCTCTTCGTCCATTTGGTGGGTCTGTGTACGAACGAAATGCCTTGCAGCTGCCATATCTTTCACTGTGACAACACAGGGATGCGATTCTAGACGAGTAGTCACTTTAATATCATATGCTTTCTTTGGCAAAACGTTTCTCATGTAAGCAATGAGGTGGTTAATTTCATCCTGGTTGATCAGACCTGAAAGAATTTAAAAAATGTTCAAACGATTATGCTAGAGAAGTTATAAAATCATTGTAATGTTGTCTACTCACCGAGATTATCCGATTTGCTCGACTCGGATTCATCGCGCATCTCTTTCTCGACAGAAGTCAGGGTATAGGATTTATATTGTCTTAGATGCATTAAAACCAGCTCGTCGTACGGTTCGTAACAAAATAATACTTCTACGTTACGTTTCTTCAGAGATTCATAGTAAGGCGATTGCTCGGCCAAAACTCGACTAATGGGGTGAAGATGTTAAAATTAATTAATTTTTTTTTAATTATTATGAACTTGAATGTTTAAGAATTATTTTCTTACCTCGGTGCTGATAGGTAGTAAACGTTCTTTTGATCCGCAGGTATACGTTTGCAGTAATCTGGTATACTAACTAATTCTCCAGCTGGCATTGCAGATGATTCGAATCTTAAAAGTTTACTTATTTCCTCCTGTGAAGTAATGGAATTAAAAAATACATTGAGAAAACTATTTTGTTAGAAAATATTACCTTTTCCGTCTGATCGTTACTGATGACGATACCCTCCTTCAAAAAGAGGCCATATTCTCTATAGAAGTTATTAAAATCTACAGGCTGTTTCTGAGATCGTTCATTTAAAAATTTCAATACACGCATCGTTAAAACACTCCTCAGTTTTCTAGAATGTAAAAATATATTGAAATTAATCGAACCATTGATGATTTGTTTTTTCTTTTAGGACCAGTTGCTTTGCTTCTTACCCAATTAAAGTGCTATTCTGCAGCAACTCTCGACTTAAGTTAAGTGGAATATCTTCGGAATCGACGACGCCTTTAACGAAACGTAGCCACTTTGGTAAAATATTTTCTGCCTTGCTCTTGATTAATATTTTACGACTGTATAAGGAAACACCACTAGTCGTTTCTCTGGCCAAGTCGAACAATCCTGGTCTTTCCTCAGGGAAATACAACAATGCTCTAATACTCAATGGGACGTCGGTAGTATAATGTAATATAAATCGCGGGGAATCGAAACAGTTTCCAATGAATCTGTAGAATTCGGCATGCTGAAGTGGTGTAATATCTTTTGGATCTAGCATCCACAGCGGTTGAATCGTGTTAGCTTGTTTACCATTAACAAAAATGGGACTACCGACAAAATTGCTATATTTGTTAATGATACCTGAAATGTATCGAAATAGTGAGCAATTTAGAAACAAGAATATAGTTTCATTTACTTACGATTAATTGTAACTTCATCGCTAAATTCACGGGAATCGACTTTCAAGTGAATCACAATTTTTGTTCCTGGCTGGACTCCCTCAGCTCCTGAGATTTCGTAAGTACCTGATCTGTGTATAAAGTAAGTAATTGCTTCGGTATGGATACAATTATTTTTACAACTAATTATTTATTCTTTTACCCATCAGAAGTCCAGCAAAGTCCCTCAGCATTTGGTTTGTAGGATTTAGTGTATACCTCTACTTTATCAGCAACCATGAAAGCACTATAAAAACCAACTCCAAATTGACCAATAATTTGAGATGTATCCCCAGAGTTTTGGTTTTCCTTTAATTTCTCTAAGAAAGCCTGCAATTGATAATAATATAAAATATACACATTTAAGCAATGTCTAATATATTTGAGCAATATTTACTTTTGAACCAGATCTGGCAATAGTTCCTAAATGTGATATCAGTTCTTCACGAGTCATACCAATCCCTGTATCCTGAATAGTAAGTGTTCTGTTCTGCTTATCGGTAGCAATATGAATTTCTAAATTTCTATCCCCAGCTGTCTCTGCAGCTTCATTATCACTTAATCTTACATAACGTAATTTTTCTAGAGCATCACTAGCATTGGAGATCAACTCACGAACAAATACCTAACAGAAAATACCATAAAATTGTTAAAAAAATACTATACTTAAGGAACTGCTGCATTTCAGTAAAAATTCGCACATGTAAAGTACCTCTTTATCCGAATACAAAGATTTGGCAACAATTTGCAGAAGCATCTGAGTCTCTGACTGAAATTCATGTTTAACAGCATCACCTATTTAAGAAGAGATATAAATATTTAACTATGGGAAATTAATCAAACATTTATAATCTACTTATAACATAATGGAAAAGATTCTATCATACCCGTTGCTTTCTCTGTATCCTTTATGATATTGTGATTTTCTGTGGTTTGAGTTGCAGTTTGCGAAGAATAACATCTTACTGGGCAACTTGCTGCAATACATACATACATTTTCATCATTACAGAAAAGTTGGTTGATTGATTAAATATTTGGAAGACTTAATTTAAAATCGATAATCTAATTGTTAAACAAAAATAGTCTATATAGAAGTCGAATTCAACGATACACCTACAAAATATAACAAAATAACAAAATGTTCTTCTAACTGCGAAATTAATAAATCGACAATGTGAAACGTTAATATAAATGACATGTCATGAAAATATAAGAACCTGAAAGTCTGCGACATTGTCTTTCCAAAAACTCTTTCTCAAAATTCCGTCTGAGCGGTCTTGAAAGAGATTTTCCTAACTGGATTGCGAGCTTCAATCTTAAAGCGGTGGCCATGCTTTCGAACTTACTAGAAGCACTACAGTACTGCCTCGTGATACTGTACCATGCCAGGGGCAAAGGGTTCAGAAATTCGAGATATGGTACAGAAACTGCCTTCTTCTGATTAGTAGACGCACCACAGTCAAGCAGTGCTGCCCTCACAGTTTCAGATAAAGAGAGCTTAGGGAGCACGAAAAAAGTGTGCAAGAGTAGGATCCATTACTGTAATAACGACAGATCCCGATCTGTGGTAAAACATGGATCGAAGCTATGTTAGTTATGGTTTCAGATCGCTGCGATGGCAGCACTATACTGAGCGCGCCGAAAACCCGGGTATCTCCATTTCCACTCTATTGGAATCCGTTTTATTGCAATGGCACTTTTTAAGTGTTGCCAATAGACGAGCTGAAAAAATTGAAAAAGCCGAATATGGCGGTTGCAACTAACTCTTTCGATAGCTGGCTTAGTAAAAAGCTGCAGGCTCTAAATACTGATGAAGGAGTATTTGGATCATACATCAAAGGAATTTTAGAAGGGGATGAAACGGAGGATGAAAAGACCGAAGCCCTCGAAGGCATACTCGCTGCCATAACGGTGAGGAGCACTCGGACTGTGAGGTTAGAATGCGCTTGCTGTTCGTAGTCCAAGTTTATCAGCCGGTCAAAAATAACAATCGAAACTATCGTAATTGTTTCTGTTGTTGGCTTGCACGTGTCTGCAAAGATTCAACGTTGTGTTCCTCCTCTTGCCTGCCTCTTTAATACTTGTTATCAATTTCATTAAACTTTAATATTTTAATATATTGATTGAACCACAAAATGCTGCCGTTGCCGAATAATATTATTATTTGAATTTACGAATCTATTCATCCGACTAATAGTTCTGCTTTATGTTTATTAAAAATGTACTAAGCGAAGCAATTTTTGATATTCAATGGTTTAAAATTAATTATCTATAATTTTCATAATTGAATTAATCATTTAGGAATACATAGTGACACATAATGTTACTAGCACTGGGGATCTATATATAACGTTTATAAGATTAATTTCTGTTGAATTTTAGGGTGATAATATCAGTGGTCATGTGACGGAAATATTAAGTGCCTGGACCAAATGGCTTCCAGACAAAGAAATTGCTACTTCAAAAGGACCGATAGAAGATGTGGATGTCAGATTGGCAAAGATGCTGGAATCACAATCTTTGCCAACAACAACACAGAAAAGTTACACAGAAGAAGAGAGAAGAATAAGAGAGGCAATCCTTGCACAATACAGCCAAATGTCCGATGAAGATCACAGTGATGGCGATGGGGAAGAGGATGGTGCAAGTGGAGGAGATTGTGGAATTGAGAAGAATACAAATGCTGCTGCAATAATTCAACAAGAGAAAGAAAAGAGGGAGAAAGCTAAATTAGACAGTCAGAAGAAAAAAGAAAAGGATAAAGAAGATCGGTAGGCTACAACAATAGAAATAATAATAATAATAATAACAAGAATGGTAAAATATGAAACTGAATTTTTTAATTACAATTGTAATCGTTCTTAATTTAGAGAGAAACAGAAACAACTGAAGGAAGAGAAGAAGGAAAAACGTAAGACACAAAAAGGAGAACGAAGAAGGTAGCAGTGGGACAACAGGACATTAAAGTTTATCTTGATCTTTAAGATAATCAAATGCAAATTAGCATACATATACATCTGTATTTATCCTTGTGCATGCAACAATCTCCAACGGCCCGTTAAATTAATTTTCTTTCACTTGGTTATATTCTGTGTCATCTAAACCAATTTTCTTTTTAAAAGTGCATATGTTTAGAAGATGTATGAAACATATGCGTGTAGCTAAATAATGTTAATTACATGTTTGTGGTATTTAACGTTACATCCTGTGCCTTCTGTCTGTTGAAAATCATGATGTATTCTCTTGTGAAATAGTTTTCTCTATTTTTCTTGTATCGTGAAAGTTTGTCAAGTATTGCATCATCTGTATTTGAAATCTGATTTTAAATCATTTACCTGTTCAATTCCATTCGATTTCAAATTGCTATTATGTGAGATTTAAGTACAAAGAAATAATATAAATGCGGACAACTGATTTGTAACTATAATTACGCTTAGCTCGTGTTATCTTAACTATATCATGTATTTAATACTGATACATTAAATAAATCATTTAAAAATCTAATAAAACCTACTGGAAACAGAAGTAAATTATGTCGATCTAAACTGCGACCAAGAGAACGAAAATAGGACAAAATCTAAAAATTATTATAAAAAAGAATATTTTATGGACGTAGGAATGCATGGCTGAGTTTTCCGGAAAAGAACATAAAGTTATTTGTAAATAATTCTTACCGTATTGTGTAAAATAAAATCCAGCGTCATTACACGTAGTATAAAAACGTTCAAACTCTTAGGATCCATCCAAACTTATCCCAAGTCGGTGACCAACGCCAACTGTTGGTAATTTTCTGTACTTAGCGATTCTAACTTTCGCGCCACTGTTTGACTAACAGTTTCAGCGTTTTGCCACCTACTAATTGGCGCTATACGGACTCTCGAATAGAGCTTCTCAATTTTGTCACGAGAGGCGCCACTGTTTGGCTAGCAGTTTGAGCGTTTTGCCATTTACCAACTGGCGCTGCAATGGCGCTAATTTTTCAATTTACGCAGCAGCAAATAATTCGTGCAAAAATCATCTGTTCCCTTTATCTGCGCTGATAAATAAATTTATTTACACGATACAGATGCAGGAGAGTCTCCTAAACATTTTTGTGCCCCTAGAATCTTCTGGAGTCATCAAATTTTTCTGGCAAATGAGATTCAATTATCATTAATTATTTAAAATAAAAATGATTTAAAATAACGGATTAATTTAATTAGACGTTGTTCTTGTATTTGTATTTTTTATTAGTATATATTTACACACAAGATACCGTGTCGAAACCGAGTCATCTTGGTATTGCATTAATAATGAAAGACAAACGCAGTAAGATAAAAACAAACGAACAAATGATACAAAAGGTGATGATGCTTCAGTATTGTATCGTTATATGTACTAATGTCACTTTATCATAATCATTTATTATTAGCAATTCTTTTCTTCATTCATTATAATTAAGTGGGCAGAAATTGACGAACTCGCACTTACACGATATAACAAGGTCTTTCCCCGCTTGTCAACGCCGAGTTACAAATATTTATTGCAACTCTTGCTCTCCCCTACTAATTTTACTTTCTCTCTCTCTCTCTCTCTCTTTCTCTCGTTCTCTCTCTTTCACACGCACACACACACACACACTGCTTCCCATACTTCTCTGTTCTCTATCTCTCCGTGTATATTCTTTATATTCCCCCTCCCATACTTTTCTCCATACACATTTATCATTTTTGCAAAGCTCGTTATAACACATCGAATAAAATATTCTCGTACATATTTCGACGATTCGAATCAATAATACACATTTCGAAAGTAACACACTAACGAATACCTAATGAAATCACGATTAGAACGTACGCCATCGATTTTTATCTCAACATGCAAAAACCTGCGTTATTACTAATGATACACGTGTAAATGTACATACAGACGTGTTGAACATTCGTATACACGGATATTGTATATTTACACGCGTATTCGTTTATTATTACATTTTGTACATGCTTCTATATTCACGTGATACGAACTATACCAATAACATGAATGTTCAATAGAGAGAACTCGACAATGACGAAAACCATACGAGACGCAGAAATTTACAAATTTCGGTTATAGAGTATTCGCTTTATTCAGTAGTAGCGGTGCGGGGAACGAACATCGTCGATCGGACTTTCGCGACAGAGAATGATACTCGCTGCTCGTGTCTAGTATCTCTTCTACGACCTACGGGAATCTCAACGACGTGCTGACGGCAAAATTATTCGTTAGTCATGATTGTCCTATCGAGGATACTCTTCATAGAAGATAGACAAAAAAAGATAAAGAAATCGATGGATCATTGAAACGGTTTTGGTTGATCGATCCGGCGACAGTTGCCGATCCTATCGTGGAACGCGTGGCGCGAGGGGGCGGGGGCGGGGGAGGGGGAAGAAAGGGACGGTCGCGGCAATGGCAACGGCGATTGCCACGCATGCATCATTTACTATCTAACTGAACTCGATAGATATCTAATCACGTCGTTAATTCGATAATTAGTTTGCACGTTGCCCTAACAAATATACGCTAAGAGCATTCCACGCTGATACCTGAAAGAGAGTCCTCCCCTTCCTTGTTCTATAAAAATTTTAACCATTTTAGACCATCATCCCTCGTTATTTCCGTTACAATCCCGGACTAGAAAGCGCCACTGTCGTTTTCGTTCACAGAATTCCGACCGATCGAATTCAGAGTAACGCATCGTTATCGTTATCGTTATCTATTATTTCCGGCATCGAATACAACGTCGTTCGAATTGATCGAGCTGAAGCGCCGCCGTTTCTTCGTTGAATCTCCAGCTCGTGTTTTTCTGTCGCCCTCGTGCTTCGTCTCGAGAGCAGCATATATTTGACAGCACTTGTTTCACTTATGTTAGGCGTTGCCGGGTCGCGTGGATGCGAACGCGATCGCTTTACGTAGATATTAGTCGATCCTAACGCATGTAATTTGATCCCACTGTATATAATAGTGAACACAACTAAAAACTCGGCGGACTGTACAACTGGCGTAAGCAATCGGTAAGAACAAGAAAACGTGACCGGGAGGGGGAGGGGGGGAAGGGGCAGCAGCACCTGTGGTATACCTCCCTAATTTCTTCCCTGTTATTTGTCACCACGTTTTATCGCGCTCACAAATTCTTCGCGCAAGCGTGTTGCTCCGTTCGCGCCGTTGAATCGTTTGCGGAAAAACTGACCAGGAACCACGATTTCTCTCTTTCGAAACGAGTCGCGCGATTAATCGTCCGACACCTGAGTTAGCTAAGCGACAATGTTGATTTCAATCGTTGGAAAAATACTCGGCACTCTGCTCGAGTGCCTCCCAGAGTCAACTCCACCTGCACTCTACCTACACAGGCTGAGATATCTAGCATTTATACCTAAAAAATATCCCGTTCGGGAAAACACAACTTCTTCTTTTATTAGAAACAAAAGTTTTTTTTCAGGTGATAGGTATTGAAAACGTGCTTCGTATTATCGCTCGAATGAGATTATTAATCGGTAGCTTGCGGATTGCTTCAAGTGCAGAGTAATTTAAAAAATTGTCCGTTCAACGAGTTCAAAAGAAATCGAAGCGTCATGAATAAAGGATTAATTACGTTTCGTAGAGGGTGTAATTCTATGAATTTTGGCATAGAACGTTCGTAAGGGTTTACGATCGAAAAATCACTCGAGCGATAGGGGAACGAAGCGTTCCAACTGAAAAATGCAGTTTTCCTCGCGAAACGATTCATCGACGCAACTATAGATTTTCGACGGTACAAGGGGAGAGGTAAAGGAGTCCTGGGACTCCGTTTAATGGAGCTACGTTGTCCAAACGGCTTTGTCTTTTCTAATTACGTCTAAATGGATACCCTAATGTTTAACTCGTTTTTTCGCTTCTGCATGGGTTTCTTAATACCGTAAAATCGTGTATATATATATAATATATTATAATGTGTATATGCATATGCAGTAATGTGACTCACTCTCGCTGGACGCATCCTCTTCGTCATAGGTTTGTGTCTGCTGGCTCCGTTTCTCGACTATCCGTTCATCATTCGCACTCTCACACTCATGTATCCGGACGCACACGTGTCGTTAATGGTAGTTATCATACACGATTTGATATTCTTGTTCACTATGGATCGGTAGTGTGTACGTATGTGTGTCGGCGTGTGTTTGCGTGTACATGTCGTGCGTGTTAGACACTACACTCGTTAAGCGTTAGACTCTTTGTTCTGACTACGGTCGAATGAAGATCTTCCGCGGGCAGCTCTTTCTCTCTCGCGCATGCTCCATCAACACCTGCGAATTTTTAATCATTTGGTCAACCAATCGTATCAACGAGTCACAAACCCGCGAGAGATGCCAACTAAATTTCGTCTGGTTTCGCTGAATCGTTCTAGCGCGGGTTCGTCTTTCGTCCAATT
The DNA here is from genome assembly GCA_028455555.1 of Augochlorella aurata. NCBI lineage: Eukaryota > Metazoa > Arthropoda > Insecta > Hymenoptera > Halictidae > Augochlorella > Augochlorella aurata. Next base: position 13,508,644 of record CM052149.1, read on the forward strand.
TCACCGTAACACCTGCAACGCGAAGTACTCGAACATTTGCCTCGACGTCTCTCTATCGTTATCGTGCGACCGTTTTATTTCGTGGGCGAAAGCTAATCGAATTACAGCCGAGTTTTCCGAGCAGCGCCAAACAACTTTTCGTCGCGTTACCGAAATTACCGATTCAGATTCTCGAACGGGCTCTTCGAGTACTTCGATTGCAACACTTCCCCCTCTATCGCTACTTTTTCTCTTTAAATCCTAGTTTCGACGATGCGATTACTTATACTGATTACGACGAAATCTAATCCCCGGCACCTGACACGCAAGTTGCCCGGTACACCGTGTACCTATGGAAGAGCTCTCGATTCGCGGCGGAAAATTTCATCGAAACGCTTACAAAAGTTCCTTTATTTATCTTTAAATGTACTGTTCGAGATGTCTGAACGAAACTAAGCGTGCGAAGTGATGATCGAGAAGCACGCGGCAATCGTTTTGCTCGCAGCGTGCGCGCAGTGGGTGCTGGAAATGTGCGAAACTGTCTCTATGAACGCGAAGTGGAGGCGTGAAAAGAGTGATCACGAAATTGCCGAGTTCACGGAACAACATAGGACACCTCGAGATAGTCTATGACTCCAAGTACGAAAATATATCGAAAACGCGAAACGGGGCTTCTCGCGTGACGCTTTCAGGCTCGAAACTAACCGATTGTTCAATAGGAAGTTCAGGCTGATTCACCGACGAGAATATTTCGTTGAAAACGAAGTGCTTCGCGAGAAAGTGTCTCTCCTCGTTTCGATGAATTTTTGCACTCGTCCTTTGGCCACATTGTTCGTCAGGATGATAAATGAATTGAAAAATGCGTTTCGTGCGGGGGTTGGTGGTGATCGTATACAAACATGAAAAATGTGTTACGTATCGCGATAAGTGGTCGTCCTTACGGGGAAGGCTTTTAAATAAAATCCTACGACGACGTGTTACTTCAGTCTTCTCACTTGAATCTTGTCTTTTCTTTTGTTCCTCGCGCGCGGACACGCTCGGGAGGGTTTTGGTATACGCGACTTGGAATTTGTCAGGCGTCGTTGCCTCCTAGGCTCAGCGACGAAATGCTCGAAGACTACGTACGAAGGGAAGCCTACCTACCGAAATCGCGTTGCAATTGCGAAGCGGTCCTTGTTTCGTTATGCGATCGGTACAGGTCGAAACTCGAACGGAACCCGGGGGGTCGGTGCGTCGACGAGTCGCTGAAAATTGGGGGAGCGCTTACGGTGTTGTACACTAGTGTTAGCTACGAGCTCGAGTATCTCCTCGACGAGTGAAACTTTCAGTGATCTCGGAACGTGAGCGGGGAACGCGTTTACGCGCGCGTCTTTCAGGCGACGCTAAAACGCGCGCTAAAACGCGGGGGCAGAACACGACTTCTCTCTTCAAATCCTTCGCAATATGCTAAGGGGCAGTGGGTCGCCAAGAATCTTCGATCTTGAGTTTTTGTTCAGGTTAATCGTTTTTGCTTTCCCTCGATCGGTGTAAAGGCGGTCTACGGTTTGGATCAGCCGGACTACAGCGAACGCGGCTTCGAACGAAAACCGGCTGTCGACCTCGTTCTCGATTGAACGTCCACGGGCAACGACAATTCTGTCCCTGCGACGTTCCATCGGGGCGAGCTGATGTTCCGGGAGGATTTCCGTGCAAAGTCCGAGTTGATTAATCGTGGGAGAAAAAGAGAAAAAAGGCAAATCCGCGTGCTCGTCGTAAAACTCTCGAGTTTCTCCTCTGTCGGGCTTAATTAAAGTCTGTACAATCCTTATTCGTAATAATATAATTATAATATGTTATTCTCTGCGTATTAATTACCTCACGAATAGAGCTTTCGTTAATCGTAATTATAATCTTGCGACAATAGCGAGAGCAATAATCATATCAAGACAGAGAAAAGATATTGATTAATAGTAATGAAAATCATTATTAGCGATCGTTACATCTTAATATCGGAGAGATCTACGTAAGACAGTGGTAGATTAATATCACAATAAGACTAATCAGGCCTCGTGAAACTGGGGCGCACACGCTTCGTTTCATCTTCCTTGTATATCACCCCTCCCCCCTCCTATTATCATCTTATCCCCCGTTGATAAGGTTTACTATACTTCTCCCGTCGGATGAACGATTAAATCGCGACCCTGTTGTTACCACGGGGGTTTCAGGCGACTCGGATTCATCCGCTTATATCATCGCTGCGAGATATTTCGATGCTAGCTGATGGGAATGGCGTCGCGCGGGAATCGTTGTTTTTAAACACGTGTCACCCTTCGTCTGCTCTACTCTCGACTTCCCTCGCGATTCTTTTTCTTTTCCCTTTCTCTATAGATGTATCGCAATGCTCGCGAATCGGGTCTCGACCGTGGATCGCGACGACGACGGCGACGATCGTCGGTATCTAAAAAGAGCTAGCGTATCGTCGTCGACGACAAAGGGTGAACGCGACACGACCATTTTCCCCATCTACTCTCGAAACCACATTTAGCTAAGTAAATTCTTGCTATATCTCGGAGGACAAGGGACGAACGTCAGGGGAACGAAACTCCTACCTCCCTCTCACTCTTTCTCACTCAGTCTCTCTCTCATACTTTTCTTCCGTTCTTTCTCTCTTTCTCTCCCTCTCTCTCGCTCGTTCTCTCTTGCGCGCGCGTTGTCTCTTTCTCTACGTTACTTTCGATCGACTACAATTGGTGCATACACGTCGTTACGATTACCTGAGTGACATCGGGGGCGGCCGCGCGCCCCGTCGTAGACCGTCCGTCGTCGCGACGAACGAACGAACGGGAACGACCGCGTTTCGAATACACGTCGAATCGTTCGGTCGCGGGCCACCCGCTCGTCAGATCATTTTGGCCTCATGGCTCGATGCATAATGCCGAGGACTAGCAACGCGTACTTGCCTAGCCTTTGCGGCGTTCTCGATAACGATCGGGCCGATCCAGCCAGCCAATTCTACATGCCTCGGCCAACATCCTCTACATACCCCGAGTGTCGTGTATCTCGCTCTCCGCGTACACCGGCGACTAGACACCGGCGAACGGTGCTCCTACAACAGAATCACCGCGGTAACGCGACGAGTGTCCTGGCACGGAGCTAATTTGGTCTTTTGGCCGACGGTCGATCGCGTTGATGCTTTATTGTCGTGATCGAATCGACCGTCGCGCCTCGTCTACTCCCGAACGACTATCCTCGCGAGCCCTCTTCGCCGCGGAAGAGTCTACCAGAATAGTGGTCCGTGTGTAATCCTCTCTCCCTCTCTCGCTCTCTCTCTCTCTTTCTTCTCGCTTACTTTCCTCGGCACCGGTATTTTTCCATTTTTTTTTGTTCCACCCCCGTTTTCTCATTTATTTTTCTGATCTCATTCAGTTCCGTCGCGGTTGTACGCGAGAGAGAGAGGACGAGTTCGATCGCAACACGGTACACGGCGCGAAAGCATCTAGAAGTGGCTAGCGCAGACCCGGCTTCACAATATCGGCGGTAAAAACGTACCGGAATCGTCGAGATTCGGGTCCAAACTCGCGACGATATCGCCGGTCGAAGCGTGTCTCGAGGTAGTGGTCTGCGCGGTACTCGCGAGCGCGTGGCTGCTCGCGCTTCCGTTCAGCTTGCTCTTCACCACCAGGCCACCGTTGTCCGCGTTCACGGCCGCGCTGATCCTCGGCACATATTTACCGCCTCTGTAGAGCCGGTACGTTACGTACGGCGGGTCTTCTACCGTCGTGGCCCGTTGCCGAGGCGCGCTGCTCACCGTTACGCTCACCGTTTGGGCGTGCGCCGACTGCGAGGACGTCTCCACGGTCGTCGTCGTGTTCGCGTTCACGTTCGCGTTCGTGTTTGTGTTCGTATTCGTGTTAGTGTTCGTGTTCGCATTCGCGTTCGCGTTTGCGTTCGTGTTCACCGTCGACGAGGCCATCGTCGAGGAGGAGGAGCTCACGCGGGAGGATGAGGTCGACTTCAACCACTCGTGACGGCCGGCCTCGCTGGGGGTCATACGCTTGTTTGGATCCCACCTGCGACAAACCGGAGCAATCGTTGATTAGAGGCTGGCTAGAGTGACCAGACAAAGGGCAGAGGCTGCTCTTTCGGAATACTATACGGAATAGCCTCGGTATTTCTAGGTAGCTATTTCTTTTATCTCCTTGCTCCACGTTGACGAGAAGAAGACGAGAAGAAGAAGAGAAATTATTACAATCGAAAAGGTTTCCATCGTTCTAACTGCTAAGATAATGGCACGGCAAGGGATCTTATTTTATGGGAAATATTTTCGGAAGAAGCTTGTCGGATACTTACTCGAGACATCTTTTGACGAAGTCCACGAAGAGGGTATCGGTGCAATGGAGGGCACTCGCGAGACTTCTGTTGCCGACCCACCTCTTCAATCCCTTACTGTTTGTCACGCACCGAGGAGTTCCGAACACGTCTGAAACGATAGATTCGTCGATGAGTTTCGTACCAACATAACTGCGCTATTTATTAGACCGCGGACCTTTATGCAGAAAATGGAATTGGTCCGAGCTAATTGTGAGAAACGTCTCTTTCTCCTTTCGACGGTTCTAACAAATTCAAAGTAATGCGCCAACGTCTTTAAATTCGTTGAATATTTTTACAGTTTTGCAGTTCGCTTAGTCGCGTAATCAGACTATTTCGACACGGTCGATTGAAAAATGCACATGTTCCATATTAATTTCTCTTACCGAAGAAAAGCCTGCGACGAGACGCCTGGATGATGATGTAATTCGGCGGGGCGCCGAGAATCTCCATGATGCAGGCGAGCTGTTCGATCTCATCCTCGCCCGGGAACAATGGGCAGCCGGTGTACAGTTCAGCCAGAATGCAACCCAAACTCCACATATCGATCGGCGTGCCGTATGGAAGACCCAGAAGTACTTCTGGACTCCGGTAAAACCTGGACTGGAGGTATGTATAAACACGCTGGTGGCTGTAGCAGGAGGATCCGAAGTCTATGACCTTAATCGAGCTGCTTCCCCGCTGCTTCAGAAGCACATTTTCCTGCAAGCGAACGAAGCGAGCCGATCAGAGAACAGCATCAACCTAATCGGCCGGTTAAACCCGACAGGACGACCCTGCCCAACCCCGGCATACTCGGATCTTTCATACTTTGTGTTTCTCTGTTTCTCGATTTCGCGGTTTATCTCGTTAAAGGAAGCCTCGCGTGTACGCTCGCCAATTTATTTCACCGTTAATCGCGGCGATATTTATTCCGGGTAGAATTTAAACGACCCCCGGTGTTCTTTCCTCCGAACAGTTCCCTACGAAAAATACACTCGGCCCCGGGGATACACCGTCATCGAGGAATCGTAAAAGTGTAATATTACGACAAGCAACGATCGTTATCTCTTGGAACGAACGGCGGGCTTTTAATGCTCGCGCTTCGGAAGAAGACTGGTGCTTACCGGCTTCAAGTCGCAGTGGATGATGTTCTCTTGGTGCAATAGTTTCAGGCAGGTAATCAACGAATTAGCGAACCGTCGTATCAGGCTCAAGCTAAATCCCTGGTAGTTGTTCCTTTTGATTAGTTCGTACAAGTTCAAGCTGCAAGCGGAAAACGTGGTCGTTCGTTAATCTTATCTAATTTACATGTACAGAGCGATGCGTACTATTCTTTTATTCCGTTTGTTTTCTTTAACGAAAAGAAAAAAAGGAATTGTTTCACTCTTTTATTTGATTTATTTTTTAATAGGAAAATTTCCCACGTCTCGTTCGCAACCCTGATGCGATGTTCGTCGAGCGTGTAAAATTGTCTAGTCCTTTTTAGTATTTCAAGTTTGTTAAGCGCACGCGGAGCTTCGAGGCTGAATGCGTCCGGAGGAGTCAAGAAATAGAATGAGCCGAGCCACGTACCTCATTAACTCGAAAGTGATGCACAAGTGGTTCCTGAAGTAGAAGTATTCTAGCATGTGTATCACATTGTGGTTCGCGTCCACGTCTTTCTTCCTCAGGTGTTCCAAGATCCGCACCTCGATGAGCGCCTGGTGATGGAATCTCTCTTTGTTCCTGCAAGGGCGAGCGAGTCGCGTCGTGTCATTCGAACGGAGGAACAAAGCGGATAACTTGTCGGGCGCGACAAAGCGTCTATAATCGAGTCGATCGCGTCCCGTATCGCAATTTCGCGTGATTCACGTGTTCGCTCACCTGATGATCTTGATGGCAATGTACTGGGCCGTCTTGTGGTCCCACGCTCTGATCACCTGGCCGAAGCTTCCCTTCCCTATCACCTCCAGGATCTCGTATCTGCATATTTCAAAGACAGCGTGCGGTTAGCTTGAAACCCCGTAGCAATTTACAAATTGTTTTTTGCAAAAATCAGACGAGCGGAACAAAATTATTTTCATCGAAGATGCTAACGTGAGTTGCGCAGAAAGATGTGCAGATGGTTGGGCGTTCTTTAAAATTACATAACAGAGTTTTGTTCTATTTGTAATTCAATCGAACGATTCGTGCTGCAATTTATGCAGTTTCAGTCCTTTAAGGTTTGTTCTAGAAGAGTTCGAATTTCCATAAATCTCCAGGGTCGTAGTCAGCCGATGAATATTCGATTCTTGATGTTTTTATTAAGGTGCGTTCGACAGACCGTCGCCAGTCCTTTTACGTTTGCATTTTATGTTATTCAGTTGCAAGCACCTAGTTTCTATTAATTGTTAAATAAAAGAATGATAAACCTCGAACTATTATCGAGTTGTTTGCGTCTTCTCAACAATGTTCCAATCGTTTTCTCCCTTTTACCAGAAGAACACTATCTTTCTCCGGATAACGATCAAATCACTTAGGGCTGGTATAAAAAAAAATGGGAAATCGGCCCAAATAAACATACGTAGCGGTCATCGCGAGCGTCGATTAAAAGGAAAGTCTCGCGCCGAGTGGAGAGGGGAGCTGCTCACCTGTACGAGATATGATCGTGGAGGACCTTGTTGTAGTTTCCGTTTTCATCGTCGTACCCATTGTTTTGGGCCGCACCCTCTTCGCCGTGAATTTTGTGGACCGCTAGGCCCAGATACCAGATCTCGGAGTATTGCTCGATTTCCGCGCGCTCGAACTCTGTCAGTCTCCAGCCGTAATGCTTGATTGCCTCCTTACCTGTCATTGGCAATCTCCCAGCTATTTTCAGCAACAAAAATTCCAAACGATTAGCGAAATGCGTTGAGCGAACTTCGATACTCTTTTATCATCAGACTACGAAGTAGATTTCGTTCTACTTTGCCCAGATTATTACGTACAGAATGTTTCATGAGACGTGGCGTTGATAGATGGTTCATGCGTCGGCATGTTGTGGATGTTGTTCGTCGTGGAGTTGTTTGTGTTGTTGTTGTCCGTTTTGTCCACTCGCGTGGATTTCGGGTGAAAAAATGACAGTAACTTCTGCAACAAAGAATTGGTAAAAGATCCATTAGAAATAGTGTCTCGATACAGTCTCGATACGTGTATACTTAAATCACGTCGATGCAATTTATCGAAGTCGGTACATTGTATATTGAAATTCTATTCGAATATATAAATGCTGGGCTGCATCGGTCGAACAAAAACGTTGCAATTGCTATTCAAGATTTATTACGGAAGCTATCTTCGACGGTATAACGCTGCCGCCATTTTCTAAAAGCCGTCGAGACGTTCTCTTCGGAAACGCGACAAAATGTGCGGGGCGAGGATCGGTCGCGACGAATTCCATGCCGGACGCGTCGACGACAACGAGAACGGCACCGACGATTATGTCCCCGGCGGAGCACGTGACCGTAATGGAACATTCGCGTATAAAACCGGTAATTATTCGACAGAATGCTTCGAAGACTGCGTGCCACGATTGTTATAATTTTCCAGAGGGCTGCGGCGCGGCGCGTAGTCTCGCAATGTCAAGTTCGCAGCGGACATCCGTTCGACTGCGACTGCCTATACGTTGACTTCCATCGAACTTCCGGCGCAGATTATTTTTAGACAAATATTTCATACGTTCGTTATAAAAGTAATAAATATTTAGAAAATATTTCGCATTAAAAAGTCACCGAACCCTTTGCAGGCGAGACTACTGAGATAAGAGAAAGTATGTGCCGGGATTTTGTTGTTTAAATCGTTACGTTGTTCGATCGCGTTGGGCACCGAATACGCGTGCCCGATATCGGCAATACACGGCGACATTCGTGCCGAAAGGGTTGAAAGTTAATTAAGAGCTACTAAAAGAGGATTACTTGGAGTACAGGCCGCCACCGCTCAATAAAACGCAGGACTTTCGCGGAACCATCCTCACCCACACTATAGTCACTTAACAGCATTCGACACGTCCCGGTCGACATTCGTGGAACGACTGAACCGTTTGCCATATCGTATTTGTTCTTCCTTAATCATCGGTATTTATCTGTCGTCTGCGAGCAGATCGGAAAACGTCGCAACTGTACATTTATTTTTTCAAAAACGCTCAGAATTAATCTTAACAATGTTTACGTTCTCGAAGTGAGTCACTTTAGAAAGTACTTTATAACGATTGCATTCTAAACTATTTATCAATTACGAAGCTATACGCGAGTTCCCGGAGATCGTTGCTGTAATATGAGAATGGGATTAATTGAAACAGGCTTTTCGCACTCGTCGGAATTAATTTCAAGCCTATAGAGTTTACTTCAGCCGAGGGGAGAGCTAACTGAAACTAATCCCGACATATACATACAGCGTTTTCAACTTATTCGAGGCGAGGCAAATGAATTCGCTAGTCGTTCCAAGTTTGTTCCAATCTACTTGAATTAATTCGAACGCGGAATTCGATCCGGACGAACGCATTCGGGTCAACGAATGTAAAATCTTTGGAGTTGGATCGAACAAATTTCGAGTCGACCGCGGTCAGCGGATTCGAAACGTTCATCCTGAACAAGGATTCCCAACGAGCATCTAACAGACATTGATATCCATAAAACGAATATTCCATTGAATTTTATCGCAGCTTCTGTTTTACCTTGTTACCATAGACGCTTGATTATGGCTGCTCGAATCGCGCTATGGGAGATAATTCGTAAATGGAACCTTCCATCGAGCCCAAGAGTCGCCGATATTACGCAGAAATTCCGCCGACCGCGATTCAACGCACGCTTGGAAGTTAAAGCAGCCTCTCTCTCGGACCGAAGTTCGGGTTTCTCGCTAATCGTGCACAGGGATTTTAACGCTCGTTACTGTTCAGATACAGATAACCCTTTAGCAGCGGCGGCTATATATAGTTTATCTTTAAAATTTGTTATTGCAAAGAAATTGCGCCGTTTCACAGTTTCTCCGCGAAGCAGAAAATGCGCGATAAAAATTCAAACACGTTTCTCAACCGCAAATTTCTCGGTGCTGCGATTTTCTCACAAGACTTCTCGTAATTCCGAAGTATCTACAGCGAGATCCCGTTTAACACCCCAATTAACGTTGATCCGACGCAACCCTATTTCCCTTTCCAATTTCTGAATACATTTGAAATGTTCCTTAACCTTTTGCATTCTTAACAGATCAAGTGTCGACAAATTTCCATAACATCAAAGTAACTTAATCGATAGAATTGTCAGTGGAAAATTAAAATTTATTTATTCGAATTTACTCAAACATTACCGTCGCCCATGTATACGGTGACCATACGTCTTTTATTTAAGAGGGAAGTCCTTCATTTCTGAATCTGAACTTTTAAAGCACAAAAATCTGATTTATTAATAAAAAGTTAATTTCCTGTTTTATCCTTTGTTTTCAGCAGGATAATATGGCCACCGTGGCCACATGCGACCAACGACCGCTCGACGAGTTAATACTTGAAATTAAAGTAAAACAGTCGACGTTTTTGCATGGTTGCTTGCCCCTATACGTACACGACCGAGATGATCTCACCGAACGCTTTGTCTTCCAAGAACGCATCTTGGCCGTTCAGAAAGCGAATGAAAAACATGTGTACGCTCTTGCGAATGGTAGATAATAAAGAATGTCCTCTTTTCCGGGAAGAAATGAACGAGGATCCGTTTTGGTGAAAGAGTCGAAAAGCTACGCTGCGGGACGAACCGTCGCGAAAGTGGGACGAGATGTGTCCAGAACGCCTGGATATTGACCCTGCTGCAGCGACAGCGACAGAGCGGCAGAGGCAGAGGCAGAGGCAGAGGCAACGACAGCGACGCGATGGCTCAACAAGTTTAACGACACCGGGAGAAACGGCCCCGGCAATTATGTCTCCTCTTTGAGGCATTAAAGCGTTTCGTTTGCGAAGCGTCGCCTTTCCGTATGGCCAAGGCCAGTCACCGGTCGCCGGTCGCCGGTGCCGTGCCGTTTTGAATGACAATCAGCAGCCCCCGACCGACCGACGTCTGTCGTCCGTGTCCTCAGCAGAGTTACACGACCCACGGCCGGGGCCATTAATTTCCCGCGCGTACTTTTCGCTGCGCAGCCTAGATCGTCCGACGGATTTCACGATTTGCCTCGCGTACCAGACGTCGATCGTTTCGACGAAGTTACGGTCTCGTAAAACGCGATCGATCGCGGAAAAAGGTAGCCGCTTGGGAACTCGGCGAAATTAATTCCTCGCAGTTCAGCTTCGTTCGAACGAGCCTGGGTCACGCGGAAATGCTGCTGCTGCTGCTGCCTCTTTCCGCGGACCCCTCCTCCCTCTCTTCCTTCCTTTCTTTTTCTCTTTCTCTTTCTCTTTCCTTCTGCCTTGTTCGCGACTCGTTGCTGTTTATTCGCGGCGAACACGGCGCAACGAAATTTCCATATAGATAAAAAGCGATCGATCGCAGACGGCAAATAAAATCGATCCCCGTTGGACAACGATTATAGACGTCGAGTTTACTGCGCCGTTTCTCCGCTACGATTCCCGTTTCTACCGATCGCAGAATCTTAGGCGTCCGAGCTCGCTGCCATAGGTTGCCATATATTTTTCGATCGGTCAGCTTCGAAGCCGTTCCGTTACGCTGTCGCCAGATTTCTCTGCTAGGTGTGCACACGTACAAGTACACCTGCAGGGTGTAACCACTGATTTCTCCGTTGCCCGAGGCTATTTCGATACCGTTTACGACAATGAGTACTCTTTCAAGTTTTCGAATTTGGCACACTGAATATTCATTGGCAAAAATTAAACGGGAGAAATTGTTATAACAATCGATCGATCAATTGGTCCTTAGAGCAGTATAACTTACAATTCTTTCTTAGATGTAACAGACTATCCGATTGGACTATCGATAACATGAACATGGTATTGTAAAATAAGAAGATTACTTTCTATAAAATATATTTTAAGCCAGGAAGATCTACCTCGCAGAGAAGCGCCTTGGGCCGCGATCACGGGGAAGTTCGTCGGAACAAAATTCAATCGAAAAGAGGAATGCTCCCCGTCCGCCATAGTTGCGCATGGTCCGGCGACCCTTGAATGGAAATTTATGTCAACATTCGTCTGGTGGTAATCGTCGTTGACCCGAATCAATTGCCGCGGAATAGTTGCGAGTGACGGCGAACGACCATAAGCCTATGGAAGCTTCTTCTTCTTGTTCGATGCACCGATACGAAACGACGTCTACGACGACGCAGCGGGACGATAGTTTCTGCGCGAGGATCGGCGTTGCGTGATTGGCGAATACGCTCGATCGCATGATCCTGTGATTACACGTTGCTGCAACGAATCGCTTTACAAGCTACAAACTGTTTATGGGATTCGGCCGCGCACGGCGAACAGAGACCGAGGATCCTCGTTCGACGGTGTGATTCACTCGCGAACGCCATTTTCTTCGGTCTTACACGACGTGGAAACTCTTGGAAATTATTTCAACGTCCGAACGCGTTCCCTGCATCGCTCGCGATCGTCGAATTTATTTCAATGGAAAGATGAACAAGCGTGCTGGAAGACGCTTTACGATGCGAGGCTCGCCCTTACGGTTCCCCGTTGTCGTTTTACAAGTCCCTGTGCTTGCACAGAAGCATTCGTAACATTGAAAAGAGTCTCGCTTTCCTAGAAAAATTCTTCGAAGATATATCAGAACAATCCTTGCCGTACTTTGACGAGTCTGTTTCGCGATTTTTAACAATAACCTGTTAAGTACGAATGTTACTTCTTATTCTTTCAAGCTGAAATAAAAGCAGCGAAGAAAATGGTAGGACGACAAGGGATTACTAACTCCTACAGAAATCATTTTTTTGGCAATATTTGACCAACGTAAAAAGTGCTAGTAAAACTGGTAAGAGTACCCTAATGCCGAACTAATTCTGACACAGATATAAGAAGAAGAAGAAGAAGACAGATTTGCTTCGGTTTTGCGAGCCGAAATCGCGCGTGGGAAAACGGGCAACGAGCTTGCGACGTGCTTAACAACACAGAGCCGGCTCTCGATCGACCTCGCGTATAATGAAAAATTATTATCGTCCAGGCATCGCATGACTCGCGCCGCGCCGCATTGGCATAAATAAAAAGCGGGAGAGTGGAATAACCGCGACGGTGAGTAGCCTCTTACCCCCGGCGGGATCTCGCTCGTATATAAATTGTAATCGTGTGCAGAGAGAGATTTCCTCCCTCTCTCCCTCTCTCTCTCTCTCTCTGTCTGTCGCACACTTCCTTTTTCTCCCTCTCCTTCTGTCCCGTTTTCGTCGCGATACCGCTGCCTCCTTTTCGTCGCGATTCCTCTATCTCGTTTGCGTCGCGATGCCCGGCGGATTTTTGCCAGGCGACGCGGTGCTAACGGCTCCACAGCATAAATAAAACGCGGCATTCGCGGTGGGCCAAGATTCACGCAACGCCCGATACGGCAAGCCAAAATCCGAGTTCGACCCTCGATACGATCCATCGAGCAGACCCTTGTCTTCTTCTCGGTGCAGAGCTTTAAATAGTTTCGCGCGGTGGGTCGCACGCGCTGCGGTTTTCTCGGGGCTCCCATTTATGAGCAGACTGCGGATCTTTGGTGACGCGTGGGCTGTCGAGATTTTCAAAAATCCGCTGCATCGAGAGACAGACGGAGCTTATGTAACGCTTTACAATGTAACGCTTTGGCTGGCCCCTCGAAATTTCTCTTTTTCGCACCTCGGAAAACAGGCTATCTGCACAGAGGCGCCGTGGGGTATTTTTTCTCGTTGGATATTGGAAAGCGAATTCTGAAGTAATATGATTATTCGACTCGGCAACATCCGGCGAGTCGAACAATTGCGCCAAATCGGAACACGATTACGACGGATATAATCGATTTACTTCAAATTAAGTAGAGGATAGGTTAAGCTAGTCCATCGTCGACTGAACGAACAAGTGGACTAACAGATATTGCTTATCTATGATTTTACGCGAGCCTATTTTTAGACTCGCGTAAAACAACGCTAAACTGTGAAAGTCTTCGACTATGGAAAAACGGTCACGGGCAATTTAGCTTCGGACCGCCAGCTAGCATCGTAATGAAACAGGATTAAAATCTTGTAAAAATAACAGTAAAATGGGGTACGCGGAGGAAAGTTATCGATCCGCGGTTAAGTCATAAATCGCAATAAATGCAACATCCTCGTTCTGTGAAGTACAGGAGGATACGCCGGCTATTCGTTATACCGTGACACGGTGGTTCGACGACCAACATTTTCCTGCACGTTTTCCGCAGGGGACAGTCTATCCTCGATTCCCGAACAAATACACCTGGCTTGGGAATAGAAGAGGTAGCATAGAGGAAGAAAGGACACGCTCCGTAGGAACGGATTTTTTCCAAGGACGACGGAACGTTCCAACTCGGCGACGCCGGTGTTTCGATCTTCGAGAGATAGGTACCTACATACAATAATTCCCTACGTCCGAGTTATGCATGCGGTTTACCTTGTGACATCTCCTGGCTGCTGCGGCCACGCGCCTTTCTAATGCGATACCTGGGGAGCTCCACGCACCGTTTCGTTCTATTACTTACTGGGTGTCCGAAACGTAACCGTCTCGCTTAATTCCGTCCACGGTCTGCACTCGAATGTGCGCCCGGACACCAAAGCGAACAGTCCGAATTCATTTTAGTTCTCGTGAAATTTTTATCATGCAACTTGTTCTAATCGTTTTCTTAAGACATTTTTCTAAGTGCAACCACCGACGAAAGGGTTAAGAACCAAACGATCGTTGATTATACAATTCCTGTAACCTTTCGGGCATCCACGAGCATTCTCTCGCGTCTCTAAACACGGCTGAAACGAGTCACACAGCTACCAGGTGTTCAACCCACGATCCCCTCGCGATCTCTCGGCTGCATCTCCCGTCAAAGTATAATTTTATTTAGCGCTTCGGTTTCCCCGATTTCACTGTTCTTCAAATCTGATAAGAAGAGTTTCATAAACATCCGTGGGCTAGTTCCGAGGAAAAGGATTCCAAGTTGGCCGCGTTAGGAAACAGCCTTTGTCGTTCACGGTCCGAAAGCGGAGCACCCGAGGAACAATACGAGTCGGCCGGGTTCGTAAAAGTTCGCGCAATCGTAGAATTTGTTCGACAACCGAACTCGAGCACAATCTAACTTTCACCCTCGTTTGACTCCAAGTCCGTGTACAGCGAGCGGGTCGTTTCCCATCTCGACACCAGGTGAGACGGCGTGGACGGAAACGTAACACAGCGTCGCTAGCTTTTCCGTAACGTAGAAACTTGTTCGATAGATCGACTGGCTTTTGAAATCGTCGCGCGATCTTGTCCCAATACGAAAACGAGCAAATAAAGCATATTACGTATATAGGAAAGAAGAATTCTAGACTTTGTTCGTCCTTTCTAGGGGGAATAAAGGCACTGAACTCGGTGGCGATTCTATCTCGACGCAGGCTCGCAAGGGGTTGTTAATAAAAGAGAAGAAAATAAATGTAATCGACGATTAATTTACGAGGATTCATAGATCTGCTTGCACCGTGTGGCGGGGCCCGGCGATCGAGCGGAAAATCGTGGCTGTTTCTCGAGGGACACGCGGTGCACGCGCGAACCCTGCATATTTACGTGGGACTGGAGACACGCGTGGGCGTGCAAGGTATCTCGGAAGCGCATTAGAAACGTCACTGTCCCAGGAACAGGAGCTCGTTAACCTGCGTGCCGCACACTTGCGGCCAGCTGGGACGCCGCGGAGTAATTAGAAAAGTAACGTCGTTGGCCGACGCGGCGCAATGCCGTCAGCCATTTTGTGGGACGGGCGTGGGCCGAGGAACTTTCGAGGTTGTAATGGACCGATAGCACGTTACAGGCTGCTGCTATCTCGGACGTTTTCGCTCATTTAGGTTGTCTTAATAACGGTGAAAACGCTGATGCAGCAAATGATTTCGTGAACTTTCTTCTTTTTGTCGGGTGTCTTTCTTTGTTGCGCGGATCTTTCTATGAAATCAAGATTTTCTAGCTTAATTAGCAAATGCGTCGAGTCTCTGAAAAATTTATCCGCGCAATCTTAAACGTATGAATTCAGATCTTGTAAATTGACATAACCTTGACATAAATTGAGACATATAAATTGTACTATATAAATTGAAATATATAGATTGAAATATATAAATTGAAACATATAAATTGAAACATATAAATTAGAATATGTCAATTTAACCAAAGCCCAAACCATATAAATGTAAAACATATTTGTCAGAACTTGATATATGGGCCAGAGACTTTCTCGAGATCTGCAAAACAATTTCAATTTTATTTTCGAAACTCTCGTTTTATGGCTGTACAAAGTCGTCGGACTATAACCATGAAAACGGCCTCCGCCGCGAATTGATTAGCGTCGATTGTTAGCGTTCCCATGCTCCGAGGCTGAAGATCTTCGCGGAGTTGCGTTTGCAGTTAATTGCGAACAGTTACAAACGGCACAGTTACGTAATTGTTACGCGGCCAGCGAACTATGAGTAATGTAATTTTAATTCGCGAACCGGTTCAGCGCGACTGCTAAATTAATGCGTATCAACGAACGGGGCGGGAGAGCTCGGCTAAACGCGACGATCTTAACGAGGAAAAAGAAAAGGCTGTCCCTCGCTGCTGCGGCCCGACGAATTTCGAGAGTATATTTAAGTTTCAGGCGACGGAATTGTCCGGGAAATTAAGGATGATATTCATGAGCCGGCTGGCCAGACGGGCGACGATCAAAATTTCATGCGTGCTCGTTGCTCGACGGGCCCCTTCGTTCCGTTCGTTTGTTTAAAAGATTCAGCCAGTTCCCGTCACGCCTACGACTCGTCGCGCGACGCTTCTAATTATTTATTTGCACGTCGTTGTTTCTCTAATATGCCTAGTTCACTGGTAATCAAATTGGTTTCTTCATTTCTCATTTCATTAAGGCACGCTTAAGCTTTTCTATTTATGCGACAGCGTAATTGAAATTTGCAAATGCTTTCGCAGAGAACTGTGCGTCAGGGTAGCTAGGCAGCCTGAAAATCTATTTCCGGGAGCACCACGGACAAATATTCCTTATCCGAATATCCCGAGGCAGCATTCGCGAGCGGCAATATTAAATTTAAACCTGCGCGTCGGGCTACCGTGAAAATAAAGTTGCAAATAGGCCACGAAAGGGATGTAGCCTGTCAGTCGCACGCCAACCAGAAAATTATACGAACAGGGATATGGTATCGTATAGCCGGAGCGTCTGCTCTAGTTTGGCCGCGTGTCAATGCGAGTTTAATTAATTGGTTAAAGGTGTTACAGCTCGCCGGGCGGCCGAGGACAGTCGTAAAATTGGACGCGCCTCGAGATTTCGGTCTCGGTGTCCTTCCTTGAACTTTGCCCGACTATAATTCTCGGCATGCGATTAGAATAACAGATTTTCGATCGAATCGCCAGAGAAACCTTCCGATAAAAAGCTGAGCCGCTCGAAAATTTATTCGACTTCGAATTGGTTTAACCAGTTGCTTTACGATTCATCGAATAAATAATCGAGAAGTATCCTTTTTAAGTTACAAAGAAATTAAGAAAAATATTCTTAATATAATTAAAAGTATTGCCAACAAAATTTCGACAGGGAAAATTCATGCGGGTCACTTAAGAGTTCGATCCGACGAGTGATCCACATACGATGAACGCAAGAAGTGGACATATGCACCGGCTAGCATTTTATCAACAACTTGATGGATCGTTAAATCGTGCCATCAAGATTTCTACGATTTCACATTATGTTATGTGCAGGAAGTCATCGAACAAAAAACACTTTCATATTCTGCGTTCCTCCATCGTCCCTGCATCCGGAAGAGCACATCCTTGGTGAATGGACGATCGGTCAGAGCCTAATTGAATTAACACAATCCCTGCCGTGTCCCTCTTACGCGAATATCGTTTTACGGTGAACGAGAGTCGTTCTATTTTCAGCATCCGTTTATCGGATAACACGATAATTAATCGAAACGATAAATCATTTCGCCCGGAGAAAATCGCGTTCGTTCTCGTTCGCCTCCTGGCCTTACGACAAAAAGATTACGGTAGACATGTAAATTGATTCGATACGAACGTCGAGATATCTCCAGAATATAAAACACTTTGATATCGGTTTTGAAAACTGGAAAATTATTTAGGGAAACGGCAACTGGATGCGTTGATCCACGTGCAAACGAGACGCATCGATATCGGCGTCGTCGCCATCGTTGACCCAGTTGTTAAATCTACGAAACTAGCGGAGAATGTGTGCAGCATCGCCCACGGTTCGGTTCTCGCAACAATCGAAAGTTATGAGTCGCATTTACGTTCCCTCGGGGCGCATCCCGACCGGAAATCGACTCACCTTTACGTAACAACGGCAACAGTCGCGGATATTATATCCGACAATCCTGTCGTTTCCTTCTACGGCCGAGGAAAAGGTGTTTCGCGCCGACACGCGAAATTGGATTGCGCTGGAGTCGCTACCAACACACGGTTGCACACTCTCGTGCACAGGGACACAAAATCAGCCATCTGAATGGAGCAAATTATTTCTTAGCGAACGAACGAAAAAACCGAATAGAATCCCATTTTTTGGAGCCAAGTAGAACCGAATTTTCTTTTTAAATAATGAGTAGAAGAACCGAATAGAATCAATATTTTTTAGAACGATAAAAAATTCTTGAAACAATATAAAAAGGCAACTAAATAAAATGAAACTTTGCGGAGTAATGGGTAAAAGAACCGAACAGTATCCCGTGTTTTATGCTAACATCCTCGGAACAGCCTCCATCGAGAAAATGGCAGAGTTTGAAAATGGAAATCGTAGAAAAACCGGTGCAGGAAGAAAGAATTTTTCGCCAAGACCGCGTAAAGAGTTCAATGTCGTCATTAAACATCGAAGATCATGCGGGTAGCAAAACGTAGCCGCGCGGAAACACGGCTTTTCGCGAGGGGAAGAGAAAAACATCGAATCATGGGAAGCGTAAGCCGATTATTAGTGCGCATCGACGAAACAACTAGTTTTGCGGAATCGTTCTCGGACGAGAGTCTGCCTCAGGGAAAGATTTCTTGTTCGGCTGGCAAGTGAGAGAAAAGTGCACCGCGGCCGAGTAAAGGTAGAAAAGATGGAAGAGAACGACGTACGAAAGGAAGAAAGGTGGAAAAGATAAATGAGCGGGTATTAATAAACAGGGAAGCCTAGAGAAATAACAGGGTAGAAGAGGAATAAGCAGCGAGGAGCTTCGATAGCAGTTCGAAGTTAAGAATAAGGTAAAAGAACAATTTGTATGCGCGCGAGTGGGTGCTGAAAATAGGAGCGTAGCAAAGTGGCACCGATGCACTAAGAGAATGCTGTTATCTGAAATTTACCTTATTATTCTCTAAATATTTGTTTTCAAATAAAAATACCACTGACCTAAAACGTCGTCTTAATAGTCACATTTTGGCTGATTTCGGCCCGTGGCCAAGAAAGGTCACCTGATCTAACAGAAATTACGGAAACAACGCTTTCCACTCGAAGCTTCTATTTGAAAGGCACCGCAATACCTCTACGAAACTTTTTCTCATTCGATGCGTAACCTCAGCGATTTCCCCTGAAATGAGCCGATGCGCGGGCGGTATTCGAGCACCGCGAGACATCGGCCATAATTAGTCGAACGAACGTGCCCAGCAGTGAAAGGTAAAATTAGCGGGAGCTCTGATTACCCAATTATCAGTAGTTCTGACACTTTGATCGATTGTCCCGACGTCGGTCCGGGTTCGAGTAACCGGAGAGCCATTGTGGCCGGCACCGCACAGAAATGGAAATGGGAATGGAAATGGAGGATAACGAGCAGGCTGTTCGGTGTTTTCCGATAGGGGCTCGATAAGGATCGGTCGTGACCCAGTGCTGGGAAGCTTTGTTTCGACCCCGGACCCCGAAAAACTGTCCCCTGTGGTTATCGACGGTGTCTGTATAAGGCTGGCGCTGATTGCCGCGATCGAGCAGGTCCTCGATCGATCAACGAGGATGCTCGTACACGTTGGAATGCACGGTGGAAACTGGAAACAGATAGAGAAAGAAGCTCGCTAGGCGATCGCGATCGCGACCGCGGTCGTCTAGTCTTGCCATGTATGAGCATAAAGGTTTCATTGCCTTATTAAGGTTCGCGCCGATCCCCGGCCGCATCGACCGACTATCGGGACGAAGAAAGACGGAAAACCGGAACTCCGAAACCAGTTTATTATTCGAAACGTAGGTTAGCCGATGCATGCAGGCTCGGCTGCTGCTGCGCCGCGTCGCGTCGCCTCGCCTCGCCTCGCCTCGCCTCGCCTCGCGCAGAAAACCAGCTGGCCTGGAGGTTTTGCACCGAGGTCGGTCTCGCCCGTGGATAATGCGGATCTCTTTTGTCGGACCGGGAGCACCATCGACATTGTTACTTCCCTGAGAAATTGCTGTTCTCATCCATAAATGCAACGCTGCCTGGTTTTGATCGATTCGAGGCCGACGACCGTTTTAAACCGCCATGCGCCAGTTAAATTCGTTGCCCGTGGAAACGTCGCTATCTTTTTCCCAAAAACTTGGTCAAAATGCAATACTATTCGTCGACAAATAAGGAAAATGGTATTCGCAGATTTGCAGATTAAAAAAGTTGATCAATCTCGCGAAATAAAATCAAACAATTTTCCTTGATCGTAGCCTCTGGTTAGCTATCAGTAGCTGACGATATCTTCGAGTGCCGAGTCGAAACAAGCTCACGGTTAGGATGAGTCCGAATGTTTGGATCACTCGTGACCCACTGCGTCGGATCTGTCTCCCATCGAGTCGATGTAAATCGCGTGGTGCACCATGTGGTTCGTATATCGAGCGTTCGTATGGCCAGCAGATTCGATGGATCCGCTATGGTTTCCTCGTCCCTTGTGTCCAGCGTGCTCTGTATCGCGTTTATCGAGCCTGAAAGGCTTCGTATCTGGTCTATCGAGTCCGAAGCAGTCTGCATCGAATCTCCCGAACGCGGTAAGTCCTCGGCTACTCCGCCGAGTCCCACATATTCTTGATCGCGCGGCGGTCGGCCCGAATCGTTTTTATTCATCGCCGCGACTCTAGAATATTCATAGGCGATGCGCAGCGATCGATCGGGCCCCGAGTCTAATTAAAATACGCTTAATCCCAGCCGTAACGTTTACAATATTCATCGTAGCGATTCCTAAGGCAGACGGATGGACAGACGGACCGTCGTCGCCGTGCCGCAGGCCTTTAAAAAGCAGAAGCGTCGCGTTTGACGCACGCGAGCCAGTTCCGTTTTCGCGCGCGGCTGTTTAATATTTAACGCGCGCCCCTATTTTCGTCTCGAATCCATCGAGCTTCTATTCACGGGCGTTTCGTTACCGGCGTTCTCGGCTCGCAGGAAAACCGTTCTGTCGCGTCGCTCGAGCGTTCAGCAATCTGCATAATTTGTCGGAGCATGGCCAAGCGCAGCGAGCGCGCAACGATCTAAGGCAGAGAGGCGCGACTAGATGGGACCTGAAAGGTGTCTGGTCGATCGCGTTCATCCCTCTTTGTTTTCGCTCCTGTCAGCCCCCTGGTCGACCCGAGTCGAGTTATTCGCAACTTGTGCCTTCCAGTTTTTCAACTTCCTCCCCCGTGGAATGAAACTTGCCGCTCGTCGTTCGTTTCGCAGACTCCGCGCCCGCGGAACCTTGAAAACAACCTCGCGAACTTTTAATCTTCTTACGAGAAGATTCCTGGGAACAATTTCTTCCGCGAGGAACTTTGTATCGCCGTGGCAGTATAGTAATCGGAGTCCGGAGAGTTTAATCCAAGAATGAAAATTGATGGAAGCATTACGCGAATTAATCCATTAAATTTTACGGCTGCGCGTCCGACGCGTCGCGCGAACAAATTACAAGGGCGAACGATTCCGAGAGTCCGATGTGGCGCGGATTCGAGTTCGCGAAATCCTCGGAAAGCGTCTTGAAACGTCGGCCGATAGGACGTCGTATGACGACGCATTAGGATTCCGTTACACGTATCGCCGATTGAACGCGCGGATACCCTTTCTCCATCGATATCGCGGTAAATCTCGGCCGAAGACAATAGAAACTGGAAAGACAATCGAACGTCAAGCCCGTGGAAGCCTCTCGTTGCTCAACACACAGCTTCTGCGTATTGAAATTCAATCGTGCTGCCGCATCTCGGATGCCTTTGTCGTCCTCGTCGTAGGCCGCGCCGACATAATTTCCGTTTCGTCGTCGCGAATCCGAATGACTGAGTTCCCGACTCCTTTCTACCGTCTGCCGTGGCCTCACAAATGACCGGGGACAGTAATTATTTCGTCGGCCCGATATGTCAATGGGTCCTTCCCACCAGGGTCGTTTACTCCGACAGCCGCCTTAAACGCCGTGTCCGGGGTCTATCGGAAACTATAGAGCCTACCAAAATACTAAACCAAAATTGGACAGTCTAAAAATACATTTCACGGCCCACGAAAAAATTCCAGAGCCGGAGGAAAAGTTCTAGATCCTCAGGGAGAAATTGTCGAGCCTTGGAGGAAAGTCTTGGCACTAGTTACAAATTGTTGAGTCTGAAGAAAAATGTAGAGCCTGAGAAAAAATTCTACAGTCTAAAAAGAAATTGTAGAATGTAAGAAAAAATTTTAGAGGCTAAGAAAAAATTCAAGAGCCTCAGGAAAAATTATAAAGTCTAGACAATATTTTAGAGTCTAAGAAAATATCGTATTGGTATATGTCTTGAGAAAATTAGTCTGCTCGATGGCCTCGAAACAGAAACCGTTTTCTTCACCGATGAGTAAGAAAAATGATAAATGATCTACTTGGACGGTCTGCTAAACACTACCGCGTTAACAAGTCCGATCACACAAACAGGCAATTACGAGCGCAAGCAATTATCGATGAAGCGTTAATTGCCGAGCATTCGGCTAATGGTTCCGCTACTTTCGCCGAAAGACACGTGACTTCAATCACAGAATCGGTCTTGGATAATTGTTACGAACAGACTCGACCGAGATAAGCATCGAATCGAACAGAAAATTCGATTGAAACTTAAAATCCGATTCCGTTTTCTATCAACCTTTTCTGCCTATCTCGATCTCTAAAAAATTCCTAGAGTATCTGAGCTAACAGTATCATAATTTTTGACAAATTATTTTCTCCCAAGACAGACCAATGATGGCCAACGACACATTTCTCGATACAGTGACGATTTAATTTACTTTAGAACCCTCGTATAGGAAAAGTCTTCTCTCGCACGCGTGAACAGCGCACAAGATCGAGCACACGTGTTCCTGAACACGTGTTAGAACTGAGTCGAACGGAGTTCCGCGTGTCTGGTCCCGCGGACACGTGTAACCGAACGTTGGAACGCGAAGAGCGCGTCGAACTCGCCGAATCTCTGCGCTTTCTCTTCGGCGAAGCGTCGCGTGGTTCGCGGACGCGATTCCCGAGGAACCTCGCTTCCGTCGCGGTTAAACGACCGGAAGAATTTGGAATGCGTCCAGAAAAGCTCGCGGCGAGTAGACAATGGCATCGCGCGCTCGCTGAAAGTGCTCGCGGACCCGCGGACGAACAATGCTTCTTATTTTTCGCGAACTTCGCTTGGAATCCTCGTGCGCGACCAACAGACTGCGGATCTCGCGCATTTTTGCTCCACACCATTGTCCGGAGTCGATTGGAAAAAATTTGAGTTGTTTATGCGGACTCTGTTTCCTCCGAGTTCCTGTTTCTTACGCCGCCAGTTCCATTACTATCCTCTTTTTACTCGAGCTAGTTTATTGCCAGGCTCTTCGCGCGGCTGTGGAATTTACGAATTATTTAAACGCAAGAAAAGTCTTTCCTTTTGGCTCCCATGAAGTACTACACACAGTCGCGAATTTGCATAAGAGCCGTAGTACTCATTTTTAGTACCCTAACAATTATATAAAAATTATAGAAACGTTATACGTTCTACAAAAAATATACAGAACCAATATGCAGAACTATCGCGATTGTAAAGCGGCGCATTTATATTTTAAAAGTATACAAAAAGGGTTGGGTGATACGCATAATTTAGGTACAGTGATGAACATTCTGTCCGAACAATTGAAATAATCACGGCTGGTTCTACGAAACTCTGATCTTAATAAAGAACGATGTCTTAGGGCAATCCAGGAAGTATTCATACTGAAATGGGACGAGATATCTGGGCTAGGAAAGCGCTCGTTTAACGCCTTAAACGCAAACAATAATTCATAGCCAAGTCTTGACGCGCTTCAATCCTCTTTGTACGAAGCATTCTCGTAGCTCATAAACCCGATGAACAAGACGTTGTATAGCGGTGTGTACATCTAATGGCAAGTGCTCGCAGTTTATGTTCCATAAATTAGAACATTCCGAAAGCAGCCACCTTTCACTTTCGCGTGTACGTTCAAAATGAAAGGACCTCTTAAAAATTGGATCGAAACAAGGCCGGACGATAAATTCCGAGGCATTAAAATCTTGACTCCGAGCCCGTAAAATAGCATGCAAGATCCGCGTGCTCGGCCATTAGTTCCCGGAAGGCCGTAGCTCCAATTTCTCCGTCTGGAACAAGAATACGTCGCAATATTTGATCGGTTAAAAGTTTTCCATTATGAAGCTACGGGCACAGGACCAACGACGAGAACCACTTCGCTGACACGACCCACTTACTTCTGCGTGCGCATCGGTGTAATTTATAGTTCGAAGCGATGTCGCGTGTTTTCGCGATGGAATCGGGGGCCCCGAAACGCTGATTCGCCAATTTCTGCGAGAAATATAGACTCCAGAGGCCTGGTCGCCTTGACACAGAAGGAGAGTCGTTCGTTCGTTCGCTCGCCTCGATCGCTCCCTCTGGAAGCCGGAAAACGTTAATCGCGGTGCCCCGCGAACGATCGGTTCTGTTGCAATTACTACATGCCTGCGCCCTGATGTAAGGTGCCTTTATGACGCGATTACGAGATGAAAACTTCTCAGCGAGACGAAACCTCGAGCAAAACGATACGGGGGCGTTGATCGAACCACGAGGAAACGGACGGCGCGCTATCCGACGCGTTAATTAACAATCTCGATCGTTTAGATTACTTTAAATGCGAGCTGCTCTCCGCCGCTCCGGGAACGACTCGCTCCGGAATCCTCGGTGAAAGTGATTCGAACTTTATTACGACGATCATTGCGTCTACTTCCTCTCTTAAGATCGTCTAACGAGTACTAGATTATGTTGCTATTAAAATAGCGTAATTAAGATGCGGCGGAGACGGTGTAGCTCCGCGGGCCGAGCAGACACGATTTCTTCGATCGCGTCGGACGATGATGTCTTCCTTTTCACGTGATCTCGTGTCTGCTAGTTGAGCGTTTTTCTTCCTATTCTAACGAAGCGGCCTCCTTTTTAATTTCGTTTTCAACGTGATTTATACGTCCGGAGTATTTCTCTCTGTATCAATCAAGAGTATTTAGCCGTTTGTGAAATGTTAGCGCAATCAAAATATTCTCTGTCCTATTAATTAGTTTACCATTCCGCGCAAAAATCCGCAGTCCATCGATAATAAGAGATCGCACGCGTGCGAGATGTGGAATACCATTTAAATAGATGCTTATAATTATTAAATCGGATATAAATAAGCGTTTGCGACGGAG
This sequence comes from Augochlorella aurata, assembly GCA_028455555.1. Taxonomy (NCBI): domain Eukaryota; kingdom Metazoa; phylum Arthropoda; class Insecta; order Hymenoptera; family Halictidae; genus Augochlorella; species Augochlorella aurata. The sequence continues at coordinate 13,533,599 of CM052149.1, forward strand.
CGAAGTATTTATAAAACGATTTTGAAAACCGTCGACGTCGCAAGGGATGGCGTTAAACACTATTTTAACGAGCACGCAAAGAAACTCGATAAAAATACCTCCAAGTATTATCGGAGAGATCGATAGAGGTACGAGAGAAAGGGATACGAGACAAAATCTAATACATTTTCTCGGGGATGTTAAAATTACGTGTCGACCTACTAAACATTTCTGTACAGGTCCGCGTGTCTTGTTTTTTTTTCCGGGGATAATCCGATAGGAATGCTCGCCGGAAAAAGATACAGTGTCTTCTATTGGATTTTAAGAAGAGACTACTACCGAGGAGACGCGCCTGACCCAAATCTTCTAATTGCGATCCCGTAAACAAAGACTAGGTTCATAAGGAAGTCACCGTGCTTGTTTCGCCGAGAATACAATCAGTCAAAGTCAACGCTGGTCGTTCGTTCGACCATAAACCTCGTTTGTTAATATTCAGCTCGTCGATCATTGTTAGTGTGTAAACCGTGTCCAGCGAGAGCACCAATTTTTTCATCCGACCCTTTCTCTGGCAACGCTGCAGTCCCTTCATCTGCATAGCGCTATTACATCTCCACTTTATTACATCGATCGGATATATTTCTGCTTATCGTTCAATTCGTGGATCTTAGTGCAAAAATCTTTAAAAATCTGCAGTCGAGTTGTGCGAGTTAACGAGAGAAAAATGAGGTTAAACGAAAATGTGCGAACAGTGTAAACAATTTGTTTTCATAGTTCGTTTGTAAAATAAATGAATCGACGTCTATTTATCGGTAAAGAAAATCATTGCGGGCAGAGTCGTACGACGAAAATTGATTAATCGCGTCGACATTGACATACTTCCGCAATAAGATCATGCAAATCGGCCCATTGTTCTCGAAACATGGCACACAATATTTTCCCACTTAACATCGTTCAAGGTCCGACAGTCGCGAGATCTTCAACGTTTAAGAGGCGGCGAAAACGCGACGGACGAATGAGAGTGCCGATCTAATTCCGACTTATCGATGTCACGGGCGTAGCATGTGCCCCTGCGAGCCGTAAGAGGCTAAACGAACGATGCACAAAACTAAAGTTGAAAATCCAAGGAAGGGTTAATGAAGGCTAGGGTAGCGCTCGAGAGCAAATGACATCGATTCTCGTTCGCGTGCAGCGGGGTCAAGTGGTTCAGCTGTCAGCCACTCCGCTAATTAAAGACGAGTACTGTTCGCCTAGGCATGGCCCGATACGGCTGAACGCCCGTCGGACTTGCATCTTCCGCGTGGTTATCGTTATTAAAACTTTCTACATAAATCTCGCAGATTGCTGAGGCGCGAGCACCCGCAGCTCGCGGTCTTCTATCTTCTATCCATCCCGATAATTGAGCTTTCTGCGGGAACCTCTGTTGGCCACCTTTGCCAACTTGACTGCGCCAGAGATGCCAATATCCACGGCTGCATCGATAAATATTGCAAGATTTTAAGGGAAAGAGAGAACATTTTTGATCGTCGTATGCGACTATTAGACTCTACAAGATGTTCCAAAAATGTCTAACAATGCGGAAACGAGGAAATACTAATTTTTTCATAGTACTTAGAGAGACGTTATCAGTTCGAGCACCTACTTCAGCATCGAGGTAGCAAGTACTACGTATAAAAATAGGGCGTACAAGCATTGATGATTTTGCTGACGAATTACCCAGAAGAGCATAGGATCGACAGCGTTCTGGGAAAGACGACCGAATAGCTGATTTTTAGCATGTTACAGGCCCCTCTTAATTTCGTTCCACCTAGAGTGGAGACGCGCAGGCTGGCTGGGTCACGCGTGTCCCGTTACCGTCCTCGAGGAGTTCACGGGGTTAATAGAACCATTCCGATGATTCTCGTCGATTCCCGATCGCGCGAGTAGATAAGCTAGAGAATTCGATCGAACAACACTTACGTGAACGGTGACATTGCTTATTCTTCTCCAAGTATTTTTACAAATGCGTCAGAGTTTGAAGGAACATCGGAAGCAATGTGACCTTAGAAGCGACGAGCTATAGTAGCAGGAAAAACTAACTTGTTCGTCGGGTCACCGTTTCCGTAAATGGGAGCATTACGCTGACATTATCATTGACATTGCTGCAAAATAGATGGACAAATCTGACTATATTCGCTAATTAACCGATGACAAGATATATTTTTCGTAAAATAATTTTTTTTATTAAAGATATAACCGAGTATAATTGTTCACGATTTATTTATAAATCTTTGAAACATATTTTTAAGATACCTGCAAACATTTAAATCTCATAAGAGATTTGAAGATTTCAAAAAATGCAACTCGTACGCAGTGCTCGTGCAAAAGTTGGTGAAAATCGGAGGAGATTCGTTCTCCGTTCGCTCTTTGTTTTCGCTAGATTCGAATGCTTCTGGCTTATGTAACCGAAGGCAAATGACTCCGAGCGAATGAAGGATCGTATCGACATCGACACGGTTTCCGGTGGGGCCGTGCGAGAGGGCCGATTGTCACGTGACTTCCGCCAGAGCCCGTTCGCTCGTTTACACGGCGAACAATGTGCATCTCGGCGCGCTTGCGACGCATACGAAGGACGTGTTTACGGCTTGCCCACCTGGACAATGTAGCTACGTTCGCTCGGACGTCGTTGTAATTTTCATGATACAGTTGGCAGATGAATATCGATGAGGAACGATTGTCTCCGTTACGTGACGGAGCAGCTCGCCCGCCGATGCCTGGAAACATCTTCGGCGAGAACCTTCGACTTCGATCACCTGAACGCGTTGGCTCGTCGAGCGTGCAACTCGTTGCGAAATGCACTAGTTCAATATAAATGTCTTTAAAGAATGTCCGCAATCGTTGACTCGATCGACGGGTGCTGCTATTTGTCAGTGAAATAGAACGCTGGCGCACCGGATGAATTTTCAATCTCGATGCTATTTCAGTGTTTTAGAAACGAATTTTATCGACGCCATACAATGACACAGTTTTTGAACGAATTAATAAAATAATCGTTCCTTTACCCGTTCGTATGATAAAAGTCTAAAATGTTGAAACATGTGTTTTATTTTTCCGAAGGCGAGGTTCGGAAGCCTTGGAGACAATGTTGAATCGAATGCGGATACCGCGGTAATTTCGCTGATAACCGAAACTGGTTATCTCGAACCGCCGGACGGTGCGGAGCTACTGGTATGGTTCATTGTCCTTTTGTCGGTTAGGCCACACATGCCTAGAGGCCACTTACCAGCGTCAAGCGACGTTTACAAAGGCGTAATTGTGATTTGTAACTACGTGTCCGTGCATCTATCGCATGCGCAATAACCGGGAACGCAGCTGTAAGCGATCGCTGCTCCCCGATAGAGCTCTCTATTAAACTGCTCACTTTCGATCATCTACATACCAGCCGCGATACACCCTCGGACGCGGAAAAATGTTTAATCGCACCAGCGGATATCGTGTTGCAACGATCTTATAATAAACTGCCGGCAGAGATATAATCCTTCGCATTCGGAATCATCGTTCTTTTACTGTTATCTTTTATCTGAAATATTTGACTGGTCGTGGTTCTAGCAACATCAGAGTTCACTGGACACTTACCACTTTATGAATTAATGCTATGAAACAAGAGCGTGTCGGAGCAAATTCTATTACACTTCGTATACGTATTCGGTAACATCTGGTGCTACTAAATTGAGCGATTTAATTATTCGAGTCCTTTAAGTAATTAAATGTTTAAGCGGCAGATTAAGACTCCATTCGAAACTATGGGTTATTTTCTACGTATGCGCGAGAGCTCCAGTGAAAATTGATTTATAGTTATAGAATGACGCGTACGGATGAAAATATTTGTTCGTCGAGGGGTTGAGGAATACAACATTGTTTTAAAACGATCGAAGATAAAGGTATAAATAGTTAAAAGCGTACGATGGCCAAGTTAGTTAGCAAACGTGTCCATGTACAGTGTACAGCTATGCCGGGTACGGCAAACGAAAAGCGAAAAATCACGGCCGATAATTGCACCCAATTGGACCGTAAATTGGAACCGAACTTACGAATCAGCTGTAAATCATATTGGCGGCTGGCTGCTAAATTCTCGTGAAAACGCGCCACGGGATACCAGGGAAAATTGATATTCATTAAAACGCGTTAAAGTGGACGGCACGAATCGAATCATCGATAACACACATCGGGCCGAATTGAATGGTAGGTTAGCCGCGAAATTAACTTTCCACGACCTTTTGAAATCAATTTCCGCCTAAGTGAATCGCGAATGCGACACACATATCCCCCCTCTCTCTCTCTCTCTCTCTCTTTTTCTCTCTTTCTGTCCACTATAATTTCCTAGTTCTTGGGTCGTAACTGCACGGAAACATCGCTGCGGCTGCGCACAATCGGATGTAACGACGAAATTGCGTCAAACTCGAAGATAATTCGAAAGAAACGAGATAATTCGACGCTATTTTTTTACGTTAAAGGTGAAATTCTATAGAATAAGGAAGGAAGTGGAAGGGGAACACGATAAACATTCTTGAAGCTTGAAAATTCATGTTAAACTTAAGTATTCCAACAAAATTGTGATTTATCCAGTATCGTGCACAGTTGGATTTTTCAATGATTCTCTGAAAAAAAATTGATTCGATAAAAAAAATGATTCGATAACCCGCTGATTTGTTCTCACGTTGAGCATAATTTTTTAAGGTAAAAAAATTTCCATACGACATTTTCATTATTTTTCTCTTAGTCTGCAACATTTCAACATCGACGTAAAAAATAGTATGGCATTATCTCATTTCTATCAAAAGCTCTTTGGTTTTGACACAACCTTATCGTTTCATCCCACCGCACGGCGCGCCGATTACGGTGCCCCTATACCCGAAACAAAAGAGTCGCGATTTTAGGTCGACTCACCGGATTGTTTGCCGATGCCCGGTCATATCCTCTTTTCCTCGGACCGAGATACCGCGTCGATACCTTATCGTCATCTTCAAAGCCACAGCTGATCAACCCAGTTCCACTTTTCTATATTTATATTCGCGTCTCAATCGACAGTGATCATTTCAACGAGATAACAAGAGCGATCCGGCCGGAGTGAAGCAACCGGCGCTATCGTCTTGGCGAATCTTCGATTGTTCTCGCAAATCGAACAAACCGTCGAGCTCGGAAACCGCAGTTTTTCAAGGAATATACCTTCGCGTAAGATTGTTGAAATTGCGATTAAATAAATTTCTTAATTTAAGCAGAAGTTATACATTAGACTACGGATTTTATCAAGATGAATCTGTACGTAGTTCTTGTATCTTGCAATTATGTAGACAATTTTTATTTTGCATAACAGTCCGCAGTCTACTTATTATGAGAATGACACAGATTCTATATAAGTTCAGTGTCATTATTTTTATAAAGCAACACACGTGCAACAACGGATTCTGATGCAAAATAAAAATTGTCTGCATTAATTGCAAAGTACAGGAGCTACATACACGTTCATATTTTTTCTTAATAATTTGAACGAGTTGAAAGGAATGGGACTATATTTCTAAAATAATAAAATAAAATTGTGTTCGGAAATCGAAGAAAATCATTAGCATTTGTCAACGAACAGAAATGCCGTCGTCCGAGCGCTTCGATATCTTGCACGCGTCATTGTTTCAGAAAATCTAGCACTCCATCGAAGATAACGTCGAGGAAGAGCGGAGTCCTTGAACGCAGTTGCGTAGATCTTCGAAGAGTCCGAATGCCGCATGCGATTCGAAATACATGTATACGCAGCCACGCTTCGAAAGAGGGTTTGCTCCAGTTTCGCAGCGTTGCCTTCGAATCACCTTGAACCGGGAATATTGAATTCCCCCCGATGACGACGACGTACCCTTCGATTTGCAATACCGGGTCCCCGTTAAACAGATCAGAGCGTAACATCTCCGCGTAAGTATTAGAATCCCGGTACAGGGTTGCGCAACAAATGCCAGGTAATTGTGTTCCGCAGATTTCTAGCCGCGATCTACAGGGTTTCATTGCGGACACCGTTGCTCGGAGCCTCGCCAGGTTCCCACGAATCACCCCCACGTCGGAAACTTCTCTTCACAGCTGTTATTTAGTGGCAACAGTCGCCTAGACGTATCGAGGTTTCATTACTTTCCTCCGAACATTATCGAAAAATGTTGTACCATAGAATCATCGTAACTGGGAAACCTCCCACTTTTAACGGTAAATAAACACGGGACGAAGAATGGTCATGGATGTGTCTGGATTTCAGAGTCCAGACTTCACGGAACTTCTGATCACCGTCGAAGAGACTCGATCCTCGTTTTAAAAGCACGCTACTGTACGATACTGTAAGTCAAAGAAAATAATTTGTTTCAAATTTGATGACACAATTTGTCTTTCCTGCAAAATGACTTTTGTTCCCAAACTTTGATAACGGAATAATTAAATTTGGATTCAGAAAAAGTCTAAAGTATTTGTATTTTTTCACGAAATTTGTATCGCGGAACCAGAGTTGTTGCAGTGCAAGGGATTAATAAAGCTCGTTAGCCAGCGACGGAGAGTTTTGCTCGAGCGCGTAGCAGCGTCCGCGTAGGAAAAATCTCGAGGCGAGTAACGAGGCGCGGCAAAGTAAGTCAATTAGAGGCGGAACGGTAAGCGGTTCCGAGCGGGCATAGGTCCTTGCGTCGCGATGGACGGACAAGCCTCGAGGCGGTGTCAGAAAATCACCGTTGCGTTGATTAGCGATTTGCCGTGTTCGTCGAATCCCTCCGGCTTCTTTCTCCTCTTGGTCGCGTCTCGTTTCTTCTCGTCCGGCTCGGTCCGGTCACGAGGGGCCAGGACCGTAGGAACGCGGCACACGCGTTTTCTCTTCACCTACGCTTTCGTCGACCGTTTGCCGCGCCGGTTTGCACGGAGATGCGTGCGTCGCACGCGCAACGCCGCCGTACATACCGTTATCTCCGTACGCACTTTGACTTTATGCGCCCGTGCATATGTGGGTCTCTCGGGTGCGCTTATGCCTATGCTAATGGAGATATTCATTTGTCGGCTCGATAATAAGGTCGTCCAGGCTGGCGGCCTCGAGACGCCCGCGACTTGGCTCGCGTTTACCGAGTTAACTTCGATATAGGTTCTGCCTCTTTGCGGTTTCGAGAACGCTAAAGTGCCGTCAGGGTTTTACGCATTCGTCAGAGCAATGAATGGAAGACGCTGAGACTTCTTCTTCTGAGACCGAGTGCATGGTTATTTAACTTTTATTTCGAGAAACTTGAATTTCACGCAACAATCTTTAGGTATAATCGTTTGCATTTACTCTTTATTTGATTCGTAAAAATATTTCAACGAGCATTCATTGAAAAACCTCGGATGCGAAGAATTCTTATTATCATTATTATTATATTTTATTTATTTAGAGGTGGGAAATCCCTTTGGAGAACATACAAAAATAGATTAGAAATTAACGGCAGAGGTCAAGGAGACGATGCACCTGACACACAAAGCACGCCGGGGTAGAAAAGAAAGCATCGATTGCTTTAAACGCGAACGAAGAGATCGAGCAAAGTACTCGGAACATTCTTTTCTGATAATACGTTTCATTCGGAAATGTGTCGGTAAAGCATGTTCGCCAAACGAGTGATTACAAACCCGTTTTTAATGTGAAAACGCGCTCCCCTTTTGTTCGTAAAGTAGGCGCACCGAACAACGAAAGTATCAGAACGACGAGTTCCCACGGCATCGTATTTGCAACGCAGATTCCGCTCGATTGCGTGTAATCAGTCTTCCAGGTAAATATAGAATATTAAAAATGAAAGAGGAAGAAGTCGGAACGAAGAGCGCGTACCCTCGAAGTGTGCGGGACCAAAGGGAGAAAATTTGTAGCGGGATTAAGCCGCGTTATACGCCGCAGCTTGAACTTTCTATGTCGCTATTATACTTTCATACGCGCGGCTGCGAAGTGTACCGAGCGGAGCCCTATATTTTTTAACGCACTACTTCGCGTACCCGATCTCCATTCCCCACGAAAACGAAATAAACGAGGATTACGAAAGAATTTGTACCGGAGGATCCAGATACGATCCAACGAGATCCACTCTAATTCTAAGCTAGCGATGCTTTCTTGGACGACTCGACGAAAAATGCTAATCGAATGGAAGAGGCTTGGCGTCTCGGCCGAAGATTCGCTTCGGAGTAGGACGCTGCAGGGTACACGGATACATGAAAGCAATTCGGTGCCAGTCGTTTCTAATTTTCCTCGAGTCAACAGAAAAATTACCACTTCGAATCTCTGTTTATCGAAGTCCTTTCACCTCGCGCGTCCCGTTGCTTCGGCTTGTTTTACTGTATTCCCCGCGAATTTTATTTCCTTCGTTTGTACGTCGATGGGCGATGCACAGCGTATAGTAGAAAACATGTTCAAAAGTATTTAAACACCGGGTAAAACAAGAAAGTCTTTGCAAGCATGGTAGTGGGTCGGGAACACTAACGAGAAACAAACTTTCGTCTCGAGATGCGCGCACCGTGCATTTAAGAGTAATTGGTTAAGAATCCGCGTACAACTTCTGCCCGCTTATTAAACATTGCGATAAAAACGTGTAAAGTACGTAGCTCGTATTTCTACGCGACGATGATCTCCTCGACGTTCATCGACCGTTTGCACTCGCCTGTCTCGTCGGATTGCAAACTTTGCGCTAATATGCAGGCAAGTTGAAGGAGCACTCGATGCATCTTACCTTAGCTGTTTATATTTTCTAAATAAATCGCTTGGACTCGACGAAATGTTCGAGCTTGCCGAATCAGCGATTCGGTGCTCGCGGCGCTTTCCAATCGCTGACGGATCATTTTCAGAAAACATCTCCGGGTGCGCCTAGTTAACAAACAAACCAAGTACCGAGAAGAAAGTTTCTATTGCACTAGCGAAGCCATCGAGAGATTCCCGGTAAACGGTGCACCACGTTCGGCACGCTCCGAATCCACGAAATCAGCAGTCTATCCATGACTAATGATCGCGCCGCTCGCGAGGATTAATTGCGCCAGTCATCCAGCCGGTTCGCGATCTCGTGTATGCCTTCGGCGAATTACAAGCCGTGATTACATTTATTACAGAGCTCGGCGAGGGGAATAATAACCGCGCGGGGTTTTAGGTTGCGCTCGCAGCGAAGCCTTTTGTTTTCCTCGGCAGAAGTATGCCGTCTCTCGCGACCCTTGTAAACCATGTAACCCGCGGCCGCTTAGCTTCTCGACGATTATTCAATGCTTTCGAAACTTTTGCCCCGCGTTGGGGAAACGAGTCCCCGATGGTAGCAGCGCCGTTTCGATTATCGGTCAACGATTTTCGTAATCGCGTTCGCGAAGGTCGCAATCGAGTTCACTCGCGGTCGATAAATTATCCGACCAACGCATTTTTAATCCAATGCGTTGGTTTAGATAACGGAGACGGTGTCGCGCTATAGATATCGATAACAATTTAAATGTTACTTCGAGTTCGTAATTCTATGGCTAGAAGGAAAAACGCTGCGAGTCACAATCTCAAACATTTTCAGTCGATGCTTTAACTGAACTGTAGCATACAGGATTTACATATTTATCGGAAAATATCGCGAAAAAATGCATAATATTATCACAAAAAATATGCAATTCGAAGCATTAATATTGCCAAGCGATCAGAACTTTAAGTGTTCTTCCTTGCAATCACAGAATTATGCGTGCCACTGTGTATTTGCATTTCAATTATTCGTACCGTTCCTATAAAATGGTTCGTACGTCATAGAAAATGTTCTCCCGCGATCACGAATGAGGAACATCGAGAACATTCAGGAAATATAGCGGTACATTAAAACGTGGTAAGAAGTCGCAAAAGTGACATAACAGTGAATCCGAAGGATGCCAGTTCGTCTCGAGCTCGACACGAGAAGATAGAAACGTGCTTGGAACTGTCCCCGGCGTTATGTTACTTTTCCCTAGGATCGTTAACGTTGGGCCGGCGTGCAGGTAGCATATTTATGCTATCGCGAAATCCGAGATACAATGCCGGCCGATCGAGTTACACCGACAGCCCGTTTATGGTTTATGCGAAGCCTTCCTGTGCCCGAGCGACGCTCGTGACACACTGCGTAGAACGACGAGTCTATTAACATCGCCACCCCTGACGCATATTTCATCCGCCTGCGAGAGTGCAGGCGAATTTTCACCGCGTTATCGGTGCCACGACAATGTCGATAAGGTGAAAGGACTACGCATACCAGCGCCGCAAACGGGCGACACGTTTTCACGGAACGCGGTTTCCACGGAACACGCTGATGGATGTTTGATCTTTGCAGCGTGCTTTTAAAGCTCTTCGGTAATTATTCATTGCCACCGGCACAGCTTTCACTCGCCTCTAATCAATACATATTTGGATCGATCAACGTCGGTCCATCGCAGTTGTACAGATCTATTCGAAATTTGCTACTTAATGACGCGATAGCGGTACTTTATTTTTCTTGATTTTCCCGGTGAATTTCCCGACGAACAGAATTCGTACGAATTCCTAGACAGATCACTGTTCGATTCGTTAATTTTCCATGCCGGGGAAACTGCGACTTGACGTAAAAGCTAATTTATACCTGCATCGTATTAACTGTCTTTTTACGAAACGAAATAATCAGTGTTTATGCGTATGCTCGAAGGGAAAAAGCCAAGTAATTGACCGAGTCGTGTTTTAGAAAGTAAAGAAGTATTTAAAATAAGATTTACAAACAAACCGACCGCTTTCACCACAGATGGCTGAAAATTCTTTACGGCGGATAAGCGTATTCAACTGGAAATTCATCTTACATCACAGAGTAAAAGTGTAGACGATTTCAATTATCGAAAGCAAATCATGCGGGTCTTCGTGTAAAAATGTCGATATCATTGAATCGTTTTAATACCGAACACGTTGCTATACTGTCGGGCCTGCTCTCATCAATATGAGATTCTAACCAAGATCAATGCGTCGAACGAACCAGACCTGTGCCGAGAAATCAGCCGATTCGTGCATCCGAACGGGGTGGCCTGTTAATTAATTAGACCGGAAAGCGCCGAATTCCGCGATGTTTACGTTTCCTTATCGTTCGCGCGTTATCCGAGCAAGCGCGGCACGCTCCGACGTCGTTTTATCCAGCGCGGCGCCTCGTAAAACATAATTACCGCGATAAAATCGATTAAATGGATCCCAGCCAGCTGAAATGGTTACGCACAGATTCCGAAACAATCGCGTTCGCTGACACTCGGAATAAACGACTCCATATTACATAATACACGGCCGGCGTCGGCGAGACTCGCGTTTTTCCCCCGATAATTTCGAAACGCAAACAGAAACTCCACGGTGAGTCACTCGTTCAAGCTAATCGCGCGTCACTCTGCAATCGACAACGTTCCTTCCTTCTCCTTTTTTCGGAATCTCCGTTTTGCAATTTCAGATCGAAAAACGCCAACGGTGAATCAATCTTATTACTTACGGAAACCTTTCCTACGTTTTCGAACACTTTCTCGAAAATTTCCTTCGCGAGTACAAAGGGTCTTTCATTAAGGAAAACAGTCGACCTTCTTCGAACCACCGATTGTACAACAATTTCGGCAAACTATCGTAGATATCTGGACCACGTACGTACATCTCCAGCATTATATTTGGACGGGAAGAATCGCGCTTAGGCCCTTAATAAATAAATAAATCCCTACACCTTTCTCCTTTTGTAGGTCCCGGCGGTGCAAGAAACGTCGGCTCGTCCGCGAGTGATCTTCCAGTGGGTCCCAGTGGTGAAACAAACGTCGACTCGTCGACACCTCCCTATCATTGTGGGTCCCCGGTGGTGAAACAAACATTGGCTACAGCTACCCAAACTCTTTCGCTTTATCAACCGAACGAATCCTCGGTCACGCACGACTGCCTTAGCCCTCCCTCGGCTCGTAACAATCCGTTTTGGCAGGGCCCGCGTGGGCGGTTGGATTTCTTTCCTTCTCTTCCCCGTTCCGTGATGAATTGCTCGCGTAATTGCCGCGAAATTAGAAAACTTGCGCGACCGCCGCAAAAAAATCGCCGCAAAAAAATCGCCGAAAAAATTGGCGTCGCTCGCTCGACGGATTCTCCGAACGAAACGCAGAAACTACGACCCACCGTTGCAGAATCGATCGTATCTTGAGGTCGTTCTTCGTGGAATCGATCGGTTTTTTGCTCTCCCGAGAATTTTAGTCGAGACGAATTTAATATCTCCGCTTTCGAATTTGCATTTCGCAGAATTTCAGAACAGATTTTTCTGTATCTTGATTTAGAAGATTAAATTGATCATCGGAGTCTCGATCGATGAATGAATTTTAGAACATCGAATAGCGTAAACACGTTCTTAATTTAAAATCAGTTTCTTCTCGAACGAGTTTCTTAGCATAAAATAAGATTGCAAAGTATCTTCAAGATTATAAATGGATCTATTTCTCGCCCCGATGTATTTATATCTACGGTTTGTTTAAATGTACAACTAAATTTACTCGAGTCTGCATACGGGCGGTCGCGAGGCGACGTTACCAACATGCTAAAATCGAAAGTTAATGTAACACAAGTAAAGCGCTGAATGATTTCTAGTTCCATTCAGGTTGGAAAGTTTGGAAAGCGGACGCATTGATCGCGTCCATCCGATCCAGCAGCTGCGCGTTCCGCGAACGAGACGCAAATGCACGGGGAACAAAGAATCGAATTCAATTGGCGCGCTATGAAATTCGCAACCTCTCAATAATATCGGATTACTTTCGATTCGCTGGCTCACCGAAAGCGTATAAATAGGAACGTGAAATTGTAAGTGTAAATTAATTCGGAGCTTTCCAGTTCGCCCGTCCCTAATGACTATCTGCGGATCTCCGTGCATTTTCCCACTGCCACACTTTATAAAGAACGAAGGAGGAGGAGAACGAATCTGTTTGATCGACTGGATGGGTTCTCCGTGATACAGCCGACATAGCAGCGTCATTAGTATTCGTTAATGTAGCCCCTCGATTTTTACGAAGCCGCGGATAGATCGCAGTTATGCAAATTCATCGTATCTAATGCAGCACTTAAGGGCAAGAGAACGCGAACCACGATCAATTCTGTTTTGCTTCGAATTTTTCACTCGAAAGACGTGGTTTGTCAGGAAAAGTCGCGATCGAAGCTATTTTAATTCTGATTCTACGGTATTTTATATGATCTTTTATATGGCAAGAAAAAATGTTTCAGGACAATTTTGTTTAGTCGATAGTTAAGAATGATTATATTTTCCTGGTACATAAACTCACGATGATAGTTAACAATTCTACAGGAACAGATATTCTCTTAACGATTGATTCTATCTATACTAATACGGCGGCTGTTGCTAGCAGACCCGAGAAGCTAAGGTATCATTGATCGTTTACATAAGTGTAGGATGGGATCCGACTGCACGACCGCGAATGGACAAAAGAGAATCGCGTGGCGGATCGGCGCGACGTTTCAAGGAGACTGCTTTCCGATTAGCCTTCTTCTCCTTCGTCGTCTCTTCTCCGTCTCTGATAATCTGCTGCATCTACTGCGAGAGGTGCGTGCGGTCTTATCGCGCCGTCACGCGAGTCCGGGCTCAATGGCAGCGAAATTACGAAGATCATCGGAAATTATCGGGAAATTGTACTTCTTGTTTTAATAACACCCCGGATATGCCGCGCTTCCTCCGATTACTCGGAGCTCGATGATGCACCCATTGTGCTCTACTCGTTTCGACACCTCGGAACCAATTGACAGATGACGAATCAATTCTTTGTTCGTTGGCTAACTCTCGTTTACCGATGACGTGGCCGCACTTGTCTTGGAACAGATTTACGAACACGAGATAAAATGGCAATTCAAGATTCGGGTTCCATGTATTTCAAATTGCTTCTGACTTTTCCTCGCACCCCTTAAGTGGAAACGACGAAAATTAAATGTTAAAGAACCACACGAATTTCATGGAACTGTTGAAAGAAATAATTACGATAATTTTGCTTAATTTCATTGTATCGACCTCGAAGAACCGTGTCGAAAAATATGTAAAAAGAATCGGCGTGTCAGGATTTTAATCGATTTAGCCTTGATCGTTGATCCGGATCGTGTCATTTGTACCTGGTCGCAGAGGCTGCGGGCAGAAAATGGGTAGATTTTCGGCCGGATAGCGTGCGTGTGCGAAACAAGCAAGTCCCAGAGCTCGGAGGCAACCGTGGAATTCGTCGTCTTCGTTGAAACGGAGTCAGTCCGAGGCCGATCGCGGTAAAAAAGAACGAAAGATGTTGAAACGCTTGTTCCCGCGTGTTCGCGCGAGGCGCCTCGAACATTGTCCTCCATTTTATCGACAGAATGTGGTCGGCGGTGAGGTGAACGCGACGCGACAGACAATTATCGTGCAAAAGGTGGCGAGCGTACGCCGATGCGTTGCGCAACGCCGCAACGAAATTCGATCATCTTCGCCGCATAATAACGCGACGCGGAGTCGGGGAGGCGAGAAGGAAAGCGAGGAAGGGAAACAAGGGGAATATTACATTAAGGAGACAAATGCCGGTGACGCAGCGCTATTCCTGCTCTTAGAGATGCTGGAAACCGTGGCAGCCCGAGGTCACGACCACGCGAAAGAAATAATCGCTGCCGACGCCCGGAGATTAGTCGATCGAGCCGGATGGAACACGATGGGAGCAGCTGAATCACCGTGATTCTTACCGGGATACGGGAACCGGGAATGGAAGGTAGCATCCAGGAACCTGTGTGCTATTCAATCCGACCCGTATAACCGGAAAATCTCCGCCGGAGAATAGGCAAGTAACCATCAAAGCGATATCGACGACTACCATGAAAGTGGACCTCGGGTTACCCTCCTTCTGCTTTTCGATTATCTCTACCTCTACGGTGCTGGGTCTCGCACATTTTCACGGTCGTATTGTACTCGTTCCTCTGTATCAATCTCATTCGTAATTTCAATGTTCTTAAGCATGCTATACGAAACGATGTATTAGAATAATTAAATCTTTTATTTATTGAGGTATTTTACTGAACCCACTGAGCAGGCCTCAAAAAAGTAAAAAGATCGAATTCATTTTGATTTTGTCAAGCTTCAATAATGTAATTCATCCATTTCCAGCTCATCAGGAATTACTTTGCTGTCAGCCAAATAGAATTGCAAAGTCAGAAACCGATTATTTCGATCCCGGTAGGTTTATTATTCAAGAAAAGCGTCACCATGGCGGAATATACGTAGTTTAAACGATGAAAGTCGAACGAACATTTACGCAACTGTTTGCCCGAGATTTTTCCGGAAACTTTGACACACAAAGCTTTAGTTTCCTCGTTATCTCGTCAAGGAGCAGGAAGCAACTTCCGGTTTTATGTTATCAGGTTCGAGGAGCGTTGCCAAAAGCAGAAGTTGGAAAGTAAAGTGCCGAGGCACTTACATCGTAAGATTGAACTACCAAGATACCAAACTTTGCGAATCGTCAATTTTCACCTGGTTAAAAGTTCCCCGAATAAATCTCTTAATTACAATGGAGACAGAGAGTGGGAGACACAACGCGTTACGAAGTCCCTGTCGAAATTGTCGCTATTAGTAACACGGGATCGTTCGAAAGTTGCCGGGTGTCTTAATTCGTTCCAGATTGAACGGCAGACGGAGGCAGTCAAGGCGAGTCGCTCAATTTCGTGCAGGGCAACGAAGCTGCCGAGCGCGAAAAAATTCTTCTCGAGAAACTCGAAAACTTCGAGAATCTCGCAGAAAAGGAGTTTCAACTCTCTTGCGCCATATTAACATTTTCTTTAACCCTTGCGCGAGCAATCGGTTACAGTTATCCGCATTTCTGGTAACGATCCTTGCGTTTTCTCGCGAAAAGGAAACAAATTTATGCAAGCGATATTTAACTAGTTTGCAATGCTTTAGCTAACGGTAACTTATTCGTGCTCCGAGGGCTACGTTTCCCAGAAATTTCAGCGCTAATGTATTCAGTGCATCGGATTGGTTTAGAGTCCGCGGCATGCAAGAAAACTGACAGAGTACTTATGCTATTAAATAAATTGCTTCGATTCGATGAGATATTTGTGAGATCGTTGGGTTACCGATCGGAACTTGAATAGGTTCTGCAACCACTAGGCTATGTCAGAAACAACTTTTAACTATCTTCCTCTGAACAATAATCTGCTACCGTTATCGGGCAAGTTATTAAACGGACCACTCGCCAGTGCTTTTTAAAGGACCGTTAACTAAATTCTTACTCGATTGCTTGCGCAAGAGCTAATTGTAATTAATCCGCGAGTGTTCTCGCGCAACAGTCTCTTTTGTGACTTACCTCTTGGGAAACGGGGATGTTATTCTTGCTCCGGCTGGTGTTGGATGTATTATTAATGGCAGAGAGCGCGGTGAGGGCTGCAGTGGCGGCACTGCCAACCGTCTTCCCGCTGACCTTGGTACCAGCACCACTGACGACATCTTTGTGCAACGTTCCAGGACTCTGAAATTGAAATATCGGCGCAACCGTTAGGACAATGCAAGCCGGGGGCTAGAGCTTCGTCGATGATAATGAAGGGATGCGACCCGGCGTCGTTCAATCCCGGATGAAATACGTGACCGAGGGGACGTTTAATGGCTCCCGTGTGCGGCGAAATAATGCCACCCGATGATATTGTAAATAATATTTCGTGGGAGCCTCGCCGGCACGTTTATACAGTTTGTTTGGTTTTCTTTTCGCGTCCTAAGCCTGGCCATCGATTGTTACCTTATACTGTACACGGTGAATGGAACAATAAGGATCTCTTTGCTTCTCGAACCTCTCCGAGAACGGTTCTCGTGGTCATCGTGTACTTTTACTTCGATAGTGGCTACGAAATGTAAAAGTTTCTTGGAGATACCGGACGATGGGAGCGGGCGATGTCTTCGAGATATTTCTTAGCGGAGGAGCGTGAGTTAACTTGTACTTTCAAGGTTAATATTATTCGCTTCGGAGTTGACCGAAAAGTTAATACAACTTCGAGGCATCGCATCGGTTAGAAAGGAGATGAAATTAGGGTTCGCCAGAAACGGTGAGCGACGGTAATATGCATCCAGACACGATAAAGAATCCGGGGGGTAATTTTTCATTTAAAATGAAAGGATCGCGGGACGACTATCTCGTTCGAAATATTATAGTTCGCAGCGGACGTGTTCCGCCCGAGGTTCAACGAAATCAATCACGTTCGCCTGGATCGCGGCATCGATCCTGGCGGCCGGCAACCACTTTCCACCGGGCTAATTACTATAATCAGTGCGTAATCGCCGGGAGCGCGAAAAGGCGACCTTTCCCGGCGGGACCTCGACTTTCAACTTTTCTTTGGATCGCGCGGCAGGGAACGCTTGTCCCCGGCCGCGGTCAAGAAACATTTCATCCACCGAACCGGCTAAAGTCCCCGTGACATTTACGTTGATCCAACGCGACCCGTTCACTTCGCATCAATTACGCGGCTCGTATATCATACGGTTTAACTTGGGAGCGAGCGCGGCACGCAAACGGGGGCTCGTGGACGCGCGCGCTCCCCACGGGCTGGCTTGTTTCTGTTAATTAAGGGCCGCCGCGCCGCGCCGCGCCGCTCTAGGCTTCCCCGCAGCTTATGCACGCTGTCTCATTTGCGTCTTGTCGCAACGGACTGAACCGAGTGATTTAGTAATGGCAGACAAAGAGATGACGTGGGCGGAGGATTCGAACGCGAACTATCTGCGGCGCTAGCGCGAGATGCTTCCGCGACGACTGCCGCGTGTGGCCTCGTCTCTCCTCGAATCGTACATCTCGAACAAGAGACACACAAATATTTGTGTTTTGTTTCCAAAACTCTGCAAATTCCTTCCAAATTCATATTTAATCTTGAATTTAGATAAAGCGCCAGAGGTCGTCTTCATCGATTCGTTCAGTAAATTGTTTTCTATACGATTTTCCTTAGACTGAGCTAAGTGAAAACTATTTAAATAAGCTAAATTCAAGCAATAAATCCAAGTATAAGCAATATGCCTAAATAATTGGAAGTCGTGATTTATCGTATTTGTTCAATGTATTTTACAATATAGTCTTATGGTTCCGTTAAGTGTCTGAAATCGATGCTGCTGCATCTTTTATGCGAGGATAATTTTTGTGCAATTAGAAACCGAGATAAAAAAAGAATGGAAAAGATATGCTAACTCGATATGCCGCGTTACTCGAGCGGGCATTGTACTTTCGAAAGTCTTTGCAACTTCCAAGTAAAATGCTACTGCAGAGACTTCTTAGTATCAAATTAAATATTTAGTTCTCTATTTACTATTTGCTGTCTGAGATCGCTGCCTCCGCGCGTCTCCGTGCGCATCGCAGTGCCCGGTTGCGATAAAAGCGCGATAAGCTTGCAGGAACACAAACACCAGCGCGATTACAGTCGCGCGCCGGACACCGTCATCGTCCGAGGGCTCCGATATCGTTTAATTGTTCACCACCGCGACGTTTATCCGGGCTTTCAATTAACATGTCTCACGGTGGCCTTCGTCGCTGTCAGACCGTCGACGCGTTGCATTAAACATGAACGAAAGAGATGCGCGCGTACACTTGTTGCTCGTCTATCGACGCCGAAACTTGACGCTCGTTTTTCAACTTTCCGCATTGCTCCGACGAACCGAACCTGAAACCGACGGCTTTGCTCGTCGGCGCTTGCGATCCAAATTTTAACGCGCGGTGCATCCTCTACCGCAACTACGCATTTCAACTTTAAATTTATCTCGTATAGTTTAATTAAGTTTCAAACTGATGTAAATATTCTGTTTAATATTTAGTGTGAAGATCGAGTCAGCGAAGTTTCAAGTCTCGGAGACTTCCGAGAGGAAAATTATATAATACCGAGCTCCGTGCCGTAACAGTTTTATGTCAAGGTTATTAACAATTGATCCGATTTCAATTCGAGTTCTTATAAAAATTGCAAATGAACCTTTTGCACCAACAAAATCGCTGATAATCGTGGTGCATTCGGAATTAACAATTCTTTTTCATAAAATCTGTATCAATACATTCTTCTATCCTCGATTTAAACAGTCTAATTATTGCTAACTATCTATCGTTTTCTATTTCCCTTGTAGCGCTCATAAACGCATTCAAGTTCTTGATAGACGATCCGAGAAAACTCTCCGACTCGAACGTAAATTTCCAAATATTACGAGCTTGTATTTTAGTGCATCAGGCGCCTGTTTCCCGAGAGGAAGGATACCGTCTCTCGAACGATTTAATCGCAATCCCGCGAAGGACTATTTTAACCCGAGAGCACACGTGTCGGAGTAAGTTCGCGAAAATTGATCACCTTTCCGCTGCTCGCAAAAAAACTCTGTAAAATTAAACGAATCCAATAATTCATCCGATAATTGCCTTCATAAAACGCGTGAAAATTTAAACATTTCCGCGAAAATAATTCCAAGAGAAATATCCCAGCGACTTCCATTTGCCTTTGGTAAAGTTTCAAACTTCGATTCGATTTGCATTCCCCTCAAGGATCGTCGAATAGAAGTTCGAAAAGCGATCGCTCGTGAAATCTGTTGCAAAACGGAACGATGGATTCTTCGCAGAACGAAGTGTCTAAATGTCAGGCACCCTCTGCGAGAACGTCCGTCGATTTCCCCGGCGATCGACCGCTCGCAGCAAACGATTTTCCACGCTGCCAGAGCGCCGAGGCGCACGCCCTTACCGGAGAAAGTGTTAATGGAAAACGCGCGCATGCCGCCTCGCAAATCGTCGGACAATTGAAATTGGAAGGCCGGCGAGGCGAACCAAGCGAGGAGAGCGAGGAGAGCGAGGAGAGCGAGGAGAGAGAGAGACACATCAGGCGGAACTTTCACGTCGCGAAATAACACGTCGCGTCGCGTCGACGAGAGTTTTCTTGCGTCGGAAACGAGCTGCGACGAATCCTCCCAGACACCTGTCAGCCTCGAATTAAAAGTCGCGAGAGAATTCATTTTCCTCCGGGCGAAATACGTGCGCGGCGCATTATGGTAGCTATCTAAGATACTTTTTCAGACGCAAAAATACGGATAGTAATTTAACCCGACACTTTTAGCCGTCCTTGTGAAATATTGCACACGCGAGTTCGCTAAAAACTGTGGAACGCTGTAGGAACTACATTACACGTATTTTATTTGATTCTTGTTTTACGATATCTCCTCGCATAGAGCTGCGTCCAACTAAATTGTCTGCGCACGCAGGTCTCTCTGGAAACGGGTCGTAGGGCAAGGAGTTCATAATCTCTGCTAGTCCAGCTTCCCTGTCTTTCGCTCGTATTTTATCGCTTTCTCTCCTGCCTTTATTCTTAATTAGTTTATTCCATCGCTGTACAACCAGAGAGGTTCATCTATCGAATCCCAAGCACCATTCGATATATATTTAATCTTCGCTGCCTCCGGCTCCTATCATTCATTCCACCCAAATCATTGCACAAAATCATTTTTAACCCTAGAACAATCGCCCGAGGTTGCTGACGAGCTCGCAACATTTTTAATTTGTCTGTAAATGTGTGAAGTTATAATATTATAGCGATATATAATATATCGTTCTAGGGCTAATTATTCTCCTCCAATTCGCCATATCTCCTCTATCGCCGCATTCCACAATAAAACTATAGATTAGTCATTCCAGTCTATAAAAAAGAAGAATCTCGATTGTTCCCGATACAGATAACGCGACTAAAGATTCATTGTCGTAAGAACGATCGCTTATCGCGCACGTGTCATTGTGACCCGTTTCGTTATTTTCTACGTTCATCTCCGGAAAATTACCTTCATCGCGTGTTCATTTGTGCAAAACTATTGCAGTTTATATGGAAAAAGCTGTAATTACCGCGAAGTAACAGAGTACGCCGCGGATATTGTTTCCCGTTTACGAGGAATAATAAGTAGCGGCCAGATGTTCCATTGAATCCGAAACAAATTGCAGATTCAATTACAGGCTATCCAAGCGTGCTTAAGCGCAGCAATGCACGATACTAAAGACGAGCCTCCGCGTATTGTTCGTTTTTACGGGAGGATTAATTAAACCGCGAATCTAGATTAATACAGCCGGAATCTCGCGGCGAGTAACTTTAAGAATTCATAAATTCCGCAATTAATGTCTGATCCGGCTTTCTCGAGTCTATAAAGTCTTCATTTATATTTTAACCTCTTAACGCCTTCCATGAAATACGTAGACGGTGATACATATCAAATTTCTGATTCATGCGAAGAGATTGGCATTCCTGAACAGTTTCTAACTCCGCTATTATATTTACAGTATGCGCGGTTTTATTCCGTGTATAGAGTTACGTGAACCGATCAACCGAGGATAGTTAAAAGTTTGAGTAATTCTTTGATCTACGTGGGAGATCCTCGTTGAAACGAATCGTTTTTGCTGCTCCTAATAAAACTTCTTCCACGCCGTTCAATTTCAGGAAATAGATAATTATTAGACTGTGGATTTCCTGTTTTGAGCGAATTAGCGGTTTGGAAAGTGTGGAAATTACCGTAATTATACTGTACAAGTTTCATTTTCTTCATATTCTGTTTTCGTAAAACGTTTTCATAAAATATATGATTTAATCAAGAATATTAAATCATGTATACTGCTTAGCCATTTGGCTAATCTTTACGAGTAGACTCGTCGAAAACAGCCAGCCGGTTAAGAAACATCGGACATTAGAAAAATGAAAGGAATTCAGAAATGTCGATTATTCTCGACTTACCAAGATTGCGAAACGAAGAAAGAAGCTGGCGATCCTTTCACTCGATGCAGACAATTGTTATTTTGCATAAAGACTCGCGGCCTACGTAATTATTGTATAAAGTTTTGAGATGTATCAGACTAGAGAATCCGAGTTCCAGGTACGACGATGCTCCAGAGATCCCGGCGACAATGTGGAACGAGCGATACTGTTACGAATATCCTGGAAACGGAAGCGAAACGCTGGCAAAGCGCACAGGATACGCGCGCCGTACCATTTCCATCGCGCGTATCACAAAGAATACGCGGACAAAGGCGTCGAAACACTTTCCATGGGGGATACGGATACTCGTGGAAAGGTGCGTTGACCTCTGATCTAATGGCACAAGGTTGCCGGCCCGTTTCGACATTGATAATGAAGCGCAGGTACATCGAACCGGTGCCGTTGCCCCGTTACTTCCGGACGCGCCTAACTTCGTTTAGCGAAATGGCATACGGAAAGTTCAGCGCTCCTATTCCGAGCCTCCGACTTCCTTAATTAGCGTGCCGCTCGTTAATCGATTTCACCTTAACCGTTGTCTAAAACTGCACGTCTAAAGTTGAGACGATTATTCCATTGCCGTGTTTCTTGGTCACAGACGATTCAGGCGTCTCCGTTTTAGAAAGTTCTCCACGAATTTACGCATCCAACGATTTTCTTGCGAATTTTTTGCGTCATTGGTCGAGTAATTTTACGATCACTATTCGAATAAAGAAATGGAGAATTATGGAATGGAATAATTGGTTGCGACGAGCGAACGATCGCTATTCGAATAAGATGTTCGACCATGATCAACTCTTGCCTGGCAGAAAACGAAGCAGAGAAAGGCGCAAAATAAAGTCCCAAAATTCAGTGATCAACGTCGTCGCGTGGGACTGACACGTCGAGGAAGAGACGCGGGAAATCCCTTCGGACCCCGGAGCAAAACGGTCCGCGACAATACACGAAAGGGCGATTCCGAGATGATCGTGGGCGAAGGTGGTCCCCCGATGACGAACGAGATATTGCTTCGCCGATGACTGCGCCCGAAGAAAGTCGGCGGCAGAGCTGCGTGACGTTTAATGATCCTCCCCCATCAGTGTTCTCGCTTCGGGAATCCTCGCGGATCGCTTTCACGAGCCATTGTCTTCGGTCGAGCCGGTGATTATTCGTTAATTAAAAAGTGTGCTCTGTCTCCGCTGCCGGCTGGCCGATCTTTTCTTCTCCTTCCCGTTGCCCTTAATTATGGAGGAAATAATGAGTCGGTCGGCGTGTCGCGTTCACTTCCATTCGAGCTACTACCATTCGAACTCGGTTTATATAAAACGAAGCAAGGTTACGCGGGCCGACCTTTGTCGCGTATTATGCAACTTTCGCGTCGCACGAGATATTAATTTGCTTCCTTTTTCTATTCCCGCCTCGACACGTTGATCCTATCCTTGGCGTGTTCGCGGACCTCGCGCGCTTATTTTCGTCCGTGCTATAAAATCGTAAACACGTTCTGGCGGATTCAGGATTTTCCGAAGAGAATTCGACTGAATTTTCCTCGCCGAGGTAAAAGAGAGCTTCTTCGTAGAATCCGGCTTCGGGTTGCTATGATTTTAATTAACTCCGTAATTAGGTCAATATGGTACAGTAATTACAAGCTGCTTTCTCAGAAACGTTTCCAATTACATTTTGCTTGCTAAACGCAGCAATTGGACGCAGCAGAAAAATCAACGCTGCAGTCATAACCGAGTCAGACTACTTAGGATTATAAATTAATCTCGGCCTAAAAGGAGTCTAGTCGGCATTCGCAGTAATTGAGGTACTTTGACGAAAATCTCTACAAAGTCTCTGTAGCACCGTGTAAAATTAATTACTTCCATATTTTATATACATTTCGAGGCTGGTAAAGTAGCGAGCCGACGAGTAATCGAGCATCATGCGACCCGGAGGTGAAACCCGTTTTTTCGGATCGGTTTTCGCAGAAGAAAACGCGACTTTCTCATGCACGGTTTTCGTCCATTCAGCGTGCGCGGCCGATCGAAAGCAATAATTTCTCTCAAGAGCTGCAAGTAGACCATAAAGGAATTCAATCTCTCATTGAAGACCCTTACGAGCAGATGTGTGTCCGGTCTCGGAACGGGAGAAAGAAGTCCGCCGATAGAAGGGGCATCGACGAGGAGAGGAAGGCGAGACAGGAAGAGGAGACGAAGAAGAGAGACGAGGACGAGACTCGCCGAACCCCATCATTAGCCCCGACCAAGGGTCGAACCCTTAATCTCTGGCGGCTCTCGCGTTTTTCCATTTCTCCCGAGACACCTGGCTGCTGCGGGTACCGCCGCAGCGGCGCGCGATAGCAGGTGATCAGACTCGACTTGTTGATATACAAGGTGCGGCCCGAGGAAAGAGAAAGAGGCTCTTCAAGGTTTCCCTTAGATCGTGGATCGGCTGCGACGCGAGACTCCCTTCTCCTACGATTTTTATTAACCTCCGAGCGCTAACGGCTTCGTTAAACTGTACTAATGATCGTTTTGATTTTTTATTGAGACATCAAACCCTCGCGAGCCTCGATTAAACGCGCATCTTGCTCAACTGTCTCCGAGAACTAGCCGATCCGCAGATTTTATACCTCGACACAGATGTTCTCCTGTCGGGCATCGTTTGCCGACAGTCTTCGCCTCGATGTTTTATTCAAGACGACATGTTTTACGAAACGTGTAATATCGTGCAGCGGTGTCTCGGTTATCCGAGCTAAACACATAGAGCGACGCGTATGTCTGAACAATGGAATTTGGATTACTTGGTTACCGTGCTAGATTTCATCTTCATCGATGCGTACAGTTGATCGTTTCGCATATTGGTTGCCTTAAGTCTTTTCGTGCTTTATCTTGTTTCTCTTAAACAAGGCAACCGCTCTACTCACAACTAGTGCATCGACTTGAAAGAGCTTTCTCAGTTGCCTAGCGTAATCCACGCGATCGTAGTTCGAAGCGTTGTATCCCGGCCGAATCCAGGCGAATTTATCAGCAGGTCGGCGGTGATTTAAATCCCGGAATTTTTTTTCGGCCGGCCATGTAGGGGCTGCGCGTTCGAGAGCAAGTCGCCTCTCGGTTCCACCTTTCTCACACGGACAAAGCGCACACCGGTGCATCGGGATACCTGCGCGGAGCCGGCGCAAGGAGCACAGATGCGAGCAGAAATCCCTTCGAGACACGTGCAGGTCAGCAGATGTATCTGGTCTCAACACCTGCCAGCCAGCCAGCGCAGGTACAAAGGCTAGGTTTTAGGAGCCGGGAGCAGCTGTCTACTCCGCGGACTTTCGCATAGGGAGAGGGAGCGAAAGAATGGGCGGGAGAAAGAGAGAGAGAGACGATCTTTTTCCGAGAGGAAACGTTTTTCAAGAGTCTCGGTCCAGGCCCATTACTTTTGTTCCGGATCGGTCTGCGAGCGTGGGCGAGCCGATAAAACGGAATCCAGGGACACTCGAGACTTCCTGCGACCAGCCGTCTCGCCTTATGGCTGGCTAGATCGATAAAGACCCTTCGCGGACCTTTTCGAAAATTACCCGCGGGGGACGGACTACTTTGAAGCCGGCAATTTATTAATTTAATTGACGCGATTTCGCTGGCGGGGCTTGAATTTCATTGCAATTTAACTGTACACTTTTATAAATAAAAGTTACTTTAATACTTTAAATGTCTGCGATTAAAATATTTGTTGCATCGATTCGTTAAGCAGAAAGAAAAATATGTAGTTTAAACTTTTCATTTGCGGAAATATCCGAGCTCCTCCAGCGTTAAAATTGCGATATCAGCTGCAACGATTCTGCACTTTTTATTGGCAACTTCCTAGGTTGCTATCTCCGATCGCGAGTACTCCCGCGAGAAACAATTTGTCAGCGAGGTCAGGCGCTTCGCGATTGTTTGGATTTCATAGCTTCTCAAGGTAGCCGGAATCGACGGCGTTCTCAGAAATCTACGGACGAAAGAAAGGAAATTTCCGATATTTCTAGCTGCGCGTTCTTCGAGGGCCAACAAGAAAATAATTGAATCGAAATTTGACACGACTTCGCTTTAGAAAACTTGATGCGGAGAAAAACCGCATCGCTCGAGATCTTCGAAGAAAATAATCTGCACTCGACGTGAAATACTCATAATTAACCTGACAATTTACGCTACTTCTTGGACACGATATCAACCTGACGCCGGCTGGCTGATAATGAAAGTGTTTCATAATCGAAGATAATAGAAGTACCACGGTAACCCGTTGATCGAATATTTTCTTAAAATATTCATTCCTCGAAATTTGACCGCAATGTTTCTCTTTTTCTAAATTAAAATATGTACATCGATTTCTTCGTTAATTTTGATCGTAATTCGAGTTGCTCTGCCTACAATGAGAGGAAGCATCCTTTGCACCGATGTCTAACCAATCTTATCGGAACATTGACCGATGACTAGCCTATTCCGTCTACAAAAATTGCTGCAAACATTCTGCAATTAACACTGGCAAGTTTCTAGCAGATTCTTGAAATCGATCGGCGATATAAATCGCGTGCACTGCACATTTAGATGCAATTAAATAACATTCTCATCGGCTTTTCCTCTAAAACTGCCCATGGTGAAATATCAACGAAGACGATAGTCGATTCGCTTTATCGACTCGATCGCAATGCTCGCGATGCTATTAGCGTCGATCATTTTCCTTTCATCTATTTGCACAAAGATCGTATATCCTCGTCGACGAGCATCGACGCTATGCAAATACTGACAATGAGACACATTCGACTCGCAGGAATGTCTTAATGGCACAGATGATGACGAGTTCCAGCAGTCGATCCGTTCGCGAGCGGCATTCTAATTCCACGATCTGGTCGGACAATCGCTGCGATGGAATTTTTTCTATTCCGCGGACACGCTTCTGTCGCCGCGCATCGGAAATCGCCGGGAAACCTGGAAGACACGCGCTGGTACTTGCATACATTCTTGCGCGGAAAACAGAGGCCGCAGAGTAATTGCGAATTAAACCGTCCCGTAAACAGTCCGGTGGACGCGGCCTCAAACGGGGCCGGCTTTCATCAAACTCCTCCGTAGACCGGTGAAAATATGTAATAAGCCAGGGTCGCCGCAAAAACAAGTGTTTTTCAGAGAGGTAAAAGCGAGTCGCGAGCCTCCGAAACGAGAATGCCGGCTTCATATTGTTTCTTGAAACGAAATACATACCGCCGCGAGCAATTTTCTTCCTTGGCTCCCAAGCGGAATTCATTTCAGAAGCACGCCGGGATTTCCAGTCGAGTCGAGCGACGATCATCGATCGCCGCGTCGACTATAGCCGAATTCTTAAACCGTGATCGGACCAAGAAAGCGGTTACGGTTTCTCGAAAGAAGATAGACCTCCCCACTTTGGCCACCTTAATCTTATTGATCTGAAGCGAGCGTGGTGGGGCGGCTGCTCCAGCGATATAGGACAGCAGTTTCTTTCGGAAAGAGGCTGCGACGTGGCTCGGAGCTCGGCGTTACTCGAATAACATTTCGATAGAAAATTATGTTCCAAAGATATTTCGAATAAATTCTTCGGATAATATTTCATCTCGACTGAATCCCTCGAATAAAATTTTCTTCGAGAAATAGTTCGCATCGATTCTTCGAGTAGAATTTTATTCGTATTTTTCGAATAAATTCTCTTCGGGCGTCGACGTTCGGACGCATCGCAAACACCTACATCTATAGAATAGCTGTCAACATTCGATTAGATAGAGTCGCAGCGATTTCAGTCGCATTTTCCTTATTAGGAGAAACAACGACTGCTATTGTTAAGATAAATTACAGTTGACTCAGTTTTGCAGCAACTCTGCAATTGATTTCGCTCGTCTTCTAAAAATGTCGAGACACGATGATCCTAGACCACCTATTCGTTACAGAAACAGATGCGAGGCGAACAAACGCGAGATACGTCGCCGAACAATGCCGGACGACTTTGGCATCTTGAAAACTACATATGTAACGTAACAAAAAACTTTCCATGCAACGAATAGCAAGCGCCGGCTCGATACAGCACAAAGTGATCCTAGCACAGCGAGGTAAGGTTTGCGCAACGCAGCTGCTTTCGACTGGAAATTGTTCGCATTGTCGCTTTTTTCGGTATTGTTCGGGCAGAGCTTTATCTAAGATCGTGGAGAAAGCTTGAAGTTCCGAGTATCGATTACAACGAAAGACACTTTCTATCGGACAGACAAATGTTTCGCGAACGAGTCCCAGGTAACCAATAAGGCGACGATTACTGGGTCGCCTTTCTGCGTTGACCCGTGGGACCGACTTATCAACATGGTTCACTTTTACTTGTGGGAAAGGTGCGAGGCTCGCCCATAAGTCCCCCCGCGGCTTTAGTTATTGTTCCCCGGTTGGGTTTCCTCCGTTCGATTGTCCGATTCCGACGATAAATGCTTAGTTGCGACTTTACAGGCTGGCTTCTCGTGTAGCTAATAATGTTTTCATATCTGGTCCAGGGCTGCGAGTAATCGTTACGATATCGTACCCGTAGCTTGCTCCGTTTTAATATACTGCATCGCGTTGAGTAACGTGCAAAAGCGTAAAATATTAGACGACGAACTTCGAGCGAACTTATCGTTTGTAGCTTAGGAGATTGTTGCCGAGTCTCTAATAAAGAAAATTCTATCCTAGCTTATCGAACGCCTTATGTCTTACTTTTGAACAGCGATGGTCATAAATAGACTGCGGATTTTTATGCAAATTAAAAATTGTCTTCATCAATTGCAAGAAATATAAACTAAGTAGCAAGTTCTTTCTTTCTTCGATAACTTTAATAGGTTAAAAATAATACAGTTTGAAGCGCAGCTATCCAATTTCGCCATAAATGTGTAAAATCTGCAGCCGGAATATAAATAATTAAAAATAAAGTACCGATACTTTGTGGCTAGTGCCTTTTACTGCAAAACTTTTTTAACCTTTCTGGTATCGATCGAACCCATTCAGAAAATAAATTGTACTTTGAACTCTCCGTTTTCCGTTACTATTTTATACAACTATAGTACACTGTGCTGTAGTGGAATTCGTGGTATTGAAGACAATACCAAGAAACGATCGACTCGAGAACACCAGACCGTAATATTACGCAGACGGTTCTCGAGAACGTCTATCCAGAGGGTCCGCCGATTCGAGTCGCGTAATATTGGATCCGGTCGGGTCGGATCGCGAGGAAATCGGGCCCACTCGAGTCAGGTTATAAGAAAAAATTGGGTCAAGTCGAGTTTGGTCATAAGACTCGGTCGGGTCAAGTAGTGGTCGCGACGAGAGTGGATCCGCGGGAGCCGGCCGTGCATCGTCTCTCGTGTCTAGATCCGATCGAGTCGGATTGTGGAACGATTAGTTTTTGTTCGATCTCGGAGACGCTGAATCTCGAGAAGTCGAGGCGGTAAAAAGGTCGAGGCTGATCGAGGCCAGCCGAGTCTAGCCAGAAAAAGATTGCACCCGTGGCTCGGTCAAATTGGATCGCGAACAGGTTCAGCCTGCGCAGATTGAATTACAACGAACCGGGAGGAAAGGTGCGCGCGCAGGTACCGATCTCGAAAATTTATAACTACGGGTATCTATGGCTTCGGGGACCCGAGACTCGAATCCCGATTGGGCCATGTCAGATCAGGTAACGCGCACCTCTTTTTTTCGAGCGAGAAGCTGTCCGGTTCCTGACATCGGTAACGATATTCAAACATTTTGAATATTAATACGGCTGACGACAATGCGGGGATACCAACTCCGAAATCTGGACTTTCTTGTTTTAAATTTAGAATCTTCCATAGGCGCGCTAAAGAATTTCAGAAATATTTCAAAGGAATCTCTTGACAAATTTCCGCGCGAATGAAATTTTATCGAACGCGTCGATCGATGGACCAGCGTTTGTTTAAAATGAACAATGTCTACCAAATTGAAGATTTAAAAATTGATTCCAGTTGCTGTGCTTTTCTAAGTAATATCGTTGACTGTGTTGCAGCGAGTTTTTTTCCGGTTATGGTGGCCGCAACAAGCGAGTAGTCACGAGTCGGTGAATATTTCATAAGTGGTCCGCGGAATGGGTGTACGCGATAAGCTCGGTCGCAAGAAGGAATCCTAAGTTTTCGCATCTAGGTCAGTTGTCAATTGTCTTGTTAGCTGACGCACCAGAATGCAGAACGCGCGCGGCTCGACTAATGACAGCCATGATGCACACATCATTAATTATACATACATCCGGCCTGTTAGCACACAAAATCTTCGACGGGTGATTCTATCGGCGTTTCTTTTATCTATCTTTAGATCCGTCGATGATACCAATCCATGCGAATCATCCTGGACGATCGTCGCGTACGTGATTCTTATTTTTAATCGGCCGCGAGGAGAACAAAGCCGCGGAGGCCCTGCCTGCAAAATATTAAAAATACCAATTCGATACGCATCGCGAAAATTGGATCGAATCACTTCTGAATTGTCAAAAATTAAAAATTAAAAAAATTAAAATTGGTGGAAATGACGAGAAAAACGCATATTTTTTAATCGTTTTATTCGAGCGAATAATTAAACCGTAAACATTGGATTTCGCAGATCTCGATAATTCGTATGCATGCTGAAAATCGACGCAAAATACTCGGGACTAATAATAGCCGTTCCGTGCACAGTTTTTCCGAATGAAATTAGTATTTAGTCGAGCCTGGCGTATTAGAAGGCGAGTGCAATGTCTCCCTGCAACCGATCGTGTCGCAACCTTTCTGAAATGGGTTGTTGAGCCTTCACCGTCCGTCGCTAATACCAGAAGCGGTTTCACCTATCAATGACCACCGGCTAATTGGCACTTGTGAAAACGTCACGACGAGTAGGAAATCCATCATCGCGCACTTGCCTTAACGTCCGGCGGGTCTGTCCCGTCAAAAAAGATTGCAAGCCGCGCCGACACTTAATTAGACGAAACTTTTACCCGATTTCGGAATCGCTGCTGATCCAACTAGTAAATTGCTACGCGGAAACCTAAAAACTTTCCACAACTTTCCACCCTTCGAGAACGTCAAGTTCCGTGTATTTTCAGTGATCGATAGGTCTTGGCTTTTTCAGAAAAATAACTGGAACAACTGAAAAACTAAAACGGTAGCGACTCTTATTTCTTCGAATGTGTTACTTTATTAACACGTTTCCATTTATTGCTTTTCCTATAACGCAATTTGTCGTCGATCAATAAACACTTTCCATCGTTGACGCAAAGAGAATTTTGATTGACCATAAGCAACGTTGTCGATGTAATTGCCACGTTTCTATCGATTACCTTCTCCATAGATTCTTAATAACGTCATAGACTAATTTGTCGACAGTCGATAAACACTTTCCATCGTCAAGGGAAATAGGATTTTAAAGAACCATGGGTACCTAACGCTGACACAATTGCCATATTCCTACCGATTATCTCGTCTACGAAGGCTTCCCATTGCCAACGTTGGAAACTAATTTGTCGCCGATCGATAAATAATTTCCATCAGAAACGACAAAGGAGACTTCGAATAACCATGAGTAACGTAGCCAATACAATTACCATGTTTCTACGGATTATCTCACCTATGGAATTTGCTCGCTACCAACGTCAGAAACTAATTTGCCAGCGATCAACGAGTACCGTCGTCGCGATACCATCGCGGCACACAATCTCCTTATCGACGCGCGAAGCGCGATAAGAAGCGAACCCAGCCGCAGCTGGACAAATTGTGTCCACATTAGTTGGCACGTTGGTCTGTTGGATTTTCTTCCGCGAGAAGCCGTACGAGACTGACCGCAATGGAGTCCGAGAAAAATGAACGGAATACGGACACGATCGCGAGATGTTTCTAGCGAGGAGCGTCCTCGAGGAACGAAGGAAGTGGCGCGCGATTAGAGTCGGCCGAAAAACGGTGTCTCGTTTACGGTACACGATAGGAGGAACGCTCTCCTCGGTTAGGCTCGCCTGCCGAACGCAATAAAAAGACACTCGCATTACCTTTTTGCTCGGCGAGCCGCGGTTTTTACGCGAGCGAATTGCACGGTGCGCGTAGCGCGTAGCACGCGATCACGATCCTCTTTCGTCCCGTGGAAACTGGTCTCGCAGACGAAGAAAGAGAGAGAGGATCGACCGACAATGGTATCGAGACCGTGGCCCCGACCGCTCGAGCACGGTCCTCGAACCTGCAGGCCGAAGGGAGAACACCCCGAAGGGCTGGCTGCACCCTCTCGGCTAAAGGTCCGTCCTCCCGTCACATTCAAATCACTGCATTTGCGCGTTCCACCCTCGTGATTTCTGCGTCTCTATTTCGAGCCGTCTACCAGTCGATTATTTTATATCGCCGCGACAGAGGAACGGAATTCGATAGTTCTACCGTTAAGTGTGATACCCCCTTAACTGTGTTTTAACAGATTCCACTGTAGCAACGAGTCGCATTCGTGACAAAGATTTTGTACTTAATATAAATACGAATGCTGTAGAGATCAGGGAATGGAGAGCAGAATTTGTTTACCCTACGACGCCATGGTGACAAAGACCACGCAGAGGCTGGCACGACTATCTGTCACGTGAAAACGAACCTTAACGGCAAGAACGCTCGTGGACGAGTATAGAACGTACCGCGTCCGCTTTGACTGGCGCACGCAGAAGAACGAAAAAAGGGGTTGCGCTGAAGAGGCGTCGTCTGTTCCGGCCGTAGGACATGGAAGAGTCGAGAATGTTTGCTCGTCGGATTATTTTATTGCCGGCTGGCGAAAGGCCGCGACGAAACGGGGCTAAACCCCTCGGCCTTTCGTCGACTTCCGTTTTGTTTCGCGCCGAGAAATCCGAATTGGATTGCTAGGAGCGTTCGCCCCGCGTCGAGGGTACACAAGCCTTGCTGGGCTCATTTCTTTGTGGGAATATCTCTTGGGGCCACTACTATGCGATCAGGGTTCGCGTAATCATTTTTCTTTGCTGAGTACGATTTAGCTGACTATTTTAAACGATGTTGTCCAAAACAGTCTTTTATTGGAGTAGCAGAAGCGTCTTCTCGCGTGCTGCAACATTTCGATGCAGGAACAGCGTTGATTAAATTTATTATCGATTAGATAATTGGATCCACGAAAATTCTTATCAACTTTTATTAACATATATTCCTGAACCTACTTCCCTGAGAATACTTTTGGTTTTCTGAATGGACATATAATTTAAACGAAGTGTTTCCAACTCTGCATCGAGGAGCGATAGGACCGTAATTTTCAAGGAAGAAAATCTTCAACCGAGTCACCTATCACCGGCAAACCCGTTTAATAGATCTATTGTTTCCTCGCCTAATCGGAGTTATCCCCGCCACTCCGAGAATCGGTCGAGCCTTTCTTCCCGCTCCATTCGCAATCAGCGTCTCCCACCACCGTCCCGAACGCATTCGAAAAGCGAGCAATCCAACGAGTGACAACAGCTGGCAATTTTTAGAACACTGCCGTCGTCGACAATGGCCGTGATCCCGAGGACTTCGTCACCCTTTGCTGCGACCTCCTATAACTAAAATTTCCGTTCTCCCAGCATTATTCTCTCGGAACGCTGTGCTTTAATTTCCCATTAAAATATACATAACAAAGATTTAAATAATACCAGGATCCTTGACCCGACCATTCGCGAAGTAAATTTCAATTTGCTATTTCTAGAACAAATTACCATTCTGGGGAACGCGATCTGTATCTCGACCGGACCGTTTACCGGGAAAATCTCAATTCCAGCGTATTAAACTCGCGTGTGCATAATCACGCCGCGCAATTGGATCGAACGTGCGCGACCGAGAGGAGAAAAAAGGAATCGGCAAATGACCGGTCAGATTGCTGGAATATTATAGAATTAAATAATTACGTTGCACGGGTGCGCATATGGACGCGGAATGGAAAAGAAGCGGGCGCATTAAGCACACGAAGGGTGTTGTTCGCCGGCGCGAGCGATCCGATCTGTCGCCCGAGGCTCCAGAAAAACCAGCTCTGAACCCGCTCGTCTTATTAATCGGAAATTGTTTAACCAGTCTCCGTGGCATGGAACGTTTATCGACCGGCGAGCGTGCGACGACCGACCGCGTCTAGCAGCCATCCGAGAGACACGCTTATCAACTCGGAGCGACTAGGCAGATGCACGCAAGCAACATCTCTCTCAGCTGACCGCCTCACGGGATCGAACGACTTTATACCACTCGATACCGACTATGTATGTATATTCTGTGTATGTATATTCGACGCGTGATCGTGGGAAAGCAATAAGAAAGGGGAAGTGATAATAAAGGCGACGCGATTAAAGGATTCTACGCAGATTCGCATCTGTGTGGTCAACAGCTGAGACACCGAGGCATTTCACTTCCTATATCATTGCTGCGGTTTCGAATACTTCCGGTCTTTCGATCCGGAACTCGCCTATGCACGATCATATGCATTTTCTTATTAACGCCAGCTTTGCGGAACGCGTCGAAGAGTACCAAATGTTTTAATTCGGAATAATAAATCAGTCGACATATATTTTGATAGATATTGCCAACCTGAAAGAGTACATTATTTTAAAACGAGATAATCTAATAAGAAGAACGTATACTTTCGTTCCCGATATATGTATACATATGTATATTACATTGCATTATGTAATAATGAGTTTATTCTAGAAATTATTTCTGTAATCCTAGCAGCCAATAAATACTAGTAAAAAGCCATGAACTATTATTAATGTCGTGGACTCTCTGCACCTGGAGGGTCTCGAGAAAGCATCCTGTGGTCAGGGACCAATCAAGCATAGACTACTACCAATTAAAAGCGCGCGATGGATAATTTCGTAGGTGTCTGGAAACTGCGGGTGTACTTTCATAATTGGAGTTATTACGAGAACCGGTCTTTTCGATCTCGTCATACTAACCCAAGATTAATGGCGGTCTAACCCACATGCAACCCGGCCATAACGCGTCGTAGGGAGGGCTTTTTGGACCAACGCTTATTTATCGTCCAGAACGCTTTCAATCTCCAACGTTGGGGATTAAAATGAAACCAGTCTGAACACGTTTCTAGATAACTACCGAACGCATCGAATTTTCCAGGTCAATTTCACCCGGTTCAGAAAAACATCCGGCATCTTCCAGTTTTGCATAAAAGGCGATGGGATGTTCTGGAGATCGTGGTCGGAAAAACTGTCGCGAGCCGAACGGCAGTCTAGGAGAGCGGAATATCAGCGGGGAACCAGTTCGAAAAGGTTCGTCGACGCTTTCGAAAATTTCTCCCTTTTCCTCGAGGCGAGCGAGGGACCCCTTTACCGCCACCGGGAAGATCCGCGCCGGCCCTGATGGCCTGCAAACACACAAGTGAAACAGAACTTTCACGGCCACGGGCTCGACCTGGTCACTTGGCTTCGGGCGCGAGCGTGTGTGTACGTATGAAACGCGTGCGAGGAGA
Organism: Augochlorella aurata; assembly: GCA_028455555.1. NCBI lineage: Eukaryota > Metazoa > Arthropoda > Insecta > Hymenoptera > Halictidae > Augochlorella > Augochlorella aurata. The sequence goes on from CM052149.1 coordinate 13,568,714, forward strand.
GGTCGAGCAAAAACCGAGGCGGCAGCGGCAGCAGCAGTAACGGCGCGGCGCGGCGGTGGCCGGTCTCCGTGAAAGCGGAATCGGCGCATAAAAAGGAAACAGGTTATCGAATTAAAGCGGTGCAGGGACTTCGATGCTGCCGTCGGGACGAGCATTTTCTATCCCGAGGCTGGGGAACGTCGCTCGAAGGACAAACTTTGCCCCGATGCCTCCAATTCTCCAACTCGTTCTATTCGCCGACCATTCTCAGCTGACGAGCTTGGACAGTACATACCTTCTCCTGAGAATTTCTTCTCGATCTCTAAAGGGTCAAGTGAGACTTTAAGCACTTTAGACAGATCGAGGTAAACGAAACGCGACGCTGCAATTTAGCAGGCCGCCTCGGACCGCGATTTAACCCTTTGCTTCAAGTGACTCTCGGGAAAAAAGGGAGCAACAGAGATTCGAAATTCTGACATTCATTGCTTAGAAGCAGATGTGTGAGAAAAATTGTGAAACTTGTTTCCACGCATCAGTCACAAACTAGCCGAACAGTGTTCGGAAAAAACAGAATCATCCCACGAACACCCTTCGAGGGACAGTGGCTCTGTTGCAGCTCAGATGGCCCAGAGAAAAAACCCGAACCATCCCATTAAATTGTTTTCGTTTACGAACGGGCCGGCGCCGGATGGATCCCGTTACACTTTTCGTTTCACAAGGCCCGAGGAGAAATTCGACTCCGACTGGGGGCCTTCCGCGCGGACGTTCCCCAATATTTTTCAACGGGGCACAAAATCGTCCGTCCACTTTCACGGCCGAGATCCGTGGTCCTCTCGTATAACACAGTTTCGACTTGTACGAAAATAATTTCCCTCGGGCGATATCGACCGTTTAACGTAGTTACAGTTTCATTCCAATAATGATACGTCTGTAATAATTTAACGCAAGTTTTTCCGACCACCTTTGACCCTTTCAATGCTAACCGAAAAAAGATCTGAAAAAGATCGTGGTGGTGATTTGTGCAATAAACGATATTGCGCGCGTCCAATTCGAATCGAACAATTTCTACGTTAAACGTGTTCAAACAATACTGAATTCGGACTTGGTTCCGTCTTCGAGCCACGAGAAGAAGAAAATGGTACTCGATGCACCAAGTGTTCAAACACTTTTGCGAGCGGCTGTGAGCGTACTTGAGATTTTTGCGAAGCCGTAAGCTTGCGCTGAAACTGGTGCAACGTTGTGGTGTCGCGAAGCCACGAGATACGAGGGAACGGGTTCCGATAAGGATAACGGCAGAAAAGAATATTGCATGAATTGATTTCGTGTCCCTTGTAACCAGTTCGCTGGTTTTTCGCTTCGAGCGTTATCGTTCGCGACGTGTGCAATTACGACGCGTAATGTTTCCCGGGCAGATATCCATGAGTTATTAGTGCTTTCCTTTGCGGATCGATTTATTCCGCGAAGTGAAACGTATGGGCATCACAGGATATTCCTCCGAACGTCCTTTTTTCGAAACGCTTGTCGAGATTAACGACGTACATGATAATCGATACGGTGACTACATACATATATCGTAAGCATAGAAATCGTCTGCTATTGTAAGATCATTCTATCTGCCGTTTCACTCGGGCAAGATATTAGTTTAGAAAATTTTGAGAAAATTATGTCCGACGCTAAAGTAGAGTAAAAAAACGACGCATGATTTTGTTCTATTTAGAATGTGCATCGGTTGCAGGGTGCGCTGCCACTCGAGAGAAGACAGAGAGAGAGAGAGAGAGAGAGGCCTGCGTCGCATAGTAGCGCACGTGTACACACGTGCGTCGCGGTGCCGTTGGATTTTTCGTCAGTTTCGAGTGGTTCCCTCGCGGGGATCTATTCCCATAACACCCCCAGTCGACCCTTCTCTCCCGCAGCAGTGACAGTGAATTAGGCTCAACGGGAGCTGCGGGTCCCGTGTATATTTAGACGGTGGATGGTTCGGAAAACCGCGGGAATACTGCGCGCGAAGCTGCCGAGTGTGTTGCACTGTGGGAGAGAGTCACGTTGCAAGATCGCCCGATAGCCGATAATGAAAGTTATTGTTGCCGGGACAGATAAGGATGAACTTATTTTTCCGTCGCCGACGAAATCTCGGATTCGCTCTCGTTCGCGCGCGCGCGCAACCACGTCGCCCGAGGATTGTTATGCAAATCGAACGGGCGCATTGTGCCCGGCAATGATGCACTAAATTTTCTCGGTGGACAATTTTTAGCAATCCGAGACAATTGGCTTTGTCCTAGCGGACACGGACGTCGATAGTGGCCGCGTGCGCCGATAACAGCCTCTGCAGATAAATCACTTATGTTCTGAATAACGCATGACCATTTGATGCAAGCGACTCGAACGTGGGCTCTGCTCTCCGCCGGGGTTATTAGTAGAGCATTAAAGAAAACGGTCGAAAATGGTTGGGAGAAACTAAGAATCTATGTACTATTGCAATTACAAATTATTAAAATCCTTTCACATATTTTTATTGGAAAATTGCTAAAGTTGTAGAGATACTTTCATGGAAGGTGATTTAAAATAAAGAAGGAAGTCTTGGAAGCGGCCCATGCAATAGGAGTAAGGTAAACAGTTATGACTACGGGTATCATCTTTCAAAAAATGGACAGATCCAACCAATAGCGTGTCCTTTCTTCTACGAACGTGCCACTTCCAATAATGAACAATTATTGCCATTAGTTTTCCGGCGATAAACGGGCGAATGAAATGAATAATTTTGCGTCTGCTACATAGAGCTAGAAGAAAGTGCTTCAGGATAATAAGCGAAGTGTTTATTTAACGTGATTACACGGCTGCAGCTGCTGGGCCAAGCCCATAGACTTGTTTGCTCGCCGCTATCTATTCTACTGCGCGGTCCCGTTAACGAAAATTCGTTTCGTGCGATGTATTACATTGAAACGAGCACGCGCGATTACTAGCTTCTCGACGGAATTTTTATCTTCCTTCCATCTGGTTTTCTTCGAAACGCTTTCGCTTCCTTTTCAAATACACCCCGACACGTCCGAAGAATCCCCTTTGGCTCAGCGAGACAATACCTGTATTCCTTCGACGAGCTCTGTACACTTAGTTTAGAGTCCTGTCCATCGCTTAGCGTAATCGGTTTTACGACCAGAGAGATTTTTAGAACCTCGATATTTTAGTATCGGGTGCTCGCGCGAGTCAGCTGCACAGTGTTCCTACGAAAATCGATAAGAATAGTATACCGTTGATTTTTATGAGCACAAGTTTCTCGCTCGGAGAGTTTGAAAGATTCGCGGACGTCGTAAACGCGCAAAGATTCGCCGTCCCACTGTACAGTTACATCATTTCGGTTCTGCGTAACTGTTTCAGTTTCGAAGCCTGGTATAACAGTTATTTTCGGTATGGCAATCCCATCTCGCGTCTGTTAGCACGCCGTACTTTATCGAAACAGCAGCGAACGGCACGGTTGACACTTTTCTCGGTAGCGGAGTTCTGCGTCGTAACCGCGATACCCCATTGTCCGTTTGTCAACACAGAGTTACCGCGTGCGTGCCGGTGCGACCGTTCTACATGCACCAAAGATAACAGCGGGCTAAACCCTGGCGTTTAGCAATTCGATAGTTGGGTACTTGGAACCGCTAAATTTTACTCAAATTTCTCGCTCCAGAGCAGTTATGACGTTCGCGAATAGACGCGCGCTGCTATCGGCGCGATTAAAAACTCGCAGATACATCAGTGCAATACGGTAACGCATTGTGCGCGTCACCGGAACCGTGTTCGCAACGACGCACGACCACGCACACGCTGTTGCGTTGCGCATGCATACGCACGTGTATGACGAGTAGACGAGCGTGAGACTCCTGGGCAGACGCCTCCCGCCTCATGTACGCATCTGCACCCTTTATTCGCCCTGGCACGAGCCCTCGCGGCTGCGTCGGACGTGCACGCGGACAGAGACGCGATTTTTCTTTTTCCTTGTCTCTCGTTTTGTTTTCAACGGCCGTTGGTTCGTTCCACTCGACCAGCGAGCACGCTGGTCAACGCACGCTGTTTTAGGGGGGAACGGGCCGTTTCGCCACACAAAGGGTTTCGAAGGATTTCGATGACGAGTTTAAATATTCTCGACACGCGCTTTACCAGTTTCTGGTTCGAGTTTCATTCGATTATTAAATCAAAATTATTTGACACTAGCCCTACCGTCAAAATACAAGCATACGTTATGAGAAAAATGGTGAAAAGTCTAGCGTCACTGTTACGAATTATTACGTCATTTTTGCAGGGCTAAAACTTATTGCTCGAAATCTGTACCAATATGGCGTCGAAAGTACAAATATGTCGACGAGTACTGTTTTTAGAAAGAAAATGTATTTATAATTATTTAAAACAGTGGAGGTTTTAATCCGTGTCATTAACCTCTCGAAAACAACACGCACTCGGCATGTTTATGTTTCTTTCATTTCAGCGAGTCAGTCTACCTCGAGCGGTCGCTATACGAAGCAACAAATATCGCGTGTGTCGAGCGAAAGTAGCGCCGAAGAAAATTTAATAGGGTAATGGAGCAGATTACTGCGAGGTGATCAATTGCCGTGCCTCTCGTTTCTTTCCGAGCATAATTAACTTTACATTTAGCGAATAAGACATATTCAATATCTTAATTTTTTTATTTTGTTTACTTTATAATGAAAAGAACGTTGTTATTATGTCCAAAAAGAAACCAGGAGGACAGTAACCGCCTTCGTTGCCCTAGACCGTAATGGATGCAAGAGGAAGGTGATATAATTGAGATGACAACGAAAGATCCACCTCCCCGCATTGTGTAGGGAATCCGGGGGTGGGAGGGAGGAAGATCCTCCGGAGATTCGGAAGGGTCCATTAAACTTGCCGCGGTGGACAAAAGACGGCAGCCCGTGGTCGAAACAATGGCCGCTGAAAAACGTTCGATATACAATACACGTAGCCGGGCAGAGAGATCTTTTGAATCGGCGAGGCGAAGGCCGTATATCATCCGTCTCGGGTCACCAACAAACACGACAGACGCCGCATGCCCCATCTACCGTTATGTTCGCTCTCGAAGGCCTGGTCCTTATCAAACGCATTGGATATTGCACCGCGACACCTACTCGACCGTTCGCTCGAATGCATGTTTGAACAAGCTCGCCACTTGTTAACCTAGGACCCGCCGACATGCGCAGTCGCGCGACCGTCCCTTTCAAAAACGCTGCGATCTTACAGACAAAATATTTATAGAGGATCTTAATTTTTCTACACGTCGAGCGTATGTTTACATGATCGGCACCTTGAGAAAGGCATTCGGGGCGCGAGCAGAAATAAAGAAAGTCGTAAATTAAACTCTAGGAATCAGCGCCAATTGAAATCGCGGCGCTTGTTTTGATACCTTCCAGTATCCGCGCGGCAGCCTACGTTGTATGTACATAGATAGAATTCCGTTTCTCGTCTGACATTTTTATTGTTGCGCATGGATCTAGCCGATCGATTCAGTGTCGATTCAGAAGATGCGAAGGTCATGCTTCGTTTTGTATACTTTTTCTATGGGCACAAGTTCAACAACCTGTGATGAACAACACACTCGATTGCGGCAGACAGCGGTGAACTCTGCGTCCTCCCAAGGAAACTAGACGTTGAAAAATGTATTTGGAGGAAACATAAAGATTGATCGAAAACACGAAACTCGACCGTTCTATCTGTCATATCGATTCTACTCGGCCAACGTGTTCAACCCCTCGATTGACGTAAACGTTTTCCCAGTATTTACGAAAGTTTAACAAACGATCGGTTTACCCTGAAACGCGGACACGCTGTGGAGCAAGGTACCCCGTGTTCTATCGTATTTCATCGTTTATAATGGTGTACACGTTATAGTTGTCGTGGCACTCGTTGCTCGTGCGAACGTTTCGCAGCAAATTCGATACTGGTCAGCGAGACAAGGTCCGCGACACTGGCACGCGAATAAAGGATCTGTACTTACGCCGTAGAGGGACTTGAGTCTTACGTGGTTGAGGGCCGGCACGTCCACCATGGAGCACTTGAGAAGTATGGTGGTGGTTTGGCTGGGCATTATGCAAGCGTCTCTTCTTCACTTATCACGTGTAACAAAACTGGTGGCACGTCACTACCGTGGGAAACGTTCATTGGTGTGTCCGCGGACTATGATCTATCGATATCGTCTTACGGCGGGACTTAAAACACGCGGTCGGCGACCATAAAAGGAACACATAGAGGGACTGGAAGTGTATCGGCGTTACCGATCGGCCGGACTCTCCTCGCAGCCGGTTTCCAGCGTGGATCGGCGACGAACAACCGAAAATAAATGCTTGGCGAACACAAACGGTCGATGCGCGGATCGATTTATTCGGGATCCGCGGGTTTAGTGGCAGTGAACAACTGGCAGTGCACCGTTACCGTTCGAACCGTAACCGCGGGGAGAACCCGACGTTCTACGTTGCTCTTTCAACGACTAACGACCTGGTCGCGATCCACTCGGTCCATAATCACGATCGAACGAGTATCGTGTCGTTTAAGGGTGCTCGGGCCGCAGAGCTCCCGTGCCGTACATACTCCTGCCCGGCTGGCTCGCTGACTGACTGACTGACTGGTTTTCACTCACTCACTCACAACGCGAAACCGAGTGGAATTGTAGGCACATCTCTCCCCACCACCGGCCGTTTCCTTATCCCTTCCTCCGGGCCTCGAGCCAATCCTCGACCCAAACAACGCACACGCGTGTGCGTGGACACGACGCGGGCCGCTGTGTGCCGCTGTGTGCCGCTGTGTGCGTGGCCTTTCCGTGCACTCGGTGCCGATGCACGCGTGCTTCGCCGCTTCGTCGCTTCGTGTGCGTGCCGCACTGTCTCCGCGTTTTTATTTCGCACACGATGAAAGAGAAAAGGATTCTACCAAAGATACACGGATGGAACAGTGACACAGGAGTCTGCCTACTTCGACTGCTGCTGCTGCTGCTGCGAACAATTTCTTTTCCACGATTCTTCGCCGACTTTTGTCCAAACTGTGGGACAACGATTACTACGACAATCGCCGAAATAATTTGCCGTAATGGTAACATACTGTGCTCTCTCTCTGGTTCTATTGAATCTTCTGTCAACTGTAGTCTCCTATTACAATGTATTACTCCTGTCCTGCGTCGATGAAATGCAACAATGTTCACGTTCCTGGACGAATTCAAAATGGACGATTCACGGTTCCGAATTTGAAAAGTTGATGGCGCTGCGAATTCTCGGATGGCACGCTTTTCGTGTACAGTCAACCCTTCTACGTGTAGTAAGGTCGATGATGAGTTCTACCGTGGTGAACGAAACGCAGAAATAGTATACAAAATTACAAGAATTTATTCCTTGTTGTACGAAGATACAAGTGTTGTCAGTGGTGTAAGAAGATTGATTGTACTTCGAACGATGTTGGAAACACGTTCTTCTGCGAACCACGAAGGTTTGTAAACAATTTCTTGCATGTGATACGACTTGCATGTTTTGATGTCTTTTTGTATTTTTTAGAATGTTTTGAAATTGTTGATATTCGAACAGAAACGATCGTGCATTGGGTTTTAGATGGGGAATTGTAGAAACGCGAATTTGCACGAATATTTTCAGTTTTCTTGGAAATTGCGTGTCTGCGTTATTTCAAATAGAAACGTGTTTGGTAAGCACCTCAATTGGGAGAAGACTGCAAGCGTTGGAATTCATTTGATTTCTGCAGTCGAGAAGGAAGTCAACTTTTACGAAAATCGAGATTTTCTTTCTGAATCGATGATATATCTTCGATTTTCTTGCTGGCCTCTTCGAACAACATTCTCATTAATACAGGTATGGAAATTATTCAAATTTTGCTTACGTTGAGCAACTTTAGGGACTGGTTTCTTGATTTTACGACCGCTGTTTGGATCGACTGCTGTAACCTACAATTAAGCACATGCATACTCGTGGACGTCGAATAGAATGAATTATTTTAACGCGGATATTGACTCATTCATAGATACAAATTGCTAAATACAAACACAAATTGTTACTATTACACGAAAACGCGACGTCCGTGATGAAATTGTGCCGAACAAGGAAGACATTTACAAACTACAAAGAGAGATAGTTAAGCATGTAATAGATAACAGGAAACGTGAATCACCTGCCTCTAGAATCTCAGCTGACTATAATAACTGTTCTTTCATGACGACACTGAGTCCTACCGTTAAAATTACTTTACTCTCATTGTGTGTTCCGACTTCTGACATGCATCTAAAGTGAAATGAATTATTGTTCAATAATTCATCGATTCTGTAACTATTTATTCGTAAAAGTAGAAGCTGGAATGAGCTTTAGTTAAGTTTAATTATCTATTCGCTCCAGCAATAATTTATTTAGTCATTGTTACCTGACGATAATAAGAAATGTCTGATTTCATTTTAGGTCAAATGGTTGCATCATAAAAGTTTAGTTTTAATTTTGATTGGTTCCTGCAACACGGAAAGAAAAAAGAATTCCCTCTGATCATTATCAACTCTGCGCATAAATAAGAGACGATTAATTGGATACAATTGCAGCGTTATGCGCAGTGCGTGCGAGAACTGTTACATAAGATTCAGCATAAGTAAATAATGCACTTTCACTGTCATCTATCGTTTCTGATTACATGATATGGAGGAAGTTCCGGATCTGATCGGATCTGTTTCCCCCCGGCTCGCGCCGCGAAAAATCCTTTAAGTAGAATTGCTTTCAGTAACGATGCAGAACCGATCGACGAACTTCCACGGAGTCTGCTGGTCGTCTATCTCGCTCCGATTTTGCGCGGAAATAACGTCCGACGTTACTTCGATTCGCGGGAACGCGTGACTCACGCCGTTCATTCACGAGAAGTCGGTAATCATTTTTCACGATGAGTTTTATCTGAAGCGGGGACTCGTATTGGCTTTAGAAAGTTTGGATACACGAGCAGCTTTCGACAGAACTCGCCGGAAATCCACGCGCGTTTCGATTCGCAATGAGTCACGCGAATTTATCCCGCTGGCGGAAAATAATGTGAAAAGTATCGAAGTCGTACGGGAGCTCGGATAACTGATAAATTACCCGGAAATGTACTCGCGTCTTGTATACGATGAATCTAACTCGATTATCTATCTTGATCAGGCTTCTCAAGACACGTGCCACTAATGACGACAAAAAAGGGACCAAAAATATTCAAGCAGCGAGTTCATTCTTCGTATCTCATTAAATGCATTACTATTTTAACGATGCTGGATTTCAATTTCTAATCCGCTCGTAACAAATACCGTGTAGTTTTCCAGTAGCGCCGACCGCGTTTATTTAAAGAACAAAGTAACGCGTATACTATCGCATACTTAAAAAGAGCAAAGCCAGAGACTCGCTCTGCAGTTTGTATACTCATTTTTGTCGTAATCGTACAGAATCCGCAGTCCGGTCAACCCATCGTCCTCGATCTTTTTTTTCCTTTCTAAATATTCTCGGTATCGTGAACACCGATTAAAAATAAGCAAAAACTCTCCGGGGGCGAGCGTCTAGACTTGCGACGGTAGCGCAAAAAGTTAATTAAGTCGAACCGGAGCAATAATCCCGGAACGAGGTCCGGTGCGCGAAGAACTCGCCGCGTTCTCGCGAAAGAGACAATCTCCAGGCAACAAATATCAGCGAGGCAGTCGGAAAACTCTCGGGCATTGCATAATTAACACGCATTTTACGGTTTCCGCCGATCTGGCGTTCGCTGTTAGCCCGATAAGAGCGCGAACGCGAAATCAGAGAACATTTTTCCCGGTTTCTCCTTGCCGCGGCTGAAAACGGAAGAGTCCAAAGTCACGATCAACTGCGTTTCTGTATTACTGTGCACGCAACTGCGACAAACGACACGATAACGCACGAATGATAGACCGGAGCCATGGAACGCCTAGCCATGAAACAGGAAGAACGTACGCACGGCCCGGCCGGCTCCGCTCCGGATTTTTATGGTGCGCGAGCGTGACCGCATGTTACGCTCTTTTGCCGCGTTTTATCGGCTTAAGATCAATGTGTCAAAGTTATGCCACACATTCGCGTCGAAGGTGATCCGAGCTGGACGTTATCCAACGACCGCACAGCGAGCAAACCGCAGACAACTCGATCGCCGCGCGTCGCGTCGCGTCGCGCCGCGTCGCGACAAGCTGCGCCGCCATCGGCAGATTCTAGTTTCGCGACAGGTGACCAATTTTTTCTATTGTCCCGCGGGCCTTCGACGATGATACCGGCTCGCCTGATAATTGACACGAATCGCCGCAGCTTTCTCTCCGGGGAGCGATCAGCTGCTGGCTCGAATATCATCGGGCGCAGCGTCGTTAACCATTTCCCCGCATGTCGCGTTCCAATGATAATTCTCCAGTCAATCGACCAGATCGCCCTTTTAATATTTTTACCCCTCGCGGCATTCCTACGAAATGCGGACCTCTATTTTTCATACATGCTTTTCAATTTGCCAACCCTTAACTACCACGCCTATTAAATCGTCTCGCAGACCGCTAATGTTTATCGCGTTATTATTGATCCGAAAGCGGTAAATAAAAAATCAAAATCATTTGATGCAATTAGTAGCGGTCTCACGGACCGGCAATAATAGTTAACGGTTAAAGTTATTACAGGAAGAATGAAGACTCTAACCTCTTGATCCTGGCAGCAGATGAAGACAATTTTTATCTAGCGTAAGGATCCGCAGTCTTAATAATAATAACCTTTCGAAGCATCGAAATCCGAACATATTCGTTGCAGATAATTACGTGGCCAGAAATAATCTGAAGGCAAAGTTCAAAGCGAAACGAATAATGTACACGGAATAATGTACATTCATAGCGAGCGCGCGCGCAACACATTTGATACGCACACTTGATTCGGTTTGTCTCAGCTTTCCCTTGTCTCGGTAGAATCTAATTTCGACAACGGTTGCTTGTGGAAAACGATGCGTCCGTTGAAAATCACGACATCTTTTCGACGATATAAAACCGTGATTGTTTTGACCGAGGTAAATTGCGCTAATAGAAAATTCGCGTAATTCACCGAGACAACGAGAACAAGCAGCTTCACCGAGTGCAGCTCGGTCGAGCTAACTCGATCTAAATAAGTAGCGAAAGTTGACGTTTGATGAATCGAACGGTGAATCGAATACGCAGATTGCGAGCGCGTATTCGAGAAAAGTGGCGCAAATTCAATTGGTCGTAAGTTGGTGGACTGATAAACACTGCGTTAATTACTCACGGAATCGACAGCTCGAAAGTTCAGCAAATAAGCGCGGCGCAGGATAGTTAGAAATTCCATCAGCGGGCAGAACTTGGAGAACTTGCAGCGAGAACTGGTCGAACGACACCGAACTCTTTAATATTTCAGAGTGCTCTTGTCAAGGAAGACTTTAAACGACCCCGGGCCGCGATATCGTGCATTATTGAACGCTCGAATCGAATAACTGCAAACCAGTTTAAGGTCCAAAAAACTGATAAGGCTCGTCGAGGTTAATAAACGTTCTACATCCGATTACGCCGCCGCCGCCGCCGATGCCTGCAGAGAGCGTGTTCGACCGGAGAACGTTTCGAGTAATTGTTCGGGACGCTCGTAATTCGCTGCTCGAATTGATACGAACAGATAGCAACGGCGAAAGTGTAGATCGCTGATCGAACGCCTATCGTTTGTCCCAATTGAGGCCGTTCGACGCCGATATCTCAGCCGATTGTGTAATCGGGGCGCTGCTTTTCGATTCCTACGGCCAACGGATCATTCAAAAAACCACTCTCCCGGACTCTGTTTCGATTGTTCGTTATTTAAGCGAAGTCCGATCGCGCAGACTTCCGAAACGAAACTGGATTGGCCACAGGTGAACCATGAATTCCTGAGGCAAGACCGACTGGATCCACATGTGAGTCACGGGATAGTGAACGCGTTAAAGCGGTTACGGATCAACGCTCTAACGTACGGGCTGCGAGCAAAACGAAAACCGCGCGAGCTTTCGTAAAGCAGTCGATGACTTTCGTTGACGTTTAATAAAATACTGTCGACAAATAACCGAGCGCTGCTGCGCGTTTCGCCTTAATCTTTCCGCGTCGTTCGTTTCGCGCGCCCGCGCGAGATCAACAGATGGAAAGACTGCGATTCAATTATACGGAGAGGCGGATTAGAGATTAGGGCTCTATTCGGAATCGATTTCTCTGGAACGAAGAAAATTCTGGCCGCGGCGCGCGGCGCGCGGCGTCTCGGGAAATCGGAAGAAATCGCGTTCGGCCGGTCCTTCGCTTTCCTGCCATCTAAATATTTATCAACGTTTCTATCTGCTTTACGGGCCTGCAGTTTCACGTCCGAGCTGACACGAATTTCGCTGAGCGATGACGCACGTTTCACCTGGAACAGTTCCTCCGTCGCAAAAATTGCCGATTTTACTCGGCGGTGATCGGGGCCAACCGCACTACCCGATCATCGAATTTCGAAGGCGGACGACGGTTAATACGTTTCCCTGGTCACGTAATGGCGCCGGATCGTAACGGACGACGTCTGGACCGCCTAAACTCGTCGCGTATTTTTATTTCGTTCCCTCTACGGTACTCCGCGCGGTAGAACCCCCGCTGTCGTTGAATAACGGTACCGACAGAGTGTACACGCTACGAGGTAAAACAGACTATCAAAGTAACGAGCTCGACGAGATCCACGCTCTTTTTCCAACTCGGCAGAGTCGCCGTCGCGCGGCGACGGAATGGAACGGTCAAATTTTTGCGAACCTCCGGTGAAAGTTTAATAATCGCGATTGTTGTTAATCGGGCATCGAGCGATAAAATATACACGATATAATTCGATACGATCGTAATCTTATCGATAGCGTGTTTCTTTCGATTGGTGTCACCGATGATTATCGGAGCGTAATGATACGTTCGATGTCCGATTGACGGTGCGATTATCGTTTAATGGGGCACCTTTGCATCGCCTCATGGCCGCGGCGCTGTTCGATGTTCTTTTAACCCGAAGCCGGGCTTGCAACACGGAGTTTCAACTGTGCTTTACGATAATGCAAATGCTTTATCTAGTTCTTTCAAATATCGACGAAGCAATGGTCTACTTTATAGATTAATGCAGTCTGTATACCGTTTAAAATAATTATAGACATCGTCGTTCTCCAAATAAATCGCCTGCTTTTATCTGGCTACAGGTCATCTAACTTAATTGTCTTGTTGGCGTCAAAAGAGTCGGTGCAACAAAAACTGAAATTATTGCATGAACATTTATAGAGAATTCTAAGGTATCAAATCAAGCCGGATGAATTAATGTGAAACAGAAACAAAAGAAAGTAAATCGTTGCTCCGACGAGCGCGTAAAGTCCGCAGGTTAGTCGTGGAACACCGTAGAAGGGTTGAGAAAGCCGCCATGATTTTTCCAGCGACTCGACGAATGCCGGAAAAATGAGCAGCAGAAACTGCGCGATAATAGGGAGCTACCAGGACGCAGTGAACCGAGCATCCTCTCCGAGTGTATCCAGGTTGCAAAGAGCCAAGGTCTCGGCGCAGTCCCAATGAACAAAGAAGGCCTGGGGGACCGAAGGTAGCGGCCTGTTCCTATCGAACATTTTTTCGATGCGCGTTGCGGGAAAGACTTTGCCCGTAAGTGGACAATAGGGAGGACCCGCGGACGATCCTATATTGTGTCGGCGTGCGTTTACGAGGGTGTAGAAGCGTGGGCGTGCGACGCGTACACGCGAGATTCGCCGGGCTTTGTTGCCGACCGAGGAAAAAGGGGAACGAGGGAACCGCGGCGAGGAGGAACAAGGTGCAGAGGTGTGCGCGCACCCGACGAGACAGCTGTCTGACCTGATTCCACGAAAGGGTTTCCAATCATAATGACAAGGTGGGCGAGCGTTTTAGAGGCGCTCTACTGGCCCGATGCGTCGCGTCGCGTCTCCTCGCACAGCGGGCCATTTACCCGAAAAACGTCTAAATAAAGTCATTTTGTAAAAATATCTTTGTCGTATAATAATATTTTATAATTATATTTTCGTTTGTAAATGTTCTTAAAAAATTGATAATATACGATTACGGTTAGAAAATGTTTTGTATCGCGTTTTCGGGGGTAAATGGGCCAGTGCGCGTCGCCGAGCATCGACTCGGTTCGTGAGAAATGCGTCCGGCCTCGTCGTCGTCGTCTCCCGGGACCAGAAAAATAGAGCCATTCTCCTCCCGTTCCACGGGGTTGACGAACTCCCTGCCGTTTCAAGGTGCCGGCGCAGAAAAACGAAGTGTTTACCTAGTTTCGGAACAATCCGAGGCAGCCTTTTGTGCTCTCGCTTCGCTGCGTTCCTTGTCGCGAAAAGAAACATTAAAACGTTCTTCGGTCGATGGGGTCATTTGCATAGGTTCCCTCATTTGTTTACCGGGGTAGGAAATTTTAGTCGCGAGCGCAAGGATTTCTTACCGGAGTCCGCAGCTTTTCGTGTCGCAGTGTCGTCCAGGTGTGCAATCTGATTATGGTAATCGACGGGACGAGGAACGTGCGACAAGAAAAAGGAGGAGCGACTTTGATCCTTGGAATCGGATTTCACGTGTACGGGAACTGAACTTTGTTCGTGTTATTTTGCGTTCGTTCGTTTCGGTGGCTGCGTTGCAATCTGTTCGGAGCACTGCTCGATACCCTGATCTTGTATCTTGAAACGCATATCGAATCTCGCTTATTAATCGTTTTATTTTCAATGGGGATAGGTTCTTTAGGATCCGTGTTTACACGTTCGATTTGTGTCTCTAGAAGTGGTTCAACGTTCATCTCTCATTCCTCATTTTGCAAATTCAATTCTTGATAATTCAGCAACGTTTGCTACGTCGCACTTTCTAATATCAAATTGATGTTAAATTAATATCTATTGCGCTTAAGGGATAATTTGTCAGCTGTCAAACTGTGTTTTCAAATAGAGTCGACGGAAAGAAAGAATCTTTGTGTGATTTCATTTCTGTTAAAATTCGTTACTGAAATTAAAAAATTGCTGCGCTGCTGCATTTCATTGAAATTTTTTCAATTTTGTTTCCGTCGCACCTTGTCGAACGTACAGAAAGGACTGTCGCAAGGCGGAATCATAATAAAGACATCTGTTGGCGAGCCTTCTGATTTACGCGGTGACTCGATCGATTAGTACATTATCGTAGATCAAGGTCCGCGATCTTCGCGATAATCGGCGTCGTCGTGGCTCGAATGACGCGCGCGAAGAATTCGAGAAACGCGCGGCACCCGGTCCCCGCGCTGCGAGTGATTTCACCTGCACGGACTTGCGTATACGTGACCGACCGTAAAAGTGACTCACTATCGGAAATCTGCATGAGTGTACGGGGAACGGCGGAGCTTTGCACCACGCGGACTAATTTAATTACCACGTTTACCGGCTGCTCTAAATAGGTTCGACTTTTTCCCGCGAACCGCGATAAACAAACGAGACGTAAAACGCGTTCGCGAACACCTGTTCGACGGCTGCCGGTCCGTTTGCGGTCGAGAAAAATCCAGTTTAGAGGTCGAAACTAACAATTTGACTTTGGACTATGCTTACGGAAAAAAAATTCGACGCGATTTAATCAGTGTTTGAAACAAACAAAGCTTCACCATTCTTATACACCAGTCTCAATATCGAATTAGAACAGCGACGCGCCAATTGGAACAGTAGTTTTGAACTATATCTCCGTAACGAGTAAGGATCTTCGATGATTTACAGTGTTACTTTTGCGCCCTGTTACTTTCGATTCCGGGGTCCCCTACTTTGGCGAAACAAGCCTGATTCACCCAGATTTCTCGCGGTGCTGAAAGAAAAAAGAAAGGAGAGCATCGACGACGCTGGTTCGCTGGAACCTCTTTAAGACCGTCGCGGCGCAATACGACATAATTGTTCGCCGCGCAACGAGCAGGCCTTTCTCCGCTCTGGATGCCGTTAAGCGTAATAAAACCGGCCGCACTTCCGCGTTTTAACACACCTTTCCGCAATTAAGATAAACCGATCTCTCGAAAAGTTTCGGGGAACGACGACGTTATCGGGTCGTGGAAGAAGATAAACGAACGTCTCGCCGGACAGATAAACGTCGCTTTTTCGGGGACAAACAATAGGGATTACGATAGAGTAGGCTACAAGGACGTTTGCCTCCGATTTAGGCGCGCTGCCTAAACCGTGCACTTATCGCTAAGACTGACCTTTCGTCCGTCGTACGTTGGCTCGCTCCTTCTCTACGGAAGGACACGGCTGTTGCAAACAAAGAAAAGCATACAATGCTTTCCAGACAACTTGTATTTAACATCGAGTCTCGACAGTTTTCTTTTCTGAACTACTTTTATTTTATTTATATTTTACTTGTCGACATCGAAGAAATAGAAAGTGATAACAAGTAGGAGCAAGGCGACAAGTGATAATAAGTAGAACCCACTGTTGCCAATGTTGATACGGTTCCGACCTTGTTCGGTACTATCTTTGACCAGCTTCGCGGGCAATCAAAGTGAAAGCTGAATCAAAGCAGGCCGCGAATTTAGGATGTCAAATTGCATCATTCGAAATCCCGTCTCTAGTTCGCGGTAAACGTTCCCATAGCTCACCGAAGAATTGTACATCGTGTTTTTACAATCCTTGCTCGACTGAGTTCGCAGGCGGCAGAGGAGTTACTATCTCCGGTGCAGACTTTATTACGGTGCCCCGTAAAAACCAGTCGGAAAGGAAGAAAGAAGTCGGACACCGAACAATCCTGGCTGACTTCGAATTTGTTAAAAGCGAACAGGACCGCGTGGCTTTCTCCCATGATTTATTTAGGCTTTCGTGCGCTTCGAATGCGAATGCATCGCCGCGTCGGTCGCAGAGGGTATCGAGAGCCTGCGCTAGAAATGGCGCAGTTAGACGGATTTGCGTCGGGATCGTTTCGCGCGTTGTCGAATCAATCGCTGGCAATTTCGCGGGACGAATCGAACCGTTGCCGGCCGATAATCGGTCGTTGCTAATTGCGAGGCTCGGTGTTCGCGATCGATTACCAACTCACCAACTATCGTCGAAATTGTGTTAGTTCGCGCGGTCGTTTCTCCGATCGCGAACCGAGACGGCCAGAGGAAAAATTGCATAATCCGGCGAAAGGGAAACCTCGAAAAGATCCGACGTTAAATAACAATTACTTTCCCTGTGGAACGAAACTGGGAATTATCCTCGCGGGATTAATGATGATGGGACAGCGGCAGCCCGCCGCGAGACGATTCCTATTTTCAGCGATGCCTGGTTGCGCGGCCATCAATCTTGCGAGGCTATTCTCGCATCTACGAATTAAGTAGAAAATTCGATTGTACTTGATGTTTCGTATCGCGACCCGCCGGACTTTCATGTTCCGAGTCTGAAACGAACGGATTTCGCGTCGCATAGAAACTTTTAATAGAAATGCGAACTCGCCGTCGCGGTAACTCGCCATGGAATCTCGTTTACTGCTCAATTGTCGAAGCGACGGACGGGTTTCCGGCTTCCACTTGCAAAGATTGGGCAACCCTCTTGCGAGTAGAATCGTCCCTGTGAATCGGTGGTTTTTAGCAAGAAATTCGGTATAAAGATACGACGCAACTGGACGACTTTCAAACCCGAAAGGTACGAAAATATTAAATATTAAATAATAATGTATCGTTAATAAGCAACGAATAAAAACGAAATAAGTTAATCGGGGCTGCGAGCAGTCCGACAAGTGTACAAAATTTCGCAGCCGTCCCGAGCGTGTCAAAACGAATTCGCGCGGGTTCCGCCGAACACGAGTTCGCACTCAGAGGCAAAGAAAAAAAAGTAACTGGGCAGCGAAACGCCAACAGCAGGATTACTTTCTGCTTATAGGTAACGCGAATTTTCTGACTCACGGAGAACTGCGATTCGACGAGAGATACCTGGCGTGCGAGATGCCTGGCACACTTTATGCTTCCGCGAATTCCCGTAAAATGGTAATGACGGAAATTTCATCATTATTGCCCGTGCAATGCTCGCGCGAGGCTCTGTCGTTTGTTACCCGCGGGCTTTCGACGGGAAAACAATTCTAATTTAAACACGGCGTGCCTTGGCCAATAATATCGAATAACATTATCCGACTTTTACCTCTTTCGCTGTTGCATTCGGTGGACTATTCTTCTGCACAGTCGCGCGTTGAATACCATTTTGAAAATTGTCATCGCTGCTCGTATATTTTGCCTTTGTTCACGGTGAACCCAATTTAGTGTCTTTTACCTGTTCAAATTGTAGAAATGCTGCTCTCGACGAGTGTACTTGTCATAGCAGAAAATGTTGCCATTTCTTTGCGACGAATATACTCGTCAAAGACTAAATAAACTAGTAAAATCAAACGTATACGGTATAATTGCAGCAACTTGCACACTTTTCAAAGAGAATGCAACAGCTACTGCTTGGTTAAAGGAAATGATTCAACCAATGTCTCGGGGGAAACGATTCTACCAATGTCATAAATAAAGAAGATAATTCTAGGAATTCTCCCAAATGAAATCATTGATAGAGTTTCTTACATTGTGCGAAATTATATGTCTGCAAATTGCGGGTGCAACAGCCCGCTACGCTGGGCAGAACGTTTCTTATTCACACGGAACCCTCCGCGCGCAATTACGTAATTATAAAGAAAACGGCGTGGCCACGTTGTACACAATTTTTCAATCCACCCATGATTACCGGAAATGTTCACGCAATTCAAATTACCCTGTTTACGACGAAACGGCTGACTGCCGGAAATTGGTTTACAATTTTTGCCCGTTGAATGTTACAAATTTGATAAACGTGCTCGGTCGGGAGCATCGCGATACCAGCAGAACCCTTCGTTGCACTACGAAACACTCCCCGAGCCGCGGAGAGTTTTATAATTATTGCTAAATCGGTTTCCAGTTGTGCATTATAAATGCCGTAAACACGACGTGGGTCGGCATCGAGAAAACGTATCCTACCATTTCGATCTGGAAGTACTCCAATTACTTGGTCGTACGATCCTACCACGCGTGGCGAATATTACAGCGTGCGTCGAGTGTAACTAATGCAACGCGCGCCGCCGCGAGTATTCAGCCGCCATCGGAATTTATTAGTATTGCGTTTTCGCGTTCGCGCGAATCGAATTTTTAGGCCAATCCGGTCGAGGTCGTGACGTTCGCCGAAGATTTCGGTCCGACGACGAGCCGAGCGCCGGTAAACGCATCGTTCATTCTCGCGAGCATACGAACGGACCATTGCAGCCTAATTTGTGGGCTTACGTCCTCGCGAACTCCAACGAGATAAGTTGTACGGAGTACGATATTTCATCGCGAGCATACCACTTTCTCCGACGTATTAACTCGTGTGATTACGAGATTCGTTGAAACGAGACGGGATCTGGCGCAAGAGAGACCGGTGCAACAACAATCGTCGTTGGCGTTTCCAAAATTTTCGCGCCAAACCTACGACGTTGCTGTAAAGCGAAGGAAACGTAATCGGTAAAACAAAAGCTAATAAAATAGTACAAGAATATCGGAACGAGGTAGATGCGAGAAGAAAATAAAATAAATGGTTGCACACCTGTTAAGTTTCTAACACATCGTTGCTTCTGGTGAATTAATTTTATTCTCTCGGAATTAGCTTGTTATAATCGGATTCGCATGGACGAGCGTAATGTAGTAACTCTGTTAGAATTTCTTTCATCGTTCCAGGCAAATTTATTCGAATATTAACCATCCGTGAATCAAACGGATCATTAATCTTGCACGATCTTTCTCTATGTTGTCGCGGGGACACGGTTGGAAGCCGAGCAACCGAACGAATGAATCCGTTGCCACTGCAACGCTGGCTCGCATACGAGCATGCAGGAATTTATCGGAGCGCGCTCGTTAAAACAAAGAACGGCGCTTCCTCCGCGTCTCCGTTTCACGGACCATTTATTTTTCTAAGCGGAAGATAAATTCGAGGCCGCGAGATAAGGACTCGGTAACCCGAGAGAGTCCTGGTCTATTTTTCGTCCGCGAATCCCGTAATTTCGTGGATCTTGCGAGTCGGCGGCGTATCGCCGCGAGTTTATTGGCCGGCGGAGCGCGATCGAAATAGTAGCGAGAGCCGGGCAAGAAAATTTTCGAAGCGTAGAAATGGCCGGCTCGCAGGGGCAGAAACGAGCCGTGCAAATGAAAGGCCCTCGAGCGCCGAGCGAAATAGAGCAAAGCGGGAAAATTTATTGGTTCATCGTGGAACCGTGAAACTCGAGGAACGAATTCTGCATTTTTGCTCGGTTTGCGTGGCAACTCTCTGCCGGACAAAATTGTTACCTGGACGCTACTTCGGCTAGCTGGAATTCTAGGCAGGTGTGCCGGGCCACCAGATACGTCAACGCGTGTTCTCCAATCGAAGAAACTGTCGCGTTTCGTTCACGTGTGAAATGTACAATCCATTTACATATGCGGGCTCTAGACCCTTTGGTGCAACGAATATTATTGAAAAATATGCAACTTTTACATTCTATGAAAAATTTTAAGTTCAAGTTAAAGTTTATTTTATTTTATATTTGTAGCTCCTATACAGAGGGATTATTGCAGCAGACTATACAGAGGAATACCATTGTCAAAAATTTCATTCGACGCTTTCTTTCCTACATTAAACAATTACAAACTTGTAATCGTCACATTTCGTAAGAATAATCATAAAGTCGATTAACGGTTACGAATATCGCTAAAGTAATCGGAGTCCTTGATTTCGATGCGTTACATAAACGATTCTGTGGATCGATGTCGCTATCGGGATTACATTGTCGGAGCTTTAATGACAGATTCCTTGCAACATAATATTAATGACGAAAAATAGTAATTTTATTGGTGATGAGTAGGTGGAGTCATAAATAGATGTTTCATGCGTGCACGATGACTCGCGGTTGCATATTAATGTACCGATCGACGCGTCACCTATTCAAGAACGATGTTAATGCGTCATGCTAGTCTGCCCGAATCTGGCCATAGGTGACACGGATAGGAGATGAAAGTATCGCAAAAGTTGATCTACGTAGCATCGATTCAAGTTGTGGTTAAGCAGCAATTTAGTACTCGAGTAATCCCTAAGACAGAGTTGGGCTAATTCAATTTCCCAATTTACTTACTTTGTATTTCAATTACACGGTAATTCGACTACGTTGTATTTCAATTACGTAGTAATTGAACTACCTTGTAATTCAATTACGTAATTTAAACGTTCAGTTAATTCTATCGCTGATTATTTTAATCACGAGTACACCTCAAATTACAGGCCAGAAAGAGGAAGCGAGATACCCCGCATATTTTATTCTTCCATCGCCTACTAATTTCTTAACTTTTAATTCGTAATTTGAATTTAATTATGTCGTAGATAATACGATTTAATAACTTATTTTATAATCGTACTCCTCCAACTTGCAGCATATCCTGCATCCTATCGACTTCTTGTCGTCCACGTGAAAATTGCCGGTGCAACACGCGTCGAGGAGTTTCGTAAATCGCAAACCGCAAATCGACTTGCGTTGACATTATAAACAACGAATCTAGGGCAAAAGACCGAAGCCAGCTGCGGAGCCATTAACGCAGCAAGGCGTAGCCGGGAATCGCGAAGGGAAGCGGCGAACGCAGAAAGCGAACGCGAGATCTCGATCTCCGGCCGATTCGAAACAATCGTAACGCCATATTAAATCCGAGGTTTCCCAAGAACGAGAGTATCCCCTGTAACAATTTTTCCGCCGTGCGGCTCTCGTTCGAGCACGGCTCGTTCTCGCGGAATTGCGCTGCGTTACGCAAAAGAAACCACGGTCCAAGCGAAATAACGAAGCGGACAGGATATTACAAGTTTTCTGACAAAGGCGCGCCGCATCGATATTTGCTGTCCCAGTTTCGCGGCGAGTTAGCCGAGGGGAACGCGCGTGGAATTCGATTCGCGGGCAAGGGACGTTCGGCGAAAACTGCAAAGAAAACAGGATATTGCAATGGCGACCGAATGCCATCTGTATGCTGCCACAATTACCGTTCACGCACGTAATATCGCGCGGATAATTGTCCCTCGCCGTGTCCCAGGATTCCCTGGAAACGGGAGCCGCCTTCGGCTGCTGCCTTTCATTTTCGACTCGGCTATTCAGCGACACCGATTTAATGGAGCTGCCAAGGTGAGGCTGCATTCGTGATATCCCGTAGCCTCGAAACGCTCCTCAACGCGCCCCGGGAGTTGTTTGAACGAAGACGACCGTCGGGACCCGCTGGCCACTGCGAGAAGCGCAGCGCCATCGTGCCCTGCTTTTTCCCATTTCGTTCGTTCTCCGCGGAATCGGGCATTCTTAGAATAACGTTTCGAATAATATTCCCAACCGATCCGTGACTCTTTCGGGCTCGGCAGGGCTTTTGGCCCTCGGCGTGCATTCTCGGAGATGCCCGAGCCGCGATAGGATCTCTCCGAGGAGAAGTTTTTCGAAGCGGGAAGCACTTCGGCCAGTAATTACCGTCGGAATGGATAAGCGGTGTCGCGTCGCTCGTGCCAGCGGACACGGGAGATAAGTGTTCGAAAGAGAGGTAGCCGTTTCCAACGTCATCGGAGTATGCCGGGGCGACATGTAGATCACGTGTACCGATTAGTAAGGAATGACTACACGCGATTAGAGCCGCAATTGTGCATTGGTTGGCCAAGCAGCAGCGGAGGAAGTGAGTCACGTGCGGCACGGTCTCTCCGTTAACAGACTTCGACGACCGAATTTGTGGGACGTTTAACCGGGACCGCGTCCCGAGGTAGAAACAGTTGGCCCCTTTGATGGCCGGTAATTGAAGGTTCTTTCTTTGATGAAGCTGTTCGGCTCGCTCGACGAACGCTCCGCTGTCTTCGGCGACTCCGGCGTTCGTCGCGGCGTTGCTCGATCCTTCGTCCAATGGAACTTGGTCGGGTTCACTTACGAGTTAGGATGAAACGCTGGTCTTTGCTTCAACTGTCCCCGAAGCGGGTATCGCGGATACAGAGAAACACGTGTCGGGTAGATTTTCGAGTACCGTGTCACGGTAGAATCGCGACAAAGTCGACACGTGTCACGCAAATCTGTCCGTTATCTCGCTCACGGACCGTGAACACCAGATTGAGCAGAAACCGCGCGCGGCTTGTCTCACGGCTGTCTTGCGTAACTGCCGCGGACACGTAAACTTTTCTACGTCGCGTTAACGACAGCCGAAGTCCGTTGACAAGCCGGTGCCTTCGGCCACTGCGCTAGGCGTGAGTCACGTTCCAAGGAAATCGCTTCTGGCGCGCGTAATACGCGGAGCTGGCATGAATGAAAACGGCCGTTGTCATGACGACCAGGTGAGAGGAGCGCGGATACTTCGGGAAGTTCCCCTTTATGAATGAACCGACGACAATACGTGTGCAGGACACAGGAGGCATTAGCGCCGCGGCGCTGGCACGTGTTAAAAACGAGCCGGCACACGTCCGCGAGGGGATTTCAACACGGTTTAACGGCCGCGGCCGTAAGGGAGGAGGCTCGCGATCGCGTGTAACCCGACGCCGATGGAAACGCGACTTTCTCGGGGGATCGATCGCGCCCGAACGAATTTCGTGGGAATTAACGGCGACCGGATCAACGGGCTCGTTGTCGCCTTCCGTTCGAGCTGAAAAATTCCCGCGACGCTGACGCGGCTACGCAACAAACTGAAACAAGGGAAACGTGCCAATGTTGCAGCGCTTAGAAAATTGACAGAACCCAAGCAAATTTCGCGTGCCGACTGCCGGATTTTATGCATTCAAATACAGAAATCCACAGCTCAAATGAAAACTTGGACAAACGTTGAAAGACCTTAAGTCAACTTGTCACAATTATTGAAATAGGAAATATATTTCTATCCAAATTAAATCTCTTACAATTAACGTAGAGAATTTTTATGTTACACAAAGATTCGCTGCCCAGGCGGTCAAGAAGTTTTCGAAATTCTGTGTCACGCGAGAAGATAAAAATATGCCCTGCTGGAAGGCACGGAGAACGCGAAGAGAAATTAATCTACATATTTTTTGCCTCGGTGAAATAAAGTTCCTGGACAGAGTGGTAATATGCGGAGGAATTTTCTGAGGCGGACGGAAAAAAGCAGTGGACGTTTAGAAGAATAATTGCTCGGTGCATTCGCTGCCTCTATGTTTTTACTATAGAGAGCAATGTACGAGAGTCTGAGATTGAGCGAGCAGAAAGACAACTCCCGCTGATGAGTTCAGGCAATCCATTTAACCAAGAAATGCTCAAGGGAAAAGTCCCTTGTGCCCGGGAGAAAGAAATCTCCTTTTCGTGACCCTTTGACTGCGGATCGCAGAGGAACAAGATGCTCTGTGTGTCTAGCACAGAGGAACGTCTTTGGACGTTGACGGCGCTCTTTAATGATTTTTGTCAGGCGCCTGCAGGCATCGGTGGAGCACTACTTTGCGCGAGCTCCCCGTTTCATACAGCAAGAAGAGCTATCAATCTCTCGTTCTGAGAATCGAGTGCTTCCTATTCTATGTACTTTTAAAGATGGAGGTGCAAGAAGACTTCGGTTATTATTACACGTTATTATTCCAGAGATACCCTCATAGTTGCACAAATTGCATAAAATCAGTCACGATCATAAAAATCAAATGCACTACATTCTCGCATAAACTTCTACCGGAAATTGTTCTGTTGAATCAAACACTGTCGAAGACTTTCCCACGTAATTCTGACTGTATTTCGAAGAACGAACAAGGCACGTCTTTGCCGTATGAACGACAACGAGTCGAAGCGAGCCTCGTCATGCATCCGCAGACCTTATCGGTTTTACTATAAACAGCCGAGATAAAGACCCAATCGCGAGCTACAAAGTAACATTTTCTTAAGAACACAAATAAGTAATAGCGAAGATAAGTTTTGTATATCTATGAGAGAGATCCTACGATTCTACACGAAATTAGTGGTCAACCAAATATTATCTAATAAACCGAAGATCTCGCGTGCACTGTAGATTTATTTAACGAAGAAGCAGAACAACGTAAAATTATGAAAATTCTACAACCGTTTGGAAAATGCTTCGCCTATCTTTTTGGTGGCAAATAATCCAGCGAGGAGGGGGGGTGCAGCATAGCGTAGTTTCCGATGCAGCATGTTCGATTTCTAAACAGCGGTTGCATTAAGATCGTGCAAGAAATGCGTCGAAGGAACGGTAATCTGAGCAAACAGCGGCCGAGATAAGAGGAATTACGGAGTCGATTACGTCGCGGTCGCGTTCACGGCGACCACGCGACTGTATGCAAACGACTTCGCGATCTTAAGCGAGAAACGAAAGCCTGGTTATCCTGGCGGAGTGCGCCCGGCGCGAAACAGGCACTTACAGACTTTGTATATCCGCGCGAACGCTTTCGCATCGGTGCATCTTGTAAGTAAACATGTTTAGCGCCCACTCGAGAGCGTTTCCCCGTGGTTCTCAACCGTCCGCCATTTAGACCACCAAGGATGCACTTCCGAGGAGCCTGTTCTTATCGCGATCGACGCGCGACAGCGATGGCCGATCTCCGGCCGTTCTTCTCTGTCGGGAGACCGCGTCCGGAACGCAGCTGGACGGAACAGGTTGTTTCTGTCCTCTCGCGAAATTTAGGTACTTTGAAAAATCCTTTCGTGGACGCCGCTAATGATGCTCGGCGGGTTGCAGATTTTTATATAAAACTCAAGAATGCGTAAAATTCTCTGTCGCAGTCGATAGCGATCAGCAGCCTTCAAAGTTTTCTGGAAAACTAATCGCAAGTGGATCGAAAAGATGAAGAGAAAGCTGATCAAAATGCGAGCTGTAAAAATGATAATAGAATTGTTGCAACTTGCAGCGCGTCGACCGAAGCTGGTAAATTGTGCATTATAATTTGAAGGTTCGCGAAACCCGATGACCTTGGATGCAATCGAGATGTACGAGTCCGACGTAATGGAACGCAGAAAAAAGGGAAGTAGACGCGCGTAATGTAATTGATGAGGGATCGGGTATGAAACGTTGTAATATTCATGTGCAACACACCTTCGGGGTTAACGGCTAATCCCGTGGAATTCTCGTTTAGAGGCGATTAATGTTGCATCCACGCAGGCCGCCCACGTATATTAGATTTGCGAATCTTCCGCCGCCCACGCTTGTCACTGTATCATAATACAAAGATTCCGAGACCTCGTCTGCCGCGCACGAGACAGAATCCTGTGATTCATCGATACCTTCGACTACCTTTTACCTGTTTCTTAACCCCGGCATCATGGCGGATCTCGGGTCCACTTTTACTAGGAAAAATCTCTCGGCGGGCCAGCGCTGAAATTATTGCGCAGTCGAGGATTCCCCCGCAGTGAATCATTCGATTTATTTGTCGAGACGCACGCGCGGCTCCGCTGTCTCGCAGCAAATAACGAAATCGATGGTAACCGTCATCCTCTAGCGCGAGAGACGATTAGAAATGTCTAAGTAGCGCGGTGCTGTCTCTAGAATTCGAAAACGCATCGCGCCAGATATTTAAAAAGCACTTTCAAACTATGTAGTATATGTTCAATTACCCGACCGTGGATTCCATTTTATTTACGACACGTGCCAATCTCTAATTATATGTCCAAGTAGCGCAGTTATGTTTCAAGAATTCGAGAACACATTTACGAGGATCTCTTTTACCTCTGATTAATGGAATGCGGATTTTGTACATTTTGTGACATAAACGAGTGTGTATCGTTTTCTGGAATGTAACTGAAACATTTTTATTCTCCGTCAAGATTTCCAGTCTAGCGATTTGTTGGAAATTCAGCCTGGATAGATGTTCGCGATTGTGTATTGTTACTAAATTAGTTACCGATTGATTGAATATTTGCAATGAAAATTTATGTACTCGATTTGGGTCGCAGACGTTGGATGCGGCCAAAGTTCGAGTTGAACACCCACCGGTACAGCATTTTTATCGAAACCGTAGGCTCGAACTTGTAAATTCCATTAACGTCAAGGCTGCAAATGCCCGACGGGACGGCTGTCCAATCAACGCGAATTCGCGGCTAACTATACAGTAGATTTATATGAACAAGTAACGGCACAATTTACTATTTAACTAACTGCCGTAATTGCGCAATTGCGCCGTACCTGTGCAATCACTGATTAACGGAGGCGATTCCGGAATTGAAATAATTCCACCCTCGGGGATGACAATGCGCATACGATGGCTGACATTGCGCGGACGCGCCGACGTTCCTGGAATTTCAGACACATATTGTTCTCGCATGAAATCGCGTCAAATCCAATTGCAAAAGTAGCAAAACGTGCGAATATACCAGGTGTCTCAGCCGAAACAGGCCAGCCAAATATCTCCCTTGTTTTTAATCTAATGGATTAATATTTTTAATCGGTATCTAATCGAACTTTCAATCAGTATTTCATTTAATTTGCATTCAATATTTAATCCAATTTTCAATCAATATATAATCTAACTTTTAATCTAGTATCAATATCTATTATCTATAATAGTTTGAAAATAATTGAAACGATGTTACGAACATTTTTCATGGCATTAAAATTAAAATTAAAGGAGATATTCGGGTCCTTAGCCGCGGATAAATTCTGGCTTCGAGACGAACGAACTCGAATTTTTCTTTCCCGCTTGCTTTTTTAATCTGCAACCTGCCGAACGAAGAAGCTATGATTATCTTACGGTCTTCCGAACCGTGTTCCCACTTATCTCGAAGTCCCAAAAGGCCAGCAATCTCGGAGCGAATCAGCTGCGCATACCGAAGAGATTCATTGTTTCAGCCGGGGCCTAGAAAAATATTGAGCCGGTCCCGAAAAGATGAAGTACGTTTGTTTACCGGGAAAGACCGCAGAGCCGAGTTTCCAGCAACGTCACGGATCGCCTGCAAGACGATCGATAGCCGCGGAAAAATGTTGGAACGCGTTGCTCTCGTTGGGAGTCGTGACTCCGCCGCGTATTTTCGCGCACGATATTTATTGCCGAGCCGGCAACTTTTAAAACATCACGTCCGCGGGTCAGCATTGTTAACGCGGCGTTAGTAATTTCTGATCTAGGCCACCGGTGACGTCACCAAAGGCCACCGGGGGGTGCGCAACAAATTTCGCGCGTCTCCCGACCAAATTAGCCGTCGAACGGAATTACGTATTATCGTGTCCCGCTTCTCAATTACCGAACGAGCGATGACGAATAAGACAGTGGCGACCGGCGGAGTAGTCCGTTCGATTAATTCCTGCGAAGGTCGCGAGTCGAATCGTCGCGTTTTCTGTCGCCGGTAGATCGATTTCGCCGTGTAACCGTTGCAAAACAGGCACAATAAAAAGCCGAGCCCCGGGAACGAACAAAAAGTCGCCGGTCTACGTTGCTCCGCAAATGAACGTTGACTGATATATACGGCCAATATATTTTGTTTGTTAATTGCGCTCGTGTACGAACGACACCTTGCAATTGGACCGTGTTTGCTCGTTCGACAACAGGAATACGATCGGAAAAAAAATTTAATTGCGATTCATGACTGGTCGCGTCTTGCTATTTATTTACCGTTGGCAAGAAAATTTGCTTTTAAATGGAAATTACTATCATCGGCAACTCCATACTTATATTTCATAACTCTCCTGGCGAGGACGCTGTTGCGTTTCGTTCATTTTCTGCCGGAAACGATCCGGTATAAAAATCAAGGCTCCGGGACACCATCCGTGGTTCTCTCGAAGCGTGCAGTTGCGGATCTCGCGGAACACCATCTCTGTGCAAGGATCAATAAATAAATAAATAGTTATTCAAAGGATTGAAATCTCGTAAGACCTGTCACGTGCCATTTCTAATAATTTGTTGTTCTTTCGATCTATTCTCGATGACAAACTGATGGATCGAGTACACTAACCGAGGCGTTCAACTCGACTCAACGTCACTCGTTAGACATCTACGCGAAATTGGGAAGCAGGGTCGTCCTGCTCAGGCGTTAATTATACATTTGCATTTGCAAGACGCAGTTCGGCCGTGCAACGACCCATTTGCCGTGGTCCGATCGTTTTCCGCACCGACCAGTTTCGAGAACCTTTCGAACAATCACGACCGCTGGAGAAAGTTCGCGGGACAACTCGGCTAATTAATAGGTTCGGCCGAGTTGACGCCGGGAATAATCGACGCCGAATCGGACGGGCACACCTTCTTTTCGCACGATCAATCGTTGTTTTAGCGAGCGAATTATTACGGACGCGAACAAATACGCGAGAAACTAGGGACACCCGATACCGGCCGCTGGATTTCTCGGAGAAAAATAATATCTCGCCCCTGTCAGTTAATGTTTCACTAAAGTCAATAGAAAAATTAACGCGTCTAGCAGAAGTATCTTAAAAAATGTGTCGAAAATAAATAAAAAGGATCGCCGTTCGAGCGTCGATGTCGCTTTCTTTCGGCGAAACGGAAACTTGACCTTCCTATTGTCAGCCCGCTCCCTCTCTGGCTCGGTATTCGAATTAATTGCAAACATTTGCGTACACCTTCGCTCGATGGGTGTGAGAACTAGAGAGGGAATGCGCGAGGCTATGTTGGCTTAACGAGACACTTTCAGCGACGCTGGTTTAATCAGACTCGGTCATTATATCGCGGCGTCGGCAAACTTTATACTCGGCCGATCAAACACCGCGATTCAGCGGCGGTAAATCTCGCGTCATATTTACAAACGTATCGATCGCGGAGAAAAAACCGCGGCACCGGTCAGCAACAGGTCCGTTTTGCCAACAACCGCTATTGTTTGCCGCAATTCGCCTGCGTCCCCTTTCATAATTCCTTCTCGAGTGTTTGCCGACGCGTCGAACGATCATCGGAATGCTCCGCATAGCTCCGTTCGTTTCTTACGTTACCGATGTCTCTTTCCCTCGTGATTTCTCGTACACAATACAATGTGGGATAACTGAATCGATGGACTCGAGAGATACGCTCGCTATTCCCGGCGAACCTAATTGGCTGCAGATAATTGCGTTATTTTCCAACAGGTAGGAGACACGCAACTGTTTCTAAAACGATGACCCGCCGTCGAGAGAATGTTCATTAATTTTCTCAAAAGCTGGTGTGACACACTTCCAATTCTGTGTCAGGAATGCATGAAAGCGAACGGTGTTTATTTCGATCAGCAAAATCTTGGTACGAATGGAAAATCAAATTGTTCTTCGAGTAGTCCGACATTACATGTTACGCGATTGTTACAAGTATACGACGAACAAATTAGCTTATTAAAGGCTACGCGAAAGAGCATTGCACGAATGGCTGAAAGATCGCGTTAAATCTCCACGGATTAAATTACAGATGCTCAAGACCGACTGCACGCTGGACGGTTTTTACGTAATTGAATTAGTCTCATCTGCATGTGCTACGCGAACCCGCAGTCTGGTTACGCTGAAACACCATGCATACATACGTGTGATAGTAATAGCCGGTTGCCTGGAATTTCTGGACGTTGCCGCAAGAGTCTGAACGCAGGCCTGCATCTGTCGTTAAACTTTTTTCCCTAATCCTCCCCAGATCGCGGTAATAACCCATCGCGAAAGTTCCCCTGTTACACAAATCTGGCGGCGAGCCAGAGAAAAATCCGTGGAGCACCGGCGAGAGCCTTTTTCATCCAGCCCAGCACCGAACTGTCCGATGCTATCGTCCCTGCATATTTCGAGCACGGTCGCGAGGCCCAGAACGAGGAAACGAAGATAACAGCCCCGGAATTTACTGTAACCGCGGGAAATATCTTCGCGAGAGAGATTAAGAGAGGACGAGAGAGAGAGAGAAAGAGGGACCGGAAAAACCGTGGAACGATTATCGCTTCGATCGTGAAATCCCGTGAATTTCTCGCCACAATTATCGTCGGCTTCCCGCGGAGAGATCGTTTTCCTTTTGCTCCAGCGACTGAATGCCGCATGAACTGATAATGACTATACGCTTCGCGACAGGTTCCGCTCGGACATTACGATTGTTTATTTCACTTCCGAAGTCTCGATAAGCGACGCACCGATGAATCATCTCCTTTCGATTGGCAATCGTCGACGAATCATCCGCCGAGAATGCTTAGGCTAGTAACAGCTCTCAGAAAGATTCGGATCGTCGTTTCGACGAAAGATTTAATTATCGACTGTTAACAATCGAACTCCAGTTCATTGAAACGCGAAGCCAATACTGAATTTTCCATAAGTCAACCTTCTATCTAAATATGTACTCCGCGTGTCACCGAAACGAAATATTATAGCTCGCTAAATAAATGTTGCTCCATCGATCCGAACAACTCGGCGGAGGACGAAGCAATTAAACTCCATTCATTGGGAGTTATCGGTGGCTGGTAGCGTTTGACGTTATTATTCGATCTGCCTAATCATATATTAAGATCGCGGAGCCGATAACCGCGGAAACCGTGGCGGCAGGAACTCGGCGGCCTCCATGGGTCATCGAGCAGGCCTGCCAGCCAGAGTCGTCGCGTACTGTGCGAGGAATCGCGGCTAAAAGGAGCAAGCCGTCGCAGTTTGCGTTTCGAGGCGGCGGCCGTTTAATGCCGGCGCTGGGCGCCGCGGCGGAGAAAGAGGTTCAAGGAATTGGATCGTTCGGGTCTCCGAAGCGAGCATCGAGGATCCAGTTACCGGCGCGGCGCGATCATCATGGCCGCCACAGTGTGCACACAATCCCACGGGCGAAATTGACCGTGAACCTTTCTGACCCAGTTGCTTACATAATTGATTCGTCTTCGTTAGCGCGACTCTCGTTGCGCCGCGGCGATGCAACGAAATTACGTGACCGCCATGGAAATGCGGGGGCGGCCGCGACGATCCCCGTGGAATTCCGAAACACCAGAGTTTTCCATGGCCCGTCCAATCCTTTCACCTTTCCTAGCGGCTCTTCGATCATTTAAGCGGGCAGCTCGCTCGTAATACTTTTCACGTTCCCGAGGAATCTATTCTTCGGAGGAGAAAGAGGATTCGGAGTCGTTTCACGTTCGCGTTTTCTATACCTTTTCCTCTCGGTAGCTCGCTTCTTTCTTCGAGTAATTTGTATTTGATTCGGATCTCCTTCTGCACTCCGTTCGCCGAGGCTTCGATGCTTCCACGAATTATTAATTAGAACAGAGAGCATCTCCGATTCGAAACGAGTGGAATCGGGCCAATCCCAAAGCGAGGCGGCGTCCGGAAGAATCGCCGTTGTTCTGAAATTTATTTTCACGCTCGGATTTTTGCGTGGAATTGCCCGTCGCGCGTTTCCAATTAAAACTTTGCCACGTCGAGCCCGCCCGTTTCACCGAAAATCAATTCGAATGGGTAAAAGTATCTCCCGTGCCGTCGAAAGCGGCATAAAACGAGGAACGAATTATTAACGGGAAATCAATTACCCGAGCAGCGTGTTTCCATTTCTATTCGATTTTACATCGTAAACAACACGCGGTCGTACTATTAAAAGGTCTTTCCTGTTCGATGCGATGCAACGCGCATGACAATCGAATGCACTCTGCCGTGTCGATACTATCTGTCGGTTGGTCTCGCTGCGTAGGTCGAAGATGTTGTGTACACGGCTGGCCAAAGTTTGTTCAGTCGCTTGTTGGTTCTCATTAGAGCGTGTACAAATTCAGTATAGACAACGCTCGGCAGAATCTCAAATCGAGAATTTCATCTCGCGTTCTCGCATGCCCGTTTCCTCGCGAATCTTTTATCGCATTTTGTATTATTTTATTCGCATCTTGTACGAAATAAATGTTTCTATCCCATCTGTTTTGTTCGTCCGTAAAAATGATGTAGCTTCTGTGAAAAATATTGCCGCAGTTTCGAGCCACTTTGGCCGTTTTTCATAAAACAAATGTTAAGTGCGTGTAAATATTGGTGAACCTTTTACTACAACTCGGTCATAGCATAGTGCCATTATCGTTCGCCGGTACTTGAGATGGAAACCGTGGTCCGCGAACATTTTTTTCAACAATTTTCCATGACAAGTTCCCGTTCGTCAAGTTTTAGGTTCTCGTTTACGTAGAATTAGAGCAACTTTAAGGAATTTCTACCAGTTTTTAACGATATCTTATATGGATTAAATTGTACCTTTCACGCGGTACGATTCGTCGAGTGAAAATCTTAGGACAAAACGTGGAACGATGCATGCTGCATGATAATTTGATGAATTATCTGATCCCTTTCTCCCAACGATGCTGACGTTCGATGACGAGCGCTAGGCTACGGTCTAACGTCGCTAAGAATTCAACTCAAGTTAACTCACCCTCCCCGACTCTTGATAGAGATTTGCACGTTCTTTGGATCGCCTACTCACCTGAAACAGACGATAAGAGAGACCATTAATTAAGTAACCACTAATTTCTCGGGCGCGCACGCTAATTACAAACTAATCAGCGCGCTAACTTTATGCATTTATCATTCGCAACGAAAGTGTACGGGACGCGATAAAATTAAGATCACAGCGATGAATGATGCGGTTTCTATTTTATCTCTATACGAGCGCAGATTCGTAAACGTGAACGCGACTGTGTTAACATTTGTTGAATAAATTCCGAGTTACGGTTGTTCGCATTTGAAAATATTGTAAAATCTTTGTTGCTGCCTGCGTTGCAAAATCTGTTTATTCAAACTGTGACGATTTAAAAATAAACCTGATGATTTAAAGCGTAAAATCTGCAGTACAGATTTTTTGCAATAGGTTAGGATGGTTGATAATGTTGATGGGATTTAAACCGTTGCAGAAATTTCACCGCAGCGTAACGCCCTCTCGCTGCGAAGTAGCAAAAAGAAGGAAAATCCTCCGGCTTAACGCGACCCCGTTCCGATCCAACAATGAGAGAATCGGAGGAGCGTTTGATATTCGTTTCGGGAGCGTAATTTCTCTCGGGCGGATTTTATTGGCCGCGTTCCAGCCGGATAATTTTCATAGAGGAGCCACGTCGGTGCAACGACTGACAAATTGCATCGACGTGTCACTGCACTCTCGGCCGTGCGCGAGCGAACGCGATCGCCGCTCTCAACTGATAAAGTTCATTGGGTCTTTGTCATTTCTCCGGCGTTCTTTGTGCCGATGGCATAAAGAATAATGACCGGCTCGATAATACGGTTCTCATCGCGAAACAAATTGCTGCTGCAGGCCAACGGGCCGCTGAATGCAGGTTCAGCAACAGCTGATACAATGTTTCACGCGTGATTCTACGAAATGTTTCGCAATCGAGCATTCCGGTTCATTGATATCCAGAATCAAATTCGATTCAAAACGAATACAGTCGCATGAACATTATTTTTCACGAAGAAACCTGTCGGAAAACTTCAACTGTTTGCGCTCGAATTATTAAACTCTGTATATTCTTGTCAAGCGATGTACCATCTTTTATAGTCTTCTAATTTTGCATTATTATTATTAGACTTGGATTGCAAACATTTTTGGAAATCAAATTCGTTATTATATACGTCTACATATAGTTTTTGATCAACTACGCGTTGCAACGAGCGTATATCGATGATCTTGGGAGAAAAATTCAGAAAAGAGGTACGTATATGGCCTAATTTCATTGTTATAATCTTGTTCCAGGTATTTCCATAGGTAAATCACGAATCGGCCCTTGACCCCGAAGAATCGAAATCAAAGACGAATTCCGCCGGTGTCGAAGACGACGGAAGTGACGGTGAGCGAACTCGATTGCTATGATATGGGAACAATTACGGATCGTCGGATCGGTCGATGATCGATTGGCAATTGTGATTGAAAAATTACGAGCGCGTCATTAACGACAACGGTGTCGATCGACGTGGATAATTCGTCGGCAAAATGGGGGACTCTTATCTGAAACACATATCGCGCTGTCGCTTCAATCGATTTACCACGGTAAAACTCTGGTCCGCTCGGTTAGGTTCATCATCCGGCGGTCGACGATCGAGGATCGACGATCCCAGGCGTCTTTGCCTAACAAAACGAACCTAACGAGCCTCTTCAGATTTTTTCGGGGCCGCGCGTGCCCGAGCGACGTTCTCGCGAGCATTGACAGTCGATCCGAACTATAGATCCCGCAACCTAATCGTCGGTATACCGCAAGTCATCGCGACAATCAGCCGACCGAAACGCGACGCGATTCGTCGAGGCGTCTTCGATCTCGCCTTGCACGAAATTCTCACCTTCCTGTTTAATCCGCGACTCGTTAGGACTCGCAAAAATTCTAGTTACGTGCCGAACAAGGAGAGGTACGAGTGACTACGAGAATAGTTTAAACAACTTCAAACATCATTGTATTATTATGAACTCGTTGAAACGATTAGGAAAAGAAATAAATATCTATGTAATTCCTACACTTTGCAATCAACGGAGACAATTTTTATGTAGCACGGAATTATCGCGTCGAATTATATTTTCCACTAGCACGCTTGGGAAAGTGAGAATCTAGCGATAACGAATAGAGTCCCGATCACCCATGAGCTACGGGGAATTCGATCGTAAATATTTTCCGAGCAGGAAAGCATCTGCGCGATTTCGCGAGGGAGTTCCGATAAGAGGAAACCACCGAGTCCAAATTCTTTTTCACAAAGCGGTGCTGTAATCGCCGCGAGTCGTCGTTGCACACCCGACGATTCATAAAGGCTCGATTATCAGCGGCTAATGAGAACAAACAGTTTAATGGCAGCATGCCGATAACCGTGATTCAGCGGCCGCTGAATCCATCGACTCGCGCCCGACCTCGGATAATATTGCAATAAACAATAAATAATACCAATAAACTTGCACAATGGCATTCTTTCACGAGGATGCATCGAAATGAGTCGTAGCCTCTTATGCGGCTAATTACCGGTAGTATCGGTCTTGTAGCTCTTCCAATGTTTAGCACGCGTTGCGGACCTATTTTCTATGAATTATGATATGAACGTAATGCAATCGTAAGCACAAGTAATGCTTGATACTATTAGTAATGCATAATAAATAAAATATGATATAAAAAGAACACAATAAATACAAAATAACAACAGCAAGTATACGCGAAATATAAAAAGTAGATTATCATAATTTTCCATTTTAGTCAAAGGCGGGCCAGTCAAAGTT
Organism: Augochlorella aurata; assembly: GCA_028455555.1. Taxonomy (NCBI): domain Eukaryota; kingdom Metazoa; phylum Arthropoda; class Insecta; order Hymenoptera; family Halictidae; genus Augochlorella; species Augochlorella aurata. The sequence goes on from CM052149.1 coordinate 13,604,711, forward strand.
TTAAAAAATATTTGACTGGGCTTCCGAAGTGAACGCGTGGGAAAGCAGTAAAGAGATAGAACCAGGGTATACGAAGAAGTCGGACCAAATACGGACCAACGTTGTCAGTGTTTCTAGAGGTCCGTCGATAGCGGAGCAAGTTTTGAGAGTTTGGAGCGTGGCCGTTTCAGAGGCTTCTCGCTCCGCTGGAAATAGGAATAAAATGGCGGATTAAAGAGCCTCGACGGAGTCGGCGGAGAAGCGGATCGGAAAATCGATGAAGCGTGCAAGAAATTCGCTGAAAGTCGCCGTAACGACTGCCGATACACGCCGGGACTGTCGTAGTTGCGTGCCACGTGGACGTATAATGATTCATAGAGGACACGGCGCGGCGCGGCTCTGACCGAATGTATTAGAAACCTCTCGCGATCGATGAAAAGAAGTACAGGAAAGCCTCCGAACGGTTAGAAAGTCCGAAGAATTTCCTGCGGTCCTTGAAACGTAAGTTCTGTTGTAGTCGAGGCTGAATCGTGCGGCTATTCGTGAAAAGAATGAAAAACTGTCATGCATTATTGCCGCGGAGTCATTGGCGTAGCTAACAGTGAAACTATTGCAATGGGACGCGCGTGTGCCTATGGACGCTGCCTCGCGTCCATCCGAGACTAAGACTCGAGATCAAAGTTATTGGAAAATTGCTGTTGGCTGTATTGTGACAACAAGGAAGTTCGGTTCAACTGGGCACACAGCACGATACTTGTTACGTACACCCCCGTTCATAACTACGCGGACCCTTGCCACTTTTAACGAATAAGGCTATAAAACGAATTAACGCTATAAAACGATGCATGATATATATTTAGTGACGTCCAGTAGCCCTTCTCAAGCCCTTTTTAGATAATTAAAAGTTTGAGCGGCAGACTAAGACTGCACTATGTTACTTAGATTAGTAGTGCGGTTATTCGTCGAGGCTGTAATCCTCCTGTTTCCTTAAACTAATGCAAATATTTTGATACATGATACAAAGTAATACAACACTAAATTTGTTTAGATAACTATCTTAATCAGGAAAGTGTCGACATACTTGTGGACGGAGGTGTATGCTACTGCTCGACGCTTTAGAAGCCACAGTCATTAAATATTGATCCAAAGAGCGACGAGATGTCTCGCTGGATAGCTAATGTGTCGAACTTGGAGCGGATAACTCACGAAACCCTTCCTTGTAAACACGCGGCTTAAGACTAGCTCAAGGAATAGAGATTTATCTACAGGTTGAAGCCCCGCTACTCTAAACGCGAAGGTTAAGAAACTATTTCCGCTAACAGCTTCTATTCTAGGAGATGCGATGCCCAGCGTTACACGTTGCTTGTCCACTGGAGTATCGCGGGTAATTTATTTTTCTATTCTCGAGAGAAATCTACACAATCTACTCTGTTCTAAAATGAAGATTCAGTGTAAAAGTGCACAGGGTTCTCGCGTTGCTCTGAACTCAGGGATTAAAAAGCGATGTCATTAGCAGGATTTATGTCGAGGGTAGCAAGCATGACACCGCGTGTTCATTTGACAATTTTTCGAAGAAAATCTGCTCTCGAGAGCCTGGTACCGTGAGATCTACCGTGCAATAGTTGCGCAAGGCTGCGCGGAAATACCGAATTTTATCTACCGGTTGCAATCTTAGCATTGCAAACTCGAGGATTAAGTAATTACATCTGGCAGGAACTTTCCAGAATATTCTGCTGCAGATGGCAAGTCTGATTTTGCGTGCTCATCTGACGATTCTAATAAAAGCATCTGCACGGACACATCGAAGTTTATCTACGGGTTCAAATCTCATCGTTGCGAACTTACGGATTAAGAAACTACATACTGGGGTAATGGATCCGGTTATCGTGGGTTGGCCAGGTACTGTGCCTTAGATTTGTCTTCGAACGCAACGAATTTTATATTTATCGAATAACGCGTATCAAATTTTTCTATTCTTTAATAAAAAAAAATCGTTCTATTTTTTTACTCTGTTTATTTTTGACTAAAAAATAAACAGAGTAATTCTGATTCGATAAATCTAAAGTTAATTACGCCCGAAAAGAAAGCAAAGGCAATCGATCACCCCACGGTTACACCGGCTCCACTAGCCTAATTACTTTTGAGAATACCGTGCTACGGGTGATGAGCGTTACACCGCGTACCAGTTTAACGAGTTTAATTTGAAACAAAGCGGTTCGCAATGGTAACGCAGACGGGCGTTTCTCAAGTGCGAATACTTGTGCTCTGGAGGGTACAGCCGAGCGAAGTCTACTGTGCAGTGAAGACATAGCATAAGACTGGGTGGAGGTATTGAGGTTTATCTACAGGTTGAAGCCTCACCGTGGTAAACTTGACGGTTAGGAAGTCGTAGTATTTCACCAGGAACTTCATTATGCGGCCGGTGTAATTGGCTCCGTTCGAACAGCATGCGTTTCCTACTTGCTCGGGAGTGGCTTTCGTTCGTCTTGGCACGCACAAAATCGATCGGTTAATTAGACGAGATTCTCGGCACTCGATCGCCGATTTTCGACGAGCGCAGTCGGCGTGCCCGTCCGAGGAGAAATCGCGGAGAACAGCCAGTGATATTCGAACGATCGCAGCTGCACGCTGTCCACCGGGACACTTAATACTTCCGACTCGACTCATCCGATCGGCAGCATCATCTGATTCGTGGTCCTATCGATAATCGTTCGAAGAACTGCCGCTGCGCGAGGCCCGCGCTTTATCGTCGCTTCTTTTCTTTGAATTCAATTGTTGATTTATCTCTATAGCGACGAAACAATAGTACCGCAGCGGAAGTAGTAAATCCGACTCAAACAAGTCTGCGATAAAAGATGATCTTTTTGTACAGTTTGCATCCACACGGTCTAAGAAATTCAATTTCTCCAAACTCAATTTCACGATTTCATTCGATTCAGCGCGTTTAAGAAAGTAATCCGATTTAACTCAGAGCGATTATTATTTTCACCAGCCATAATTTCCTCGATATTCTAACACGATTATTATTTTACACGGGCTTCTTTTCTGGAAATCATCTACGCGCGTAAACAGAATTGGATGTACTTTGAAAGCCAAGCCAACGGCAATCAATTTCGCCTTGTACCGCGGGCCTCGCTGATTCCACGTTCGCTGAAAAAGTAATCGGAAGCGTTGAACCGGATCGAAAGTTCGCGAAACGAGCGTTTTCTCGGATAGTCGAAGGTTTCGCGCGCCGCAAACAAAATGGCGGTCGGCGAGAACCGAGCAGCGAGACCGCGCGGCCGATTGATCATCGGGACTCGTGACGCAGACCGATTACATTCGAGCGTGTCGCGGCTGATCGCGCTACAACCAAAACGAACTGTAATTTACATTCATTGAATCAGAGATAATCGTTCCTCCCGTTTCTCGCGAGTCGCACGTGCGGATACAAAGATCACTGTCCGCCCTGTTCTCGATTATCTCCTCGGGGGTTGCGCCTCGTCGAGCTGCAGGCCGCGCGAAGCGCTAATTATTCATGGGAGAAACCTTATCCCGGCCTTCTCTCATGGCCACGGACAATAGTTTCTTTTTACGCGATCCTTATACACTACCCACGAAAAGTATGATCCAAGGTTACTCTTCCGCGTAATCGAGCATCAAATTGTTGCATTATTTCTGCACCGTTGCAGCTGTACTTGCACATCATTCGGCAAATTGGAACATTTGTATTTTCGGAAATTGAATCGACGGACGATTCTACATGGAATCGAATTTTTAACGGCGTTTTTCAAGTCTCGAAAAATACATGCTCGACAAACAGATCCCGATCGCAATCTTAGTTGTTCCAAATAAAATAGCATCATCGCTGGTAAGCAACAAACTCTTGGACGTTGTAAAAGATTTCTTCGGTAGCCCCATACTTTCGACCGACAGTGTACCGTCACGGTATCATCGGGTTAATCGTTCCAACGGCACCGTGGTCAGCCGATCGTCGTTACTGCTTTCTAATTAACTCGCGGCCTGGTCGGCTCAACGGTGGAAAGTTTCGGATCGTTTTCATGGATTAAAACTCGATTTCTGCCGGTCTCTGTTTCATTTGTTCGCGGAAAGACAAAGCGACTCGCGCGTCCCCGCGGGATGTTCTCGAATTTCCACGAGCGAAACGGACAGGACAAAGGTCGTTTTCGTTGCCGGTTCTCGCGGCGTTTTCCCGTTGCATTTTCACACGCTCCGTTCTCGCGTTTTAACGTCGCCGTCACGCACCAATAATCGAAAACTCGACGTTCCCGCGATTGTGCGTTCTCGCATCGGCGTCGCAGGCGCGCGCGGCTCCAACGGTTCCGCGGCTCTCTTCAACGCGACGCAATCCTTCTCTCGATTGCCTCATCGAGAAGATCGCTGTCGCTTCCGATCGAGAGAACGACAACGGATGGCTCGTGAGAGAATCAAACGAGATCGCGTTTTTGGGACCGGTGCCGTTCACCGACCGAGCGGCTTAAGGGAACGCGTCATCCCTTAACCGGTCGCACCCTCGAACACAAAGGGACGTCTCGCCCAGGCTGTTTCATAACTCGTGGTACAAATTGGGCGGCTGAATTCCATCGCTGGGAATAAGAGGAAAATCGCGAGCAACGAAATTGCGCAGGAGGCTACGTTTGCGGGGGAAATGAAATCGACCGTTGACCGTGATGAGAGTACCTATGTTTCGAAGGCAAAGTCTCGTGCCGATCGATCGAATGTTTCCTCATGGCGAGGATCTTCGCGAGAGAAGACTCTACTGGATATTCCAGCGAACGATTCTCGCGGCGCTCTCGACCAGAAATTTACCGGATTTTTAAAAGGTAAAGTCACTGGACACGGTCTTCCGTTACACAAAAGAACCGATATTTCTAGGACAAAGACACTCGACGACCGATGAAACTTTTTCAAGCAGAAGAAACACGGTGTTCAAAGGTTTCGGTTCCACTCGGGCGACGGCAGGTCTCCTCTACCAGAACGGGACAGATTTTAGGTGACTACAATCGCTTTTTAATTGACGCAACAGTTTTTCGAACAGCGGACCGATTCTTGCGGAACGAAACACCCGGCTGATATCTTTGCTGCTTGAAAATTCACTGGCCGGTCAACGAACACTTGTCACCGCGACGAGTACTCGTAGCAACAATCCCAGAGATCGTTTAATCTTTCGCGTCGACACTTTTAGATCACTGGAGGCTTTTAAGAAATTCCGGATTCTTGCGGGAACTCGAGATTTTCGGCCGGCGAACGCTTCCACGGGAATCTTCGTCGGAGCGAGAAGCACTGGAGTTCGCGAAAGTGGAGTTCGTTCAATTAGCCGAGAAACGAACTGTGTTCAAAGTATCGGAGACACTCGGATGGCGGAGGCCGTGGAAACAGCTGATCGGCCGGCTGGCGTCCGATGGTTACGCAATCGGCGTTGTTTCGCACGCGTCGACTCGGTTCCGCCGCGGGCAACGAGGAACCCAGTGGATTTCTGCACGCATTCCCGTGCGTGCCGCATTACGACGCACCGATTACGCAATCCGGCCGTGTCTTCTGGGGGCCGCGTGTTTATTTGCGGCCGAGAGCGTTTCCTTTCGTTCGCCAACAAAACCGAGCTCCGGCGCACAAATTCTAGCGCAATCGGTCGACATCTTCCTTCGTTCCCATCGCACCAACGATATTCAAAAGGTTGTTAGGGTTTACCCTAACCTCGTAGAAAAATAATAGGAATCATTTTTACCTCGATTTGCGGTGCAATCAAATTTTCGCTTAGAATGGTAATCGTTGCTCTGCGAGCAAAAGCCCATTATACTACGTTAATTTATACGTTTTAAATCGTATAAGTATTATCCGCATAAATAAAATCTTTGACAATGCGGTTGCGTTTTGTATCATTTTAGAAAGGTGTAGTTTGACGCGAAGCACGAAGGTCTGAATAGCAGTGCAGCGCCGAATGTAATTTGGAGGGAAGCTTCCAGCTTCCTAATTTGCAAAGAGGAAAGAGGCGGAGTTAAAGTTAGCTACTCCGAGGTGCCCGCCGAAAGGTGCACGATATCATTAGCGTACGTAGATTGTAGCGTAAAGGGAGAATGGACTGTTATGGAAGAAGTAATTGCGACGAGAAAGTAACTGGAAGAAAGAGAAGAAACAGCGGTCGCCGGATGATATTATATAAAAACGGAAGGCAGTGCGTTTCATCGGGGAGCTCTTTTCATTTGGGCCGAGTGAGGCGGACTCGTCTCATTTACGTTGCCTAGCGCAAATTGCTTTCGTTACGGTAATGGAAGACCTCTGATTAGCGAGTGCGGAGAACGCTGTCACAGTCTAACCCTTCGGAAGAGGTAGGTACAGCGGTAGCTGAACGCGTTACGTGCAGCGTTCAAGAGTCTACGGAAGCTCTTTCGCGCAAATTGCCATTGCTTTTCGTGCCGTGTAACTCGAAGAAGAATACGCGAACCGTAAGCTTCGAAGCATTTTCGAATTCTTCGCTCAGTTGTAGAATCCAACAGGGCGACGATGTTCGACGTGTCATAGTTCACAGCGGCGAAGACTTCTACTAGGTAGCACGCAGAGTTTGCATCGTTCACCGACATATGGTTAATAAATAAAACATTAACCAATTTGCTTAAGCTTTCGTAAAGCTATTTATGTAAAGCTATTTGTACACATTTGCATTTAACTCTCGTAAATCCAAATATAAGAATGGAACTATGAAGAGTCCGCTGTAAATTGCCGAGTAACGCGGCGCTTGAGCGACATTAACAGCCACGCGCGATGCTCCGTCCGATTATGTTGGGATCAGCGCGTAGAATTTCCGCCTCCACCCGATTCCACAAGGAAACGTGCTACTCTATTTACCCGAGGCTCGCGGCTCTCCGAACAAACGAGGCTCACGCGAAGCGATTCCCCGGAACAATGTCGCGGCGTAATTGAGAATTAATTTCCAAAGAAACTCTCATCGTAAGAAGCAATTGCTCGGTAAAAGCAGCGTGTTCGAGGGAATCCGATCGAGCGGCGCGATAAGGCTCGCGCGTATCCGCGCGATTAATTGAGAGAAAAGTGGAGTATTAGAAGAAAGTGGCCGAGAAAAGAGAGATCGGATGGTTACGCGCCCGCAAGTAAACAATGCATCGCGTTAATCACCTGTTCGGTCTTTCAGGTGTCTTTGGTAACTAGACCGAGGCCGCTTATGCAAGTGCGCGCCTTTTATGGAGCAGATTATAGCAACAGGAGACGACTGATACTTTTCTGTTCTACTAGAGATTTCGAAGATAACGAAAGAATAAGTTGCATCGACTTTTGTTCAAAGGATACGCGTGCAATCATTTCCGGAAAGCATTCCCTATCTCTTTTTTACCGAGAGAGAGAGAGAGAGAGAGAGATTGAATTGAAAATTATAAAATTGAAAAATTAAGTTAGGCGACATCCAATTACTTTTCCACCGTTCTTACACTTTGCTAATCTAAATGAAATTAATAATTCCGTCAGCCATATACGGCCGTAGCCGCTAGCGTCCCATTGCGTCGGCGTTCCAGGACATTAAATTCTCATTAATCCCCTGTTAAAAGTTTCGAGCGGTGCGGAACAAAAAGGATTGCGTTGTAACTTTATCAACGCATTTGCCAGCGCGGTCTCCTCAATTACAAGTTCCGAGGGGCTGAAAGCGAAGGAAAAATTCCGTTAGACCTTCGCCGAGCGCGCGATATCTTGTCTATTAAAAGTTCAGGGACGTGAGAATTACCAGGATGATTCTGTTAAACCTTCGTTCGGGCTTCTACTCGATCGTGTTGCCTCGTCCATCGAGCTGCAAACTCTTTTACGGTTTGGCACTCGTGGTTCGGCTATGGACGCGTTAATAGTTTGTTGACGGTCGATCGGAACTCGTGGCTCCTAGATCAAAGAGGCAGGCCACTGGCGGTCTAGGCTCATCGGTTGCGCAATCGGCTCGTTAAATGTAAGATGTAGGCCTCAGCGACGTGCCAGAAACGAAAATATCACGGCGAAGTGGCAGGCGAAAATCGCGAACGCTTCCTCCAAGCGATTCGACCGGGTTGAAATATCAGGGTCGGTTAACCTCGCGCGGTCGACCCTCGAAATGCCTGAATCGGACCGGCAATATTTGCCAGATTAGCTCGAGAACGGAGCAACAAGAAGCACCAACAGGCTGGACACTGATTCTTTTTTTACATTTATTCTAATGATAAAGATGGATATCTTTATTTTAGCCCACTGTTTGCCAGCGGCATCGATCTAATTCGTTTGATTTATCTAATTAATTCTACGGATTCTCTCGGACGGGACTGTGTAATCTAATATTACATTAGAAACACGTAACTCGCTTGAACGAATATTGGAAATGGAACGGTACAATGCAAAGAAACCGCGCGACACCGTCTGCACGCACGACCGGGAACAAGTTGCGTTTAATGAGATATAATTAGGAAAGCTACGAGCGGAGCAAATGATGGCAGAACACGTTCGATTCGCCCATAAAATCATAGATTTGCATAAACTTCCGCGAGGTACCACTTCAGATAGCGAGAAAGCAGCCATAGCGGCATCGTTTAGATACCGAAGTGAAATCGAACTCGCTGACACAGCAATTAGCGGACGCGGCGCACTCGAAGGCGTATTCGAAAAGAAGCTTTCGCGCGATATCGCGCCTGATTATCTTAATCAGGGGGCGCGGAGGATCGGGAAACGCGAGGTCTTCGTCAGCGCCCGTTTAAAAAGCAAACAGCCGGTATCGGGACCAGCGATCTTAATTGCCATGGCGGAATAACGATCGCATCTGACATTCCCACGTGATCCGTTCACGGTTCGCCAAAGGATCGGCCGAAAATTCTTTCCGGTCCAAAGGGGACGCGTAGGTCCGCTCCTCGGAGCGTGACACCCGGCGGCCGGTCGATAAAACTGCAATAAAGTGCATGCGCAGCTGCGCGTTGCCGCGAGATATCGTGCACGTACCGCGGTGTGCTCGATTCTTTTTCATCGTCTACTCCGCGTCTACTCTCGAACGAACGGAAACACGGAACCCATACTTCGCCGCGACAAAGCTTCCCGCGGGAGTTAGACGCGTTCGACTCTAATCATCCGCTGGTCCGCCATCTTCGCGGTCCGAGACGGTCGATGAGAGTTCGGGCTATTGTTATGGAACGCTGCAACGTGCAAGGGACCCCATTTTTCGCTTCACAATTGTCACTCGGGAACCGTGACAATTGAAAACTTGCTAATCGAAATTTTGAATTCTCTTGAAAAAGTGTAGAAGAAGGCGCGCTAATTCTAGATAAACCTTCCATCGAATTCCACGAATAAATAAAGCATCGTTTTAACGCTCGATCCTACGATTTAAAGGAAGTAAACCGCTCGTTCGTTTTACGCTTTACATCACCGCGAAAGTTATCATACATGTGCCGTCATTATATTGCCGGACCAATGTCCAAGGTGATGTTTACACTTGAGAAAAGTGTGCAATATCGCCGTGGTAATACTATAAATCAAACGGTGCAAGTCCCCCATCTCGCACGTAATTAATTTCGCTACAAGTCTTCGATAAGCGCGATTTTCATTTGCTGCGTGTTTTATTGGCAAGCCAGTTTCCAGAAATCGCCGGCAGTTAAGATTGTTCTGTAACATAATTCACAGACGTTACGATCCAGGCGAAGCGAAGTCGCGATCAAACGCAAACATTTGCTCCACGGTTTCCCGGAAAGGCAGTATTCCGGATTTTTAACGTTGCCAAAGCAATGCCCGATCGATACATCGAGCCTCCTCATTATGCGGTATTTCCATTACCAGTGCAATGTCCTGAAAGCGCCTACGCTCAAGATTACTCCGCAGAATCACAATAATGCAAACCAACGGAGACCAGACGCTTATCAAGCACGATTATTTTCCACTACCTCCAGAGGTAGCATCTTCTCCAGCATTTCGCGCTTTAAGCCGGTTTAACTCCTAAAGCACGACGCTTCTTCTTCCATTCAGAATATTTCTGCTCTGCAAAATATTTGAGCACTCTGTACAAGATGTTGTCGTTCCATATACGTGGAATTCCGTACTCTGGAAAGTACCATTTTCAACGCACCCAATCTTATAACACGCTGACACCTAACATTATCCTATAATTTCTATATTAAGGCTGGTCGAGGCTGTTCGCGTAATATCACGCGTCTCGGCGACAAGAACACGTACACTCTCAGCTAAAAAGATACCACGCGTGTAAAATATTTCCCGAAGCCTGTTCTTGTCAAAATCCCATTTGTCCAAACCGTCCCCACAAAAATCTGCGTTCGCGTCGCGAATGCAAAAAAATCCTCTGTCCAAAGACGTTATGGTTATTGTAGGAACACGAATTCGATGCAAGGATAAAAGATTGGCCGAGGTCAGTTCCTTTTCACGGTCAACGTTGCATCCGCGCGAAACTACGAGAAGCGGGCAAACAGATAATAGAGGAGGAAAAAAGTTGGCGAACGACTGCGAAATCGCACGCAACCGGACACCGGCGTTGCTCTCGCGCGTTCCGATCCGACATAATCGGGACATGGTTATCTATCCCGGTGGACACGTAACGCGTTTCTCGCCTGTGCAACACTATGTCGCGAACAATAGGATTCGATCGAGCCGATCCGCGTTTGCTCTGTCGATCCGAGTCCGGATCGTTCCGTGACACGTGTCCCGAGTAGCGCGCACGGTTTCGCGGTTAAAACTATTAGATCCGTGTTGGACGGCTCGATGCAAACCAGAGGCCTTCCAAGATATCAACCGAGGTCTTTTCGCGGTTAATTCTATTACACGCTCGCGAGCTGCTGGCACAACGCTGTTCCGTCCTCCTGCTGTTTAGCTGAAACTCGCGTCCGATTTGTTCCCTGCGAGACAACCTTCTTCGAAAATCTTCGAGGCTCGACGCTACCCTTTAATTATCTACCTTTTAATATCTTGGATCAGTTTAAAAATGTCTGTTGCGATCGTTTCTCTAGACAAATGCAACGAAAAGAGTTAAAAGCGCGCGTGTCGTTTCTCTCTACGAGTCTCGTTTATTTAATGCGGAAATTCGGAACCGCTGCGATCGGATGAAATATTCAGAGCGACCACAGAGTCCCCAATTAATTTCAGGCGACGTTTCTCTTCAGGGACCAAGTTATAGCTCTCGAATCGGGTAGCTGCTTAGGTACTTTGTCGCCGGTTGATTGCCAAGTTTTAAGTTAATTACTCGGCCGACGCAAAGGTAAGAAATTGCATCCGCCGCGAATCGAGGTTGACGACCGAGACAAGGGCGAAACGGAACAATGTTCGAAAGTTATTTTTTGATCCTTTCGTCAATTATCGATGGTTATCGAACGGTGACTCACGCCTGGCGGAACAACTTCCGTTGGCAACAAAGTGCGATGCCAAGAGGTAAAAGCTACTTAAGTCTCGCTGCCCCACCGAATCACCGTAAAATAAAGACTAGGCCAGAAATTAGGTTGCGCTTTATCAACCGTAATCGGTAATTTCATAAAAAAACACCGGGGAAATTTTCAACGGAATTCTGAACGTCGTACACTTGTTAAATATTATATGTACGAACTAGATCCGAGCATTCTATCGAATGAATTGTTTATAAAATAGGGTGCTGCTGGAATATGCAAATCCTAGGTCGTTTTAATATGCGACTGGCCCCGTTGTTATCGACGGCAGAGGAAACAATTTCTGGACGCTGATTCTGCGCGCGAAGTCGGTAGAAAATGTAGTATGAAAAGTTGTCCGCAAAAAGCTACGTTCACATGAATATTCGGGTAACGTCGTTGCCAACAACGGGCAGCGATCGAATCGATACTTAATTTCCTGGAAAACGAGGTAGACAGAAAAAGAGTTGACTCTTTATTTACGACTCGACTCGGCTTTCCATGTAGAGTCAGCGGCACCCTTGGACCGGTACTACCGGTTTCGAGACACCCTGTATAACGAGGGTCGAGCGCTCGCGGAGCGTGGGATGAAAATAGGCGCTTACTTAAGGAGAATGTCTTTACCATTAACACCACCTGGCACCGCGGCCTTGCTTGCTTACGCTATCAGCGCTGTTCGACGCGAGTCATTAACGTCGTGCTCAACGATTCATTCAACGATCACTGTACACACAGCCACGATACACATTTGTCCTAGAAGTCTCCGGACGCCTGGCTGCTCCAGAGAATTCGAAATCGTAACAATCCTCCATCCGGATCATCGGATATCTGCAGCTGCGCACCGCGGCAACGTCAGTCAAGAGTTTCCACGTTCGTTTATTTAGAAGCTTGCAATTGTTCAACCCTCCGGTAGAGAGTGTAAAAGATTCTGCAGTTCTCATCGATATAAATAAACCGTAGGGCCTTCCGCGAAGTAAAAATTCTCTGCAACCGCCGCTGGAAACGTAACAACAAATTAATGCCAATGATTTCGATCGATCGATACCGGAACAGCTTAATACAAGGTGGTATATGAATAAGAGGACAGCATCGTCGATGCTGTTCACGTTGCGCAAGATACGGCACACAAATTGCCGAACATTTGCATGTTTAATATTGACCGTGTTATACCGTTCCGTGCGTGAATTACACAAAGTGGCTAATATTTGCACGTTTAATAGCGAGTTGCCGGGCAAATCGGACTCGTCGATTTTTCGTCGGCCGAAACGAATTAGCTTTGATTCGTTCCTGGAAAACTGCTTAATATTCTTCGGGAACACTGTTTGAGACGACTTCTACAAATACTATTAATACGAGAGCCAGCTGCTTAGCGTGCGCTGAAATTTCGAACAAGAAGTTTCTCTTCGATGCTCGATTCCTGGCGAACGCGCGTTCCTGCCGTTAATAGATTCCGTTTTGACGAGTCTTTAATTATTGTCAAATAAATTATATGCTATTTTACGTTCAATTACATTATCGATTATAAAAATTCCGCTCCATTAGACGTATCGTCGTATGCCCCAGTTGATTATTGTGATTAGGTTTAATGGCAGCTATTACAGCTTGCCTTCCGTAGATCGCTTGATGTATAGTTAATCGTCTTTTCGGTTTATTTGCGGTTCCACGGTGCTTTTATTTGATTGCGCTCAACGACCACAGATTCTGCTTTGTTTCGCTTTATTTCATCGCGTACGATTTAAACGATATCGACGCTGTTAACGAGATCGTAGGAAGCCTTAAAAATGTTCGTCGGACACAAATCACCGAACCTTGTTCCGAAACGAAGCTCCCAACTAAAATGATTAAACAAAAGTTATTCTTGTGAGGCAAGCACATTCTGATACCGCAACGATATGTCGCGATTGTTGCAGAGATCGAAGTAGTCCGCTGAAAATAACGGATAGGTATGCAGGTACGAACGAACGCGGCAAATAAATAAAACAGATCGTAAGGGAGCCGTATTAAAACTCGCAACGGCCTCGCAACTCAAGATTATGACAAATGTGCTCGGCTTTACGACAGCTTAACACGGTAATGCATAGAGAAATGACTTCATGAAAAAAACTAGATCGCCATAAAACGTGACTTATTAAGCTGTCAAGGCCGCCAACGAATTCTTTCCCTTTTAACATTCGGAATGGTTGCCGCCCACGTGTCATTCCGCTCCGCGAACGACTTTATAATATTCTTACGACATTCTATTAATCATATATCACCGCGTCAACCTCCGAGCCTAGAGATTGCTGAGCGTTGCTCAATTATTAAGCTCTGCATTTCTCTGCAAAGACGCGCGAAACACCTGGATAGAATGTTCCGACTACTCGGTTGGCTTGGGAAGCTTTAAAGAAACCTGTTACTTTTTTCTATTACAAGATTCTAATGTCCTCGATCGTAAAACATCCTTCGAATAATTTTCATAAAATTGATTACAATAAGTTCACGACAAAATAAAAGTTATCTGTATCGTTGCAAGATACAGACGCTTTTTTCTTCCTTTAATTATTTTATTGCGTTAGAACTAAGGAAACAGTAGTTTTAAATTCTTTAAATATTGTCACTGTTTCGCATTCGATCTGGTCGTTGCGTACAACTCGCAGATTACTCGTAACGCGTCACTCGAGGATGAAACAACATGCTCGCACCGGATATTTCAAGCAGTGCCAGGTACATCGTAAAGCGAGCAACACGGTTTCTATTTTTCCGTCGAACGATACACCCTGCGAAAGCCTGCGTTCCAAAAAGGAGAACCGCGAAGTTACCAAATGAATCGTTCGAACACTTTATCTAGATGTTTCGTTGCTGTCAGGAGGCAACCGACAGCGAATCTCTGCGAAGAATAAGTTCGCTCGCAGCTGCGTGAAATGATGGATGATATTTACCAAGATATCCTGAAGCGACACCGGCATCAGCGAGCACGTCGACATGTCTACTGGTATATCCCTCTGTCAAGCTCTCCCACACCTTCGTCTAACAACTCGCCAAGTCGCGAACGAGTTCGTTTTCTATCGCACAGACAACGCCCGACGAATTACCTACCGGCTAGGTGTCTTTAGAAATCGCTCAGCCACGCTCACTCTTATCAACATGCGACGGCAATGTCTTCTTCCGTCTTATCGCGAATCAACGTCCGAGATGGACTGGCACGACACTGAACTCGTTGACCAGCCGTAAACCGTACAGTTTATCGGGCCGCGCACGATGGGGAAGCCTGTACCGAAATCGTTGTTATCGCCCGATTAGATGAAACATAAAAACACCGATTAAACGAACCAATGATTACCAGCTGCAAAATCAGCGGATCAAAACACGCTCAATCGGTATATTTTTTGATATTTTTACGAACGTCGTGCTACACGAGAGTGGCCTAACACATTTGCGAGAAATTCGACTCTGAAATGGATTCGTATCGATATCATTTTTCGCTCGTTAGATTTTTGCCGACAGGCAAATCTCTAATCGGCCAGGTGGTCGAATTGTCACATGCGCGTGCGGAACGCAACGTTCGAGGCGTGTCGAAAGCAAAGTGTAACGAGCGTTTAGGCCACTTTCTTGTAGAACGAGGACCGCTTACGCCACTTCTCCGATCACCGGGACACAATAATAACAGAAACGACGAATCGGTACCGCTTTTCCCCGGCTGGGCGAGTTAAGTAAGAGACGACCGACTTACGAACGGTTATGCTCCGTCGAACGAACTGTATCACCGGCCCACGAAAGGGAGAGTGGAAACGTTACCGAGGGAAACGAGCCGGCGACTGGTTAGAGAGCGTTCCTCGCTCGCGGAGACGACAGCAGAACCGATCTCCTCGCAATCGGAAGGCTGACTCGACACTGGCACGTCCCGATTCCGTGGAAGACTCCCTCGCCTGTATATTAAATTAAGCAGCGCCGCGAGACACTATAGTCGTCGCGCGGCTGCTATAATCCAATAATTCACAGGTGGACGACGCCGGTCGACGCGGAGTCAACGGGCACAGACTGGGACACTGATTTACCGACGCCCGCAGCTAACGCGGGTCCACCGGACGGTTCTTTCACCGGCCAATCGAATTCTTCACCCTATTCACCCTTTAAGTTTATGGATAAAAATACTTTAGCGTTCGATAAATAATAGTACGCAAAAAGAGACTACGCAATTTTCTTTCGTTGTTTCTAAAAAATCGGGGCAAGGGGTACAGTGTATACGGAAGAAAAAGAACTACACCTACGAACAATATATTCTTTATAAACAAAATCTATGGAGATCGTCGAATATTAATAGGATATTTTATATTACTTATATTACTATTTTATATTATTATTTTATTGCGTTGAACAGGATCGATCATCTCTTTCTTGATTCACAAACAAATATAACCTTTAATTTGATAGATCTCTCAGCCTCGTCGGTTGCATTTAACTTTATTTTCCAAACGCGTGCGATGGATCACTGTTCAACATTGAAAACTGCTGCTGTAGAGAGCGTGATCGAACGGTTACCGCGAATAACGCGAGGATCATCGAGGGTTTGGACCACGTCACACGATGACCACGTCGTTTCGTTCCGAGAAGATGATTCAAAAACGAGGAGTCACCAGTCGATCAAAGAGAATCGCTTCGATACCGGGTCCCAGCAATGGTTGCTTGATTTTACGTTGCGAACCATTAACCGGTGACTAATTAGTCCGAGTAGCTTAGTAATTAGACGGATTTAAGAGGGACCGCACGTCTCGTTACCTTGGGAACCGTCGGTTTTACCTTCGCGCGGCGATCAACGAAAATAAAAGGAGTCGTTTCCTTTGCTTTGAGGCAACCGGTTTCGCCAACGAAAAAATGCTCGACCTACCCGCCATTCGGACGGGAAGAGTCCCGGACACTGTTACAGGATAAGTGTAACTTTTCCGCGCGTTTCTTGTTTTAAAGGGAGGAAGAAAATCGCTCCGGTGGAGCGTTCACACAACGTATCAGTCCAAGAAGTTTTTCACAAAATATTTTCCTTATTTACAAATATTCTGTTGTCGCAACTATCGAAGAGACCGAAAAAGCGACCTTGAAAATCTTTTTCCCAAACACCGTCGGAATCAATTAAGCAACAAATTCCTGATTTTTGAAAATATTTGTCAGTTAGAAAGTTATTTAAGCGGTTTACGTTGACCTGTCGCCTCGACTGAAAACTTCTGAAATTTAATCCTCGAACGAAGGACTCGAGGTCAACGTACGGTGCTCAACGACTCGTTTGTAATCGGTAAAAGATGAACACTCAAACGCGAACCACTTCGATGACATTTTTTTGAAGAATTTTTCGAAATCGTATATTTTTGAAAAGATTGCTCGAGGCCCGACCTCTTGCCGCGCGCGGCTACTCGTAAACCATAAAACTAAACGACCGAGTTCTTCGCTAAATATCGTTCGTGTTTCACCAATCGAATCTTGTTCCGTCGTCGAGCTAACGGCGGAAACTTAATCGATACTCGAGGCAACGATACCGATCCGCGGCGCTGCAAAGATCAGCTAAGAAGATTATCAGGCCAAACCACTCCGATCACCGTCTGACCATGAACAACCACTAACTGCTGAAGTATCCAGCAGCCCTCGTTGCACAAGCGCGTCGAGTACCGGGCCGACTAACAATTACGATTCCCTGCGTACGAAGCGCGCGGCTCTCTATAAATAAAACTCGCCTAACAGCAAGATCAAATCCTCCAAGGACTCTTATCGCGATCGGTCTTTTCGATGGAGACAAAATCTGGGAACTCCGACATCGAGAAATTTCGACGATATCACGGGCTTGCGAGGGCAAGCGGACAAAGCGCCGTGAAACTTTTCGCGGAACACTACTCGCGGAGAGGGTGGCGTGAATTTTTTCGCAAGACACCATTCGCACGCGTGTTTCGAGACAGATGGTCGGCCAGACACTGATCTCGCGAGCTCGCGAAAAGCGCGTGCGAGCGTCGCGTTCGCGGTAACACGCGTGCCGAGCCTCGGACAAATATTCCGCGCGTCCGGCTGCCGCTTGTGCTACAGGCTGTTCTGAAATTAGCAGCGAACGCGCGCGGCTGAAGTTTCATGCCGCTTCAAATTCGGAAACCTCTGCCAATCGGGATCAGCCTGTTGGCTGTTGGTCAATTTTTTAATCGCTCGAAACTTCGTGGTTCCGCCTTTACCAGAAAAACGCATTTGTTCCGATTGTTAACGCGTCGATATCCTACAATTCTTGCCACGTCTTTTATATAAATGCAAAAGATTCGCAATCTGCCGATGAATAATTGGTACAAGACGGAATTATGTAGGAAATACTCCATCCCATTTATTCGCGAGTCCCACCGTAAAATTATCTCGAGATAGATCGTTCGAGATTAATATCCAGCGGAATTTGATTCGTAACATGTAAAGCAGGTTCGAACGTTTCGTAATACTACTAGCTTAGAACCGACCTGTACTTTCGAACAAGTCGCCGCTGGAATGCTATTGTTCGCATTTCTGCGTTTCCGATGCACCATGGACACCGCGTTTTCACTTTCGTCCCGTATCGAACGATCTCCTATCCTTCCATCTTTTTCCGATCTTCTGGGATTGTTGCGAAACTTTGTAGACTTTACCATTTATCCTCGAAGGAGTAATTATCGAACCGCGGGTCGTCGTGCCATTCGCTAATTCACGAAGCGCAAGACAACGATAAAGAATATTCCACAGGATAAAACATACAACCCATTTTATCAAAAATTTAAAACAATTTATAGAAATCCATACGATGACGAATAGCATCTTACTTCGTCGATAATAATTTTCTAAACAAAGATATAGTCCGCTTAAAAAACAAATAAATTCCGATAATCTGATTTAACTGAAAATATAATTGACTTCAAACAAGAAGAAACAAGCCAGAAAGAAATAAAAAGTCCAGTAGCCTGTTACAACTGAAAACATAGTTCGCTTAAAAAGCAAATAAAAAGTCCGACAGTCGGATTCGACGTTAGGAGCGTAGTGCTAAAAATTGTAGAAGAACCTGCAGAGATTTCTTTCATGCGTGTTACACATCTACAAATAATTGGCCCAACTTTTCGATCATTATCTAAAGCATAATCACTATAATGCAGCACGAGCTGTCTAATTTTCTTCTTTCAATTAAAATTCCAATTTCCTGCGGGAGGTTAAATCGTTCGGTAGCGCGGTTCTATGGCAGAGCACGGGTATTTCAGCGAGTAATCGCGGTGCAAAATGTTCACGGGCGTTCCGAGTCCGATTATTAGCCACCGTTCGAGAGCTGTTGCTATTTTACGCGCATAACTTCACGCGTGCACAGTTCTAACGAACCACAAGATAAATGCATTAAGGTGCAAATCTAATGACTTCCCGAAGAAACGTTCGCCGAGCAGCGAGGAAAAAAGCTAGTCTCCCCCTACGTATCTATTATGGGGATCGAGGTACTCCGTCTTCGATAGTTCCGGGGCTAATAAGTGATACTCCGTTGCAATTTAAATTCCAACAAGCTGCATCGCCGTGAAATTTCTTTTCGAAATAACGAACGCGAGGTTTTGTCGAGCTCCTTTCATGCGGCGCAGCAAATCGAGAACTCTCGTACGATCTGGGTTGAGGGCGGATTTCTCGTGCAACTACTACTAAGTCCACTTCAATTCCAGAAAACTATTCGCAATGTTTCCATAAACTTTCTTCGGATCTGCGAATACTTTAAACTAGTTTGTCTGTTGTCTGTTGTCGCTTTACTTCATTCGAGCGTCCGATATGGCATCGTACGTCATTACATCTCGTTACAATTCCACAAAGTTTTTTCACGCAAACGTCCAGCCTTGGCTGTCCCGAAAAGTAAAACTGAAATAAAATCAGCATCGAAATTCCCATTCGTTCCCGGAAGCGTAAAATACGGCGCGCAATGGATTCTCGCGGTCGTACGAGGCTGTCCGAGATAGACACGCGGAAAAATATGTTCCGACGGTCTTCTCCTTCAGGATTTTTGCGCGCATAACCGGCGAAGTTTGGGCCGAGCTCGAAAATACGGATCATACGACCGGCCGTATTTGCATGGGAATGCAAATCATGGAAATCGTACGGCGGACTCGAAGCCGCGCGGCCGGAATAAACGTCGAAAACAGACGCGAGAGCTCTATCCGCGCCGTATCTTTGTCCGCGATGAGAACTCAGGAAGAGCATCGTTCAAGAACGCCCGCACAACGCGAGTGCAATATGCATCCGGTCCGCAGGCCACTCCACCTTCCTACGGCCACTGCACAAAGACCGCTGCATCTCGAATCCGATACCACGTAGAGCTTCGCCCATTCCGGTGGTTCTGCTTTTTCGTCAGATTTTACTTAACCCTTTGCGTCACGAATCGTTCTGATCTTTCGCAGGTGAACGCTCGAATGTTAGTTGAGCAAGACGGAAATCCAGAGTGGGCAAAAATTATTTAACATTGTCCAAAATGGTGCAGATCACGAAATAATCTTTGGAAACGTTTCTTATTTCAAATAATATCTTACCAACGCGATTATCTATTAAATAAAATGTTAAACTAAATATTCCATGGCAACTGAACAATTGTTTAAATGCAACTGAATCTTCCCGCATAAAGCATCTTCCAAACGAGTCGATCGATCCTACGAAATTGTAGCCTAATCGACGAACCGTGTTCTCCGGGATAAGATAATTCTACTAAAAACACAACGCGCTCGCGCATCGCAAAAACGTCGCGACGCTTACATAAATTTAACTACGAGACTGTAGCCTTCCTTAAATTATTCCGTTTCTTTGCACCAATCCCTTACCTCTAGCCAGGAAGGAGTTAAACAAAAGTTGGCGAACTTGGACGATCTCCCAAAGCTGAGGCCACGGTGTGCCTTACAAAACATCGACGTCTGTATTGTCATAGCCGGCGCCGATCAATTATACATTACAAATTAGATCGGCTCTAGGAGTCGGTCCAAATCGGGCCAGCTTCCCCCGCACTTTGTCCCAGTTTCGCAAGCCGGCCCGGCGAATTACCGATACGATCGCCGCGGAAATCCGCAATGCTCGACGTTATCCTTCGTATTTGCGCAATGCACAGAATCGACGGTTGATATTTTAGCGGTATAGATGGGTACGAAGCCTATAGGGGGTTTTAATGTAAACTTAATAACTGCTATGTTAATTCCTTTTCGATGCTGGACCCCTAGTACTTTTTCTAACATTTTTATTTATATCTTATAACATTCTAGACTCGGAATAACTTATCTTAGACTCGGAATTTTCGAATTTTGTCCCGCGGATCGAGCGGCGCGCGGCGTCGCTAATTAACACGTTGAGCGCCGCGTCCGCCATCGGTGGCGGACACTAGACTTTCCGTTTAGGCCGCGTCCACCACCGGTGGCGGACAGCGTGTAAGAAACACTGGCCCTAGAATAGCAGCGCTTCTAAGCGGCGCGCGTGGCCTGAACGGGATTACCTTAGAAATACGCGCGGCGCTCAACGTGTTGAAGAAAGTGATTTAGATTGCGTCGGGCATAAAGTAACGTTTCGAGTAAGACGGGACCGTCGTGTCCCACGCGCCGCCCTCTCCGACACGTTTCCCCCATCGGGCTTGCAAAGAAGATTAAGCAAACAGGATTGCCCGAAGCGAAGCCCAGAGTTTCGCGGACCACGTGTTGCCGCGCGCTGCGCCAATTGAGAGCTCCGCCATTTTATTGCGCGGACGCGGCCGATACGCGACCCCGCGGAAAACGGCCGATCGTTTCGGCGAATTTACGAGCAGCTCGGCTGCTTCGTGTTTGTGCAACCAGCTCGCAAAGGCCGCGTTGCGATCGGTTTCGCGTTTCCGCGCGAGCCAGGGCCGCCGCTCCGAGCCGTTCCGCGCCGCTCCGAAACGCTCCGAAACACTACGTCGACCTCGAGACCTCGACAGAGTCCGCAGCCCGTCACGTGTTCACCCTGGATTAATTTATTCGACCGCGCGAACGTAGAGCTGTGTGGTTTCCAGTACACGAGTGCGTCAATAGAAAATACAGTACCCGTTAATTCGCTTAGGTGTCGCCTTTCCTTCTTGCAAATACGCGGCCGAATGCCCGGAATTTGATTAACCTCCTTACAAAGGATATGGAAAACTCCGGAACACATCGGTTTGCTCGACGCAATAAGGGGGATCTTTCGAACGAAGCTCCCTTGCGATGGGGAATTCGTTTTGTTTCTGGCGAATGGAGAAGCATAGCCGATGCACGCTCCCTGCACAAAGCGATAGGGAATTGATGCAATTTCCTCAATTTCTTTCAAAGCGAATTGTATGAAACTGTAACGAGTACATATATCTATATATAACAGAATTATACTCGATTTGTAACTATATGATTCTGCATATTTAATAACTGTTTTGGAAGAAAACGTTTTAAATATTTAGCAAAACAGCGAACGTGAGTTGTGACGAAAGCAAAGAGCGGGCACGCGTGCAATTAACATAAATTTTCTCTACTCTTTACGTAGAAAGAGTACGCATGCCTTGCAATTTTATTAAAAGTATGAAAAATGTATTTCATAAATCTGTTGCTTCATTATCTTCTCAACTTCGTATACATAATCCTCTCGATCGATCTACTGCGCGGCTGGCCACGTTCGGCGAAATTCGCGAAAGTCGGACCCGCCAAGACGCGTCTCGGAGGGTCTCATTAAACGGCGCACGCTCCTCGGTTAAAAGACAAATTACAGAGACACCTAGCGCGATCCCGAGGCCGCGCGTCTGCGTGCGGTTACGATATAATTAATATTCATTAGAGACCTTCTTAATAAGGGTTGGATACTCGAACCCCGTGCGTCGGGTGGTCCTCGCGAGACATCTTGGAAAATTATAAGGGTGAGCGAAGAGGACGGGGAGTACTGAAATTAATCGAAGTCTACGAACAAGCATCTATTAATACCGATTTCTCCTCGAAGGCTGCCCATGTTCGCTCCGAATAAATATAACTCTGGAAGCGGTGGTCTCTCGCGGTCAAGGCCTCCCCCCGCCGCCGCTTTTTCCACCCCAGAAGCGCGCGCGTGCGACACGTGTTATCAAATTCCGCAGTCCGATCCAGAGCCGTCGCTTTGCACCGGACTCGGGTCATTAGACAACGAGTCGCCCGCTGTTTGTTACTCGGGGAACCGTCCAATCAAAGTATCGGGAAACTCTGCCGATTCTGATCGCAGCGCCCTAATTGAGACTGTACAGAATAATACCGTGTTCTCTATCGGACCGAAAGTGTTCCGGGAAGCGGTACGCTTTACACGAGAGCGTCGCTCCCAGCCGTTCTTCCAGGCGGATTGAAAAGATAAAAATGTTCGCAACGTTGAAAATCTCAGATTATTCGAAGAGGAAGACCAATTGCTCGTCTTCAATTAATCGAACATCTCGTCGATGAAAGATTCCTTTTTCAAAAAATTCGCAAGAGAAACGGCGAAGTTTAGACGTTGCCGGATCTGCACCAAAGTTTCAGCCTCGACGAAAATCACGTAACATCGGTCCGAGGGATGTTTAACAAGATTGCCAGGGAAATTATGGCAGGCTTGATTCTCGAGCAGACGGCTTGGCTCGCGTGAGTCCGTTCTGCCGACGAATTTACCAGCACGCACATCCTGAACGTTCAAAAACCGGACGTGGATATTTACGATCTACGAAATAACTGGCAATGTCGTGTACTGAATTATCGGCTGTATTCCATGGAAACTCTCGAACGGTTTCAAAATCGAGGATGTTTTCCGTTTCGTCGAAAGTTCCGATCAACTCGAGTGACAGACCAGTATTGATATTTTTGAAGGGAAACAAATTCTGTTGATTCACGGCCCGAAAGCTTAGGGTCACTGCCAACGTTAATATACTTTGTCAGAAGCGCTGCTCTACGGGAATTCGTCGGATTGTTATCTTTGGCCGCTGCAGCCCAGTATTCCTCGAACCATCGAATGCGCCTGATTTCTAAGCGGCTTCGTAGCGCTGCTGCTTCGAAAGCCAAGCAGGCGACGATTCTAGTACACGAACAAACCTAAATATACGTAGAACTCTTTTTACGCGGTAAGAGACGAGGGACTGGAAAGTAGGACAAAATTCTTGCAACCCCGAGCTTATATAGGAGGTGGTCACTGAAAAATAAAAAGGTTTGAGAAAGTCATAATTTGTTCGTTTACAAGCAACCAGTCCAGCACCGAGTAAAACGCAGCGAGCTTTTTTTATTCCAGAGAAAAATCGATTGCTAAAACTCGGAGAAAAATAATAGGGGCATGGAAAATGCTGTGGAAAGAACCCATACTTGCGAGCAGGAAAGCGATGGCCGCTCGAGGTACGCTGCTCTTCGCACATTATACTGAAAAATATCCATTAAAAATTAAAGAAACACGAGTTTGCGACGCAGCTGGTCATTTTCCCAATAAATTCTGCGAACGAAATTTTGTTCGAGAAATATTTCGAACGAATTGCTCGAGCAAAATTTTATTCGAATAACGATATCGCTTTGGTTTGATACAGTCCGGTTATTCAATGACCATTCTGTACTTCGCAAATTGCACCCACAAAATCTCGCGCTTACTTTACACGAGGAATCAATCGGGATTAGCAGGAACGATTATTACAGAGCGCACCGGTATTATAAATACGTCTCTGTCTGCGCAGCGAGCATTCATAGCCGATAATCCCCGGCAGCGGTTGCATCGAGCCGCAACATCTCCCTTAATCCCTTCACCCAATTTCCTGGGCAAAACCTCGGATCGACTCTAAGTCGATTGATCCGGACTCGACCGTACACACCGCGTCGATGTTGCGCACACGTCTCCGTTACGTGTCGGTCGGAACAGAAGCCTTCGAGTAGAGGCCCGCCCTTACCGGATCCGCTTTTAAATCTTATTCTACCGTGCAGGCACGTGCATGCGATGCCCCCTCGGAGTTCTGCTTCTTCTTCCTCTCTTCTTTTCCCGTTTCCAAGCCTCGTTAAATCGTGGTTCAAACCCTAATTAAAAGACTGGCCCGGACCAACGATGGCCCTCTTTCATCGCGGAGGGTGTCGCCGGTCGAAACATAAGGGTCGCTGGACCTACCGGAGACCGTTCCCTGCCGGCCTCAAGGTAGCGAACCAGCTGGCTGAATTTTAACGCGGTGACGTCGAGCCGACGAAATTACGTGGAAGATGTCAGCGAATATTTTAACGAAAAACTCCCTCTTTCTTAATTATTTCCCTAATTCAACGAAACAATTTTGTTTGTTGTGAAATTAATAATTTTTGTATTTAGTAGATGGTCTCTTATGGTCTCTGTCGCGAGTCTGACTTAACATTATACTGTATACTTAACATTATAGGCGAATAAATAACTTTGCTTGCTTCGTTCAAATATTGTCTTATTCAATGACAGTCCTCGGGTCTTCCGGACTCTGTTTGTACAAACGCAAATGCCCCGATGAAAATGCGCGGACGAAAGGTCAGCAATTTCTAAGGTCAAAGTATCATTGCGTCAAGCATATTCAAGATAAATGTTAAAGTTTGATCAAAATGTTATTAAAAACCGTGATTAAGAATTAAAGAATTCGTGAATAGGTACGTCCTATGATTAGCTGCTCCAAGGCTTCGACACGGTGGCGTCGTTTTCAGGTTCCAATTTGAATGTTCTCGTTTGCGCCGGACCCACCGGGTCACTGGGATCTCCGGTTTGAAATCTGCCCACAGAAATTCGCATTCGACGCCCGGGCAGGGCGTATCTGGCCTAATTACCATTCGGCCAGGTAGCGAGAGGTTGCGGACCTGCTGGACCTTATCCGGCATACGGTGCACGAGCAAACGAAAGAAGGAACGGCTGCGGCGTACCCACGTGTCGCCCGTGTACGCGTCTGCTGCGTGCCTGCGAGCGTGATTAGAAATTCTCACACGCGTCCCTGTGGCCGATACGGAACCACGCGAAGACTGATCTGCATTCCAGCGAGGATAGAGACGGAGATAAAGGCGCGTACCCGCGTACCTTATTAGAAACTTGCGCGCACGAACTGCACCGTGCATGGCCAACGAGGAGCCAAGGGCTCGGCTGTGGGCTGCTCGAACAGGGGTTCGCGAAACCGAGTTTCAATTACATAGCCAACGGCCTTTCGACTGGCAATTTTTCAACGATTCGATTGGAAATGTTATTCGAAGAATTTATCACTTGCGAGAATACTGAATATTTTCTGAAATATTCGAGTTTCTTATTGGCCGAACATGACAGCGAAATAGGTGGCACGAAAATTTCACGTCCGACTTATCGCTGACTCGTACTACTTGCCGAAATTCTCGGGAAGTTTTCGGAACTCGATACTGGGAGTAGTAGTTCGATCGTTGGCATCTCGTCGGCATCTCACACTCGAACGTGCATCTTGAAAATGCTCCAAAAATATTTGGAGCGTGATCAGTGGACTGCGGATCTTTATGGAAAATAAAAGTGACTTATAAACGATTGATTTATAATATGATCGATAAACGTACAAAATCCGCAATCCAGTAATTAACATTATTAATTAACTGCAACGTGGAAAGGAGGTCCAAAATCTTTTGCGAAAGAGTTCGAAGAAACGGTTCCCGAGTCCAGAAAGCGCAAAAAGAAAGCGAGCCGCCCTCGATCAGCGTATCGAGCATGTTGCGCGAAAAACATCTGCGCCTCTTTCGCACTAACGGTGCAACTTCTTCGGCCATTTCTTCGCTGACGCTATATATCCTCTCGGGGAAATCGTTTTGCGCAATAGAGACGCGTAAATGGCGGCGCGAGAGAGAAAAAGCGTGGTAGCAGGCCGAGTATGCTCGCGAGACGCGTACACCCGGAATGAGAGTATAACGTTACGCCTAGGCTTCAATGTCGGGCAGACATGAATCACGTCTGGCCGTCGGAACCGCCGCTGCCTCGGCGAAGGTTTAACGGTGCCCCTGTCAAAAGTGAATGCAACAATATTTGCGATCCAACAGAACTGGGTTTCGATTTCACGCGAGCCGGCTCGCCTCGTGCAACAACTGATACGCGTTTCGCGTGATAGCCGGTCGTCTCGCCTCCGAGCTCTTCACGGGGATCTTCGAGACACAGCCTGCTCGATCAACCCTGTCACGCCGGTGACACATGGCCCCGAGACCGGCCGGAGACACGCAGGAGTTCGCGGAGAAGGCTCCGCCTAAATTGTCAGCTGCATCCGCGAAAAATCCGGCGAACCCGCTGCCACGTAATTGCGCGTCAGGCACGCGACGATCGCATTAAATGCAATTTAATGACGTTGTTCTGGCCGCGTCGATCGACGCGAGACAATATACCGCGATAATGCCTGTCGGCCTCTGGCAAACGTCACCGATAACGGGCATGTACGATTTTTAACGGCAGGAAATAATTGACAGAAAACCGAACAACCGCCAAACGTTGTTCGTTAACGCGTAACAAGCGTGTACGATCGTTTCGCTTTGGGAACCGGTTAACGCGAAGCTTCGAATTACACAATTAAATCGAGGCTGCGCGAATCTAAATTAGCCGCAAACGGCTGTCTATCCGTTTATACGATTTTTCTCATTGTGTGGGAGAAAGATTTACGAGCTTCTTCGGTGTATTATGAAACACCTTGTACAATAGCCGCAGCAACGATCGAACGAAATGATTGGAGCCGGCGGATGAAAGACGACGATGTATTAAAAAGTACCGAGTGAAAGAGGATTTTGAATGAAAGGTATCTTCTTGTTGGGCCGTATTATCCGATAAACGGAAATTATTAGCATTCGGAGCGAAGGGGATCGATACCTCATTGAACGCTGTTACAATGGGGCCACAAAAGTTATTACAATTCCGGATATCGTGGCTGGGAGAAAGAATGCTGACGACCACACACCGCCGACATCGGAATTGCGCGTCGATCCTAATAATCTCGAGCGGCGATGTCACCGCGCCGGGCTTATTAAAATATTTACAAGCGATGCGAAAATTGCGTTCGCGGCTAAACCGATTTCCTACGAATTTCTGCAACTCGATCAACCTCGGGATTAGAAAACGTAATGAAACCACGCCATCTTGGAAGCTGAGCGAAGCTCAAATTGAATCGCGCGGCGAACTCGCGTTCCTCCGTTCACGAAGTGTTCTTGCGACGCTTCGAAAGCTCCTAGCCGAACGAGATGGTCAAAATTGCTCTCGGAGCTCTTTCGATAACTATCGCACCGTTCGACAGCTGACCAAAAAAACCTCTCCGTGTAAAATTTCAATTCCCCATTTTTACAGGATTATTATTAAATCTTGAATTCGTTGCAATATTTATTGGAATTAATTACAACTTCCCTTTCGTGAATACTCTTCCAAGACGAATGCTAATAAAACTTGGTGCATCGATTACCCGACGAACGCAGCACGCGAGACCGCTGGTCACTTAAACATCGCGGTATCAATTTAACGGATTAAACTATTAATACGCCTGTCATTGGCGACCGATTCAAATTAATTTGAATATTCCGCGCCGTTACGCAACATCTTGTCAACGGAGTGGTTTATACAGATTACGGGGTGTCTCGGGAACTGATCGACTGCTTATCGCGCCCGTAAATACACGTCCTTCGAAAGGGTTGAGAGATTGGGGTCGCGACGCAGGGACATTCCATGTCGCCTCATTTATTCTGCGGGGCAGCGCCGCTCCGATAGTCCGATGCCGGGGTTGGTAAGTGGCTCGCGATAGGCCCATTATGCACCGGCTTGCAGCAAGTGCAAGCTCGGCTCGGCCCGGCTCGTCCCGGCCATACCAGGCTCGACTAGGAGGTGCGTGCACGTTCGAAGCGGATGCGTCGCGCCGACGTTACCGCGCCAGTGCAAATGTGCAAGGCGACAGAATGCAACCGTCTGCCGTGTTCCGTCATGGAACGCGCTCGCCTCTTTGTGTATCAAATTGTACGCGGCCGCGGTAGTCGGCACAGAGCTGCATAGATTATCAGCGAAATCGCGTCCCATTGTACGATGATTTATAGTTGCCGGGTCGTCGGAAATCTTTACCGATTTTTGGAAGATGCGAAAAGTACGACGAAATTGGTAATGTTCCAATGATAGCGTGAAACTCTGTTGTTTCTACTAATTTCGTGGTACTATTCAGTTTTGAATGCAAAAATGGGCTGAAGCATAAAATGTATGGCATAGATATATGTAAGTACGCGCGACTGATTTTGTTGCACAATGATCCATGCAACGTTCCCACGACATATACTTATTCTAGTCAATACAGACACAACTAGTACTACTTGCAACAGAGAAACTAATCAGCAGGAAACGATAGCAACGTTACTCTGCTAAGAGCTACGGACGCTTTACCTATGATTCATGTATCTTGGTCAGTCTGAAAACTCAAGAGTCTGCGTCTCGAAAGCATTTTAATAATCGTATCCCGCATAAGTTCTGTACTGGCTACTGTACTCGCATTCGGTTTTTTCAACGTTCTCCTTAGACGGTGATTACCGAAAGGGCTTTCCGTAAAAGAGACTGCATGCGGCGCGTTGGAAGCGATATTAATAAAGAGAGCGCTTGGATATTGCAGCTCGAGCGAACGAAAAAGCAAACGAAATCAAGCGCAATGGCGCACAAGCCAGGTAAACTCTAATATTAAGAGAAGTAGCCTCAAAGATTAATTCGCGATCGGTGGAACAACGCGAGCATCGTCTCGTGCAAGATTTATTTTAATCCTTTGTGATCCACGTGTTCCCGGAGGTTCGCGGTACACGCGCGCGAATCTACTAGGATAACGAACACGGAGTCCCTCGAAGGATTATATTATCGGGGTAATTCCTCGTGCGTGTTCGACGATAGCTCTCGAGGTTCGGTTCAGCGACTAAAAAGATCGCGCAGCATCGACCGAGTTACATGAATCAGCCTGCTTAGACTCGCCTCCGGATCCCGAAACTCACCGCATGCGACCTATGTCTCTTCTCCTTCGAATGATGCTTAGCGTGGTGCTTGCTGCTTCTGTGCGGCGGATAGGTGTGATAGAAGATGAGATCGAAGCAAGGCTGGCGTCACCTGACCTCCGCCATGCTGCACTTGGCCACCCCTATCTGCTGCGCGTTCTGATGGTTGTTCTGGTGGCCGGGCACGCTCAGGTTCGCCGAGCACTTGCCGTGCAGCTTTCTCGAGCCGTTGCTCGAACCGTTCGTCGACGCCTCGTCGTTCAGCGTGGCGCTCTCCAGGGTCAGATTGCTCTCGTCGATATCCACCGCGAACGCGAGGCGGTGGTGAGCAGGGGCGATCTTCGAGTTCGAGCCGATCGGCGTGACCGTGGTGGCCGGGTCCAGCTTGACCAGGGCCGCTTGCAATTCCAGAGCATCCATCTCTGCGGGGACGAAACGAGTCCAGATCCTCGCGATTCCAGCACGCGTCCGCCGAACTCTCTCGCCGGCACTCGCTTCGCTGACTTATCCTCGGCCGGGTTGATCGCGTCGCGTCCAAACGCCTAGCTCTGCCATCGGTGGCAACCTCTCTGCTCTGCCCTCTGCCCTCTGCCGCTCGTAGCTCTCTACCTTCCCGCGAGACGACGCCCCAACAGGCTGCCTGGCCGCTTCACGCGGATATTTTCGGCCGCAGAATACTCTCGTAGAAAAATAGCTCGACCCGCGGATCCTCTTCCGGCGTGCATCGAATCATCACACAAAAATGTCCCGGCCTATTTTCGAGCTCGCGGATCACGCCCCACGGAATTCCTCGCGGCGCCTCCCCACTCGATTTTGATTTCTCTCGCTTTGCTTGATCTTCGACCGAACGATGCCTCGCCGCGCTACCGACCCTAATTTTGATTTCACTTTTGATCTTCGTCGGAGGAACCGAGTGGAAGATGGCCGCCTCTGGTCGCTACACTCTGCAAGAACAAACGGCGATGGACTCTCGCGTAGGATCGGGACGAGATTCGTCGGACCGGTCGCAATCCGACTCTCGGAATTTCGATTGGTTCGAAAGAGAGACTTTTGACGACCCGTTGCAGGCTGCGAGCGCGACTTCCGAACAATGAAACCGCGGCGTTATCCCAGTGGTCGCTTTCCTCGGCCCGGATCGCGCGACTGGTTCCCGAGCGATCTTTTTGATTTACAGCCAGGCCTAGTGCCCGTGTTTTATCGTTCTAAGCGTATTTGCGCCGCCGGTTCGAGTACGGACGAGTTTATGCGCGCCGCGAACGCGCGGCGGTAGCCTCTGCGCGCGTAAACCTTGGATTCCGACTAGAACGAAACGGGGATCTGTTATTCCGTGGATTCCCGTACAACCTGACCAGTCTCGGCGTTGTTTAGATGCGGATGTCTGGCAAGTGATATTCGGAGTGCGATAAACGCGCTCTGCGAGTGCATGCAAATTCCCGGCGCGTTTTATCGACGTTCGGAGAACCTGCGGCGAGCGATCTTCTCTTTGCCCTGCTAATTTCTGTTCACCTCTAACGAGCATCGCGTTTCGATAAGTGTCTTTAAACTGGAAAGTTTGCCTTCCGAACTATTAACCCCGTGCGCTACGGCTTCTTTCACAGCCACGTCGATTAGCGCTTCTTCGCATCGAACGCTAAACCTACCGAGCACTAAAACCTATTAACACTTGTTCGTAGCGAGGCGAAGACTGAACTTGCTGAGATCTTTCGCCATTGTCGTTATAACGCGTGCTCGAATCGAAAACCGGAAATTGTTAAACAAATTCATTCGTTCGAACACACATTAATATAATAATTACAAAAGGTCCAAGTAAATTCGGTCGAATTATTTCTATAAGGCGTCGCATATTTTTAGCGTTCGGTAGGGTTGGCGTTAGATAAATCTTTAGAATATCGCGACTTTAACTAGAAATATTGTTTCATTGCAACTAAGATACTGTCGATGAAACGTTACACGCCAATTTGGTTTAGTCGACCAGTCGATCGAAGCTTTTCACGCTTACAAAAGTAGGAGCAAAGCAAACGAACGCACGCGAGCAGACGGCGTCGTCTCGAGCGGAAGAAATGGAATTTCGCGAATCGGAGTATCGGACCGTAAATTTCGGTAAACATCCTCGCTGCAGTCATAGCGTGGCCCGTAAACAGCGGAAAAGCAAGCGTCGATGGAAAAATCCACGCGTTTCGTACGGATCCGGCCTCGCGTCGGTTGCGATTTCCTGTTTGCAACCGGAGACGACCGCGCGCGCGCGCCCCGAGGAACGCGGCATGATTCATAAACCGAGGGTCCGTCGACGCGGATAGACGGCAGAAAATTTGCATGCCGCGTCTAGGAAGCAGACGTCGGTGCATCACGGCCGGCTTTTTTCGGGAAAACAAGAGGGAGAGAAGAGAATCGAGCGAAACCCGAGAGCTGTGCGCGCGGCTGTGGCTCGACGTAGCCGTGGCTCGCTGGGGAAACCGCTCGATATTAAGGACAATCGGGAACCACCGCCTGCAAACTTTCAGTCAACAAATTTTCAGGTCACGATTGCACCTTTATTCAATATCAGTTTCAAACTCCCCCCGAATTTTCTGCACGCGTTTCGAATGGAACCTACCAATCGATCGCACTTTTGTAATCGCGACCGCATCTTCGAGAGATCATTTTCCGAATTTCTGTATTATTTCTATAGTGTAAATATTTATTGCAAGTATTACGATATTGGTGAAAATAAGTTTTCTGAATTTATAAAATATTTCAAAACTGTGAACTTATATACGAATCCAACTATGAACTCTCGCGGACGAGTTAAAAAGGATATAAAAAGAGAAACAAAGAAAATAAGACCATCTTTAATTTAGTTCGTTTTTACTAAATTTTGTAAAATATTTAAAACGTCATTTCCACGTAGTCCACGGAAAGTTGGAGCAGTCGAAGGAACGACTGCCGACTGAAGCAGCAATCGGTGAGACACCGCTTTCGGCTGGTTCCGAGAAGAAATTTATAAAAACGGCCACCTTTTATGGAGGTTCCGGTACCAGGATTCCTCGATCGCCGCGTTCGATCGCGAAGAGAAAGGAGAACAGACCGAAACGAGCCAGCGTGGGTACTTCGGGGTTCGAAGTTCCTCCGCGGGTTTCGCATTGTCCTTGAAACGACTCCGCGACACGAAGTGCGCGCAATTAAAGACGCCTATTCCTCGGATCGTCTATTTGCAGTCGCGAAAAACTTTTACACCCGCTTTATGGAGCTTTATCTTGGTTTATGCTTGGCCGGGAAGACGGTGTGCGAGTATTCGTGAAAGGAATCCCAAGGGCACGGGTCTGGACTCGAAAAGGACGGTCAACGCACCTCGGGGAACTCTTTGTGTGATTCAGCGCGTTTCGAAATCGTTTTCGGTGAGCATCGGCACCGAGACGGGTCTAGAACGCCCACGAACAGATACCGTGTCCGAACGATCGCCATTAACACGCTACCATGCTCTATCTCGAGACCGCCTTTGTGCTACCCCTGACAAAACCTCTTCGAATATCTCTTAAAACGCAATCACTTTTCGAAAACCGAACTAAACGACTCGACCTTTTCTTTTTCTTTTTTTTTTTTTTTTAATATCGAAAGCGCCAGCTTCTAAATTTCTCTATTGCTTGGAATGGCGAAAACAAAGACTCGAGCTTTCCAAGCTTTTTAACGCGAACCTGAATCGAAATTTGAGAAAATTCGTTTCGTTTAATTACTCGTCGACATCGGAGATTCTGATTCATCCGACTGTAGAAAATTTGCAGAATGCTGGAATCGTCTCGTAGAATGACGCGAGCCTTTGCGCGACAACTAATTGAGCCCACTGAAACGAATCCTTACTTACATCGTGACTAATATCCGCGAATATGCTCTGAACTGGCATCGCTGCGAAACACGCGTCAATCAATTCCTTCCTACCGCAAGAATCCCCATAATCTTGCATTACCTTTGTGCACCGTGCAACTAACAATTACATTCCTCCTTTGAAAATTGGTTGTTCGCTCGACGTTCGAATTAACCTTTATACACTGTTCGAGGAAATTGTTACGACGTTCCGTGAACAAAATTGCATCGAGCTTGGCAATATACGACGCGATAAAAATTATCCACCAGCTACGACATACCTATACTGGTTTTTATCATATAAGTAGACCACGGATTTTATGCATTCGTGACAAAAATAAGTAGATCGAATAGAATAGAATAAAATTATTTGAAAAATTATCATTAATATTGGCTAATTAAAGTAATTGGGACATCTTAAAAGTCGTGCAATTTTTATTCAATGGCACAAAATTATTGAATAAATTTCCTCCGAGTGTATCTTTACGATTACGATAGTCGTAAATTAAACAATTTGTAGGTAAATCTAGTGTTGACGATACGCGACAGATAAATTTCGAATTTAGACTCGAAGGGCGGAAGAGGACCGAAGAAGAAGGAGAAGAAGAAGAAAGCTATCTCGATCGTTGTGGACGGAGACGGGCGCGTCTCGCGTGGAGAGAACGGTGACCGGAGAACGCGCAGACTCACAGGATGTGCCCGATGACGGGGTCCAGGGTCGTTAGAGGTGGACAGAGGCGTCGAGTGTCTCGAACAAAGGATCTCGAACCGCGGAGACTGGACAATTACCACTCGAGCGGCGACCTTTCCGTATCGCTCCGAGCGGAGAGAACGATGGCGGGCCTAGGGAGGCAAGGCAGGCGCAGTCAACGACGATAGCCTCTTTACAGGCGTAATGACAACTTTGCCTCCCTGCTGGTAACTAGCCGGCGACGAGCCGGAGATAATTAAAGGGCGTGGAAACTAGGTGGCTACGCCAGCTGACCGGCCCGATTTTTATTTTCTCTCGACGCGCCTGCTATGCCATTGCGATCTCTACCCACTCTGCTTCGAACACCTACGAATTTTGGCCTACCTTTCACCACCCCAACCAACGGTGGCGCAACCCTGCGAACATCAGCTATCGGTAATCTCTATGCTAACATTTTTTCAAAATATCTCTTTTCATAGCACTTTTTACGACAAATTCGAGCACGTAGGAGTTAATGAAGGAAATAATTGTACGAATTTAGAGACAGTGGAGAAGCCATCCTACTTTGTACCGGATTTAAAAAGACAGATTCTTGAACGACGATCTGAACTGTAGCAGCAGCGTTTGGAAATGTGCAGCCCGACTCGAGACCTCGTTTTAAAAGACTGCGCGGTGTCGGAACGGTTGAAAATTTTCACTGAATTGTGGGAAAACCTCGTGGCCTCTTATCGGGACGCTTTGTCTCTCGGAAATTCCGAAGGAACGGTGCCTGATATGCAGAATTAATTAACGAATAGGCTCGTCTTCGTTCTTGTCTTCGTTTTCTATCTTGATCGAGCAAGCGATTCTTCCTGCCGCGATGTCAACGCGTAGTCGCAACCCTCTCTGATCGACGGCCGCCATTTTGTAACGGGTCTGCCAGCTTTCTCTCTGCTCGGTGGAACGCTTTGTTTCTCTTTCGATTTTCTTGCGTCGCTTTCTTTTGGCGACACGCAACCGCGAAGAGACGCGGTCGGTTACCAGAAAACTGTAGGCTGCACAACTTGAACTTCAACTAAGGTAATAGGAAAAGAGATGTTGAAATCTGCCTTGGAACGGCGAAAAAATGAAGAATGTATGGGCAAAGCTGTTGCGATTCGATCGAAGCTTGCGCTAATGAACAACTCGATGAATATCATCCCAGCCACTGGTCGTGAAATTTTTAATTAGCTTACCTTCGGGGAACCTTACTTTTTCCTATCCCGTTCTTCCTTCGCTCGCGTTCGACAACCGACCGGCAAAACAGTTACAGGGAAACTTTTCATTCGACCGACTGTCAATCCGATTGTTCGCGCGAATCGTTCCAAGCTGCTGAAACTTCGCGGCTTAAAAGGTCGCAAACAATTTCCGAACAGCTTGCTGACCCAAATACATGTAATCTCGGCAAATGTACTCCGCGGCGTTCCACGTATCGTATCAAATTGATGCAGGAAACTCCGACACGTAACAATAGGTGTGTGCTCGCAGAAAATAGAAGGAAACGAGTCAGGGGACAACGATCGTGAAAAAGAAAAACGAACGGAAGGGTTCCAACGGATCTTGAAGACGCCGTACTATCTCTGCGAGATCAATTTTCAGCTCGAGCTCTCCCCTTCCACCGCGAGAGACGATCGGCAAAATTCATTCGTTGAAACGCTTTGGAAAATGCTTGGCAACTCGTGGATTGGTAAAAAAGGTCGGTCGGGTTAGCTTACAGGCGTGATCTTCAAGCTGAGAATTAGGAAGAAAAGAAATTGTAAGAATCGTTAATTTGTAATACCAGTGACGTGAAGCAAGTTTCGAGGTGTGGCTAGCTACTAGATAAAAACTTGTCAAGACTGGCAAAGAACGTACAACGCATGCAATGCAATATATCTATGTATGTATATATGTATATGTGTATGTATGTATATGTATATGTGTATTGGTAAAACCAGCCGGTGGCGGTCGAAAACACGAGCATCAAAAATGGCGTATGGGTGTATCGATGGAAGACTATTTCGAACGACCTACAATGAGGTAAAATGCGGTGACTCAGCGTGATTGTTACTTAAGAAACGACAGACTTACGGATCCATGTCTCATTGGACCTTGTCGTTTGCAACGGCCTGTATCTGGGGAATCGACATCTACACGGTAACTCTGCCGGCAAACGATAGTTTTTATCGTGTTCTACTATTCTATAAACAGAGTCTATCGGTTGGGAACAAGTTTCGCGTCTTTAAGTAGCCGATTCCGAAACTTTCACGGGGAAGATTCGTATCGCTGCGTGTGCTCTTCGACCGAAGAACTATGGTGCAGAACTATCTACAGCGTGTTCGTCATTAATTAAATCGCGGATTATGTGCGTTCCCCGACGTTTATACGGATCTTGATCGATCCTCTAATAGACTTCGTTGAATTAATTTATGGCACGAGTGTCCACAGGCTACGTAGAACTTCTCTTTGTACAGAGAAGCTGTTGATACCAGGAATTTTAACGAATTCTCCTTGCAAACTGCTTAAAACAGGCCAGTTATCGATCTTCTTCGCTCTATATTTATATATTTATAGCGTCGCCTCCGATCGATCTCAAAAACTTTTGAATTAGCATGTAAGTTACTTTGCAACGGTTCGAGAACTTAATTAGGTGACCTGTTTTAAACCTTTGCACTATCTCTGTCGCAACTAACTTTGACTAGCTTCGTCCTTAACAATCTTCCAAATGAAACGAAGCAACTTTTATTTCTTCCATGTGCTTCGTTTATCTTTATTCCCAGATTTTCGCAACAGATTTCGAAGAAACGTTCGTATTTAGTATAGCATCCGTCTGCCGGACTCGACGACACTCCACAGCTTCTCATTCGGAATAAAACGCAGCGAAGACCGACCGAGAGAAAGATCTCTGGTTCCAGAAGATTCCAGAGCAATTCGAGCCAGCCAGTAGTCCGGTAGCCGGTACCGACGTCGGTAAACAGGTCATCAACGCGCGCACAGGTTTCCTACGAAGCCCGTCGTGCCGACGTAAACGGCGAGGTCCAGGTTCGTTTCGTGCTTTACTTTTTCCCGTATATTTTTCGGTGGTTTCCCGCTGGTTGCTACTCTTCGCGGCGACTTAAGTGGGGTTACGAGATGGAGGTCAGTTGTTATTGCCGTGTAATGCCGGCCACGTAAGCGCTAAGTTCAAGCTGCAGGGTTACCGGTGAGGGATTAACCGAGCAACAGCCAATAATCGAGTAATAACGAACTCGGCCAACCTCGTTCCCTTATCCCGACTATATCTCCGAGGCGGCGACGTTTTTCCGCGTCTGCTCTCGCGCGCCTACCCATGCTTTACTCCGGCGCTGATTATCTCGCAACCGATCTAGTTGGAGATTACACGTCGGATTCGATAAGTGTTCGCTGACCGGAATGCTCCTCCGATATTCTGTTCCTGGCAGAAACCATACGAATCGTTAACAGCATAATAACGATTAGAAATACGCTGCCGTCGTCGCGTCGAGTTCCCATAGAGCGTTTAGATAATTAGCCGCAAAACCACCCTTCGATCTACGCAGCTTCTCCATCGTACGAAGCTTTCACGGTTCTTAATCAAATAAAGAAATTCAGCTGGGATAGTAGAGCTTCGAAAGCATATAGAAATATATAAGAATTTTTCCCGGAGGGTGAGAGGGCGAGATCGGAGGGTGGATCGTTTTTCGAAAGAATCGCCAAACGTTCGGGCAAAATGTCATAATCTGTTGATATGTTTTGGCGTTACGAAGTTACGAAGTTTACGGCGTTACGAAGATTGATTCTGACTCGTGAAACTTGTAATTAGAAGACGGTCGCGCGCAAAGATGCGACGCGGCGCATCGAATTCGGGCCGAATGATTCGCGACGCGCGCCGGATCGTTATCGATCCAAGCCGAGAAGGGAACTTTCATTGTTAGTTCGCCGGCAGCCGTGCCATTTGTAACCGAATAATCCTCGTTAATCAGCGTTAGAAACTCGATCCTGTCTTCGGCACGGTTACGGGGCGACCGAGACCAATTGACGGGAAAATGGCGCCGCAAACCGTGAAGATAAACTTGGACGCAACTGGGACGGTGATAACGAGCTCGGACGAACGGCTCTGAAAGCAACGGGTCGAGTCGGGATTCGGTCGAACCAGATTCAATCAAGGGCAACTAATAAAAAGGTAAATCTTTGCGTTGCGGCGACTCCGAATCGACCGCTGGCGATTAACTCGCGATCATCTACCTTCCTCTAACAAATTTCAGAATCGACTCAATTTAACCCTTCGCGTCCAAAGCGTTTCGCCCATTTATTTCAGAATTTGCAAGAACGTTCTACGCTTCGATTATTCGCTCGTACGTCGCTTTACAACCTATTTACAACAAAAGAGAAATGTTAACGCGAAAGTCAATGTCAAAGTGCCGGCCATCAGGGCCGTGTCTCACAAAAAGAACGAAGTTAATGCCACGAATCCGCGGCTGCTCCCGATTTAATCCAATGAAAAATTCCAAACCCGGCTGAATCGAACGCGATCCCACGAAAAATTCCAGAAGGCGATCCAATTAGATCCCACAAAGAGTTCCCGACTCGATCGACCCGTCCAACCTAATCCCGTAAGAAATTCCTGACCCGACCCAACCCGAGCCCCTCCCTCTCTCTCTTTCTCGGGTTCTCGCGCGCCTCTAATTCAGATATAAAAATTCTACGAGGCTGTTGGAGCAAGAAGACGGAGAAACGCAGATGCGGCACGCTCGGCTGGCACCGGGGGAAAAATGTCTGCTTCGGATCGGCCGTAATTGCCGGGTATCTCGGGATACGTGGCATCGCGGCGAATCGTTAAGTTCACGGCCGACATTAGCATAGTGGCCAATATCGCAACGCGAGATAATGCATACACGTCCCGCGCCCGTGTAACGTCCTACAATTTACGCGAAAGGGATGCTTATGTCATAAAAGCCCGGAGCTCGTCCTGACCCCGAGTCCCACTATCCTTGGCGCGAGCTACATTTTCGATGAGGCTCTACCCGTTCGATCTCTTTTAATCGGGCTCCACAGGTTGCGCAATGTAAATCAGGCCAACCTGCCTGTCCAATATCGAGGCTCTGTCCACAACGTCGAACAAGCCGTCGCGACGCGATCCCAGGCTATCTGCATTCTCCCTCGACGGCCGCGATAAAGAGCACGCGATAACAATTATTTCTCGCCCGTCGGAGCCATCCCCGTCGATCCGAGGATCTACAAGAGGACATGCGAAAAACCACCGGGAATTACCGACCCCATCGAATTACCTCTCATCTGCTGGACCATTAGCGGCCGCTCGATCCTGTTTCGCCGAGCGAGTCACTGTCCCGCACCAAGCAGCTTCAGCGTCTTTTATTTTATGCAAAAGAAAAACGTCAGAAACGATCGATTTACTACGCGCGACGCATTTATTAGACAATATCGACGCGGTAAGTTAAATGTGGGCCGAAGTCGAAATCGAAGCGTTGGAAAAGCGAGGATGCTTTCAAAAAATTAGTTCAGACGATTTCCCCCAGATGCCTAAAACGTAATGTCAAAATATTTCGAGGAACAACTCGAACGAACGAGTCGTAAAAATGCATGTCCGAGAAAAAGCGTGCGTTGCGTCGGGGATTGCAGCGAAGCGAGGCGAGTGCGATCTTCTCGAGGAACGGCTCGAGCTTTCTTCCAGGGTAGCGCGTCCTAATCGCAATCTCAGTTCCGGGAGCTTGATATTTCTTATGGCACGTCGGCAGGGTTTAAAGGAGGCCGGCTGCAGTGCGCCGCGATTCACCCAGATTTACGCGGGTCCGCGTGCAATCCTCTCGCGTGCCGCCAACGTTACAATTTTCCGTCGACGTTCGTGACGCTTTCGCGTCCAGTGATTGTTCGCCGCGGCCTCCCGCGTCCCCGGGTCGCCATCTTTCGAGCTGCAGGCAGCACGAAATAATAGGCCGCCACGGAATTCCGCGAAAAGCCAACACTGTTTCGATCGACGCGTAATCCATGTTCCGTGCAATCTCCGCGATTCCCCTGGCAATCTTACCCCCGCCCCGTTTTTACAATCATCGCGAGGAGGATCCCGTGATCAAAAGACTAGAACTCCGAGCCGCGACGGAACAACTTTCGGCTTTGATCTGGAAAGAACAACTCGGAACACACCTGAACTTTGTACAGCGGAGGATTCATTGGACCGCACTGGAACTTTGTGCATCGTTAAAAGCTTCGAGACATTACAGCTACTTAGAACTTGCAATGAGCAGAACTTTGGGCAATAGGCTGATTCCGCGACCTGTAACTAACGATTCCGAAAGACGTGCTAACGAGCAAGCCAAGTTTTCTCTTGTATTCTCTTTCTTCTGCATCTTTTCTTCGTGACGGCATTGCTTGCGCCTCCGATAATATCTCTCATGAATTATATATTTCCTGTACTTTTACTATATGTACGTACTATGCACTGGTTAAGACTATACTTTCTCCTACTCTGTATTACAGCGACAGCTTTGCATCGTATAATCTAGACATTGCCATAAACTGCGTCGCAGAAATCAAATATAATAAATGGCTTCTAATGCTCGGTAGGTTCAGGGTTAAATAAACCAATGCGAGATCAAGCATTCTCGTGTCCCACGAATAATTTGATAGTTCAACTTCATAAGGAGCTAGTTTTTCTCAAAGATACCATCTTGTACTCGGGTTTTATCAGAATCGCAGTTTAAGCGGTTGCATTACCCATTTCTCGGGACCGAAACGACCTAGCAGACTAACGAGAACCACCTGACGATCCGTTCGAAGCCCGCGTGCTCCATTCAGAGCTATCGTCGCAAGGTGGACCGTGGAGCCGGCCTGTTGCGCCGATCCACGATCCACGATCCACGATCCACGAGTCACGATCGATCGATCGGCAATCGGGACGGCGCGAACCGAGTCGAGCAGAGCCGAGCAGAGCCGAGCCGAGCCGAGCCGGGGCATAAATCCG
This sequence comes from Augochlorella aurata, assembly GCA_028455555.1. Lineage (NCBI taxonomy): Eukaryota > Metazoa > Arthropoda > Insecta > Hymenoptera > Halictidae > Augochlorella > Augochlorella aurata. The sequence continues at coordinate 13,645,445 of CM052149.1, forward strand.
CCGGCAGCTCGAGATTTGCTCGTGCATGGCCAATAAACACGCCCGGTTAATGATTTATCGCGATCTCGCGGCTGACGCACGCACCGACCTACCTACCTACGTGTCCGCTCTCCAGCACGAGCGTGGCAAAGTCACTTTTGCCGGGGTTGTTCGTCCCGCGGCTTTCTTTTCGGTCAACTGCCCGGACGCACACCGATCGTGAGTCACGCTTGAGCATTCGCGCCGGCAACGGCAACCGAACGAACACGGGGCCCGGGCTTTTATCGAGACCGCGACAGCCGGCCGCGCGGACTTTTACGCGCCGAGCCGTATTTACGAGCGGTACGCTCGAATCGGCTGTCCTCTCCCCGCAGGAACGCGATTCCGGGATGTAAGTCGGGATTAAGTTGTTCCGGAACGGAGCCTCGCGATCGCTAATTGCGATCGATCACTCGGTTGCACGCGCCAGCTCGTAATTAGCGCCGCAACGGCTGCTTATTAACGCCTCGCGGCCCCAGAAACGCATCCCATGCTCCGCGGACCGATCAAATTGCTAAAGGAATAGATTCTTCTCGCGTGCGCGTGCACGTGCACGTGTTACGCGTGACACGCAAAGTAAATCGTTCGTTGCAGTATTTTCATAATTTCCTCCATCTCGATCAGGATTTGGAAGTCGTTGTAACATCGACGCGCATCAACTGGAGCAATCTGGTTGGAAAGTCTCGAGGATTTCGTTCGCGTTAGCTCCGCGTTGCGCGTTATTCGGAACAGAAATCTTTGCGGCGCGACATTAATCCCCGAAAATTTCCTGGTGCACGGTGCACAAGGTACACGCCGGTAGTATCCTTGTACGCGGCTTCCATAGTTCCAAACTTCCTCGATAGATGCCAGCAAAATGGCTCTTTCACCCCTGTCGTAACCTTTTCGAACGCAGAAACTATTTCTCCCTTAACTCGGTACAAATTTTGTTTGAAATTTTAAATCCGGCTTCTTTGATCCTCGAACGAGTTGAATAAACAAATCTACGTTTGCCTAAAATATCAACGAAACTGAAAGATTCTCGAAGAAGTCCGTTTCGTCATCTTGAACGAAAATGATCGCGTCCGAAGGAGCCAAACGTCTTCCTGGGGATTTGAAATTATTCAAACGAGCCGGAATCGGGGTTGCACCCGTGTCTGCTCAGGCCGAGTTCCTTATCGGCGCAAAGTGGAAGATTAAAAATTGAAAACGACAGGGATATCCGGACAAATTCGCGGCACGCGAAGAAACGGTATCGCTCGCGATACGTCGCACGGCGAATCGACAAATCGGGCCTGAATATTCGTATCTCGCCGGCGCGCTCGTTCCACGCGAACCGGGACACCGGGACACGTTCGAGAACGGTCCCGGAACGGAGATTTTAGTCTGCGACGAAAACCGGTAAACCACGCGATTATATCGCGACGACAGCAAAGTCTCGGCGGGCAACCGAGCAAAGCTAAACCGTACCGGTTCCCATTATACCCGGCATTATGGATCGTTAAGTCGGGCACACGACCTATCTTCCCATAAATCGACCGAGACTCGTCTCCCGATCCATTAGGCGAGCCTTCCCGATTATTTTAGCCGAGATTTTAGGGGTTTCGTGACGCTTCGCACGAAAACCCCATTTTCGTAGGTACACGTCGTTCGTGCGCCGTCTAAACTCCGCGAAATCAAAGAAACCCTACATCGCGACTGGAATCCTCGTGCCGTCCGTGCTCCTTTCAAAAATTCGAGTCTCCGTAAGAAATTTCGCATAATCTTTTCGATAATCCAAGACACGATGAGATACGTGTCCTCTTTTTTTTTCCTAGAACTCAACGTATCGACGCGTTTTATGGGTCGACAATCAACCCCAAAAAGTGCAACAAAATTAAAGTTTGTATAAACGATCCACTGAAATTATAGACTAAAATACTCGAATAAGCCTGAACGCTTCATCTTCTCGCATTCCCCCTCGTTTTTCTATTCCGCGGTTCCGTTTGATCCAAGATTCGCGGCGTTACCTTTCGGCACAGGTAAGGAACACCGCACCGTTCTTATTCAGCGGTTTTCGTGGGAACCCGCGGCTGTATCGACCAAATGGAAATACTTTTTCCAATTCCAAACGGCGAATTTACATTCGGCATTTTCAGCTATTCATGGAAAGCAGAGTTGCATCGAACAACCGTCCGCGAGGGAGGATAGAAAGGATCCTCTTCGCGGAAGCGATGCCGAACATCATCGAACCGAGTGCTCTCGTTCGGAAAGAATATCTTCCCCGAACCGGGTAATAATTCCGAGCTGGTTCGTCGCGATCTTTCCTTAATAACCAGCCGGAATAATAGTAGCGATGGGTACCAGTCGATGAAAACAATGGCCGACAATCGGAAAAGGCTACTGCCTCGGTGCTCGACTAACCGAGCAGCAACCAGTGCCACCCCCATTCTTTGCCAGTCGTCGAGAAGAGAACTCAGCATTAGCAATCACGTCGATTCGTTAGCCGAGAAGTGGGCTGATAAATACGCCGGGAACGAGGAATTTAATAACGTCCGAGTGTGCCGGCTACTACTTACGGTCGCCCGCAACGTCGATATTAACCCTTTCCACTCGAGCGGCGACTCCGAGGCGCCGCTAAAATTTTTCTATCACGTTCCAAGATCATTTCGACGCCATCGAAGTTTGGATTTGAAAAATTGTCCTAAGAGTCGCGACGACGCTCAATCTCCTGCGCGTGAAATGCACGGTTGAAACGGCTTCGAGTGCAAAGGGTTGAGATCGAAACGACGCGAGGCGGTGTAACACCTTGTTCGAAGAATTTTCGTTGCCGTATCGAAGGAAGTATCGGCAACTTGAAAAAACGAAAAAAGAAACTACGCCGGAGAACTAGTGCCAATATAGAAACTCGATTTCACCGCTCCGTCCGAACTCGGTCAGAAAGAGATTACTATAATCGCAATCAGTCCATGAAAAGTGATGCGAAGAAATCGAATAAATAACTATCAACAAAGCACCGTTTCTCCCAAGCAAGATTCCGGCGTCACACCCACATTCTAGCGTCTCAGTCTAAACTCGACGTTCCTTCCACCATGAAAAAAGCCCGTTCGAAGTGTCGGAAAACACTCGCGGACACACGAGTCGACCGATCGTTCGCACGGTCTAGCTGGACCTCACCCAAGTTTCCAACCGGAGCGATTTCTCGAAAGTTCGGCCCAATTCGAGCACCGGAGTACAACCCCGACTCGACTCTCCTACCGAGGAACTTTACCCCGAAAACCACTGGCAGCCGCGTCATCTTAAACCGGTTCAACCGGAACGCTCACCCCGAGCCCTCGCCTAGAAAAATGAAGTTGGCAGGTCGGCGTCGCGAGGCGGTGGTTCGAAAAGATCACTCGCGATCGCAGGATCCGACCTGGATTCCCTAAGCGGGGTCGCGCGAGAGCCTGCTGGCCCGAAACCAGGGTGTCTACCTTAACTACGGAACTTTAGTAGGACAGCGGCATCAGCGTGAATCGTTCTCGCAGCCTACTCCCTTCGCAGCTGTCCCGCATCGCCACGGCTATCGCTGTTTCAGCTTCACCGGGGAGCACGCCCCGACTATTCGGCGCTGGAAGACGCGGCGCTAAGTCGTCGTCGTCGCCGCCGCCGCCGCCGATGGGATCATCGACGGGATCGTCGACACGCGGCCAGGACACGCGAGTGGCTTTTCTCGCACGTGATCGTCGCTGCAGGTAGCCGCGCGCGCTTCTCGCGTATCCGAGGAACGAGCGTCTCGGAGGACGCGGACTATAGCACGGGGTCGCGAACGCGTTCGTCCGCAGCCTGCAGCCCGCAGCGGAGACAACGGGAACCGCTGGTGTTTCGCCCGCTAACGATCGCCGCCGTGGACTACGAGCACCCACGAAAAGATTCACGGGCCTCGAAAAGGTCGACGCGCCGATCCCGATCCTCGACACCCGAGAGTCCCCACCGCCGACTCGACGGTAAAACGGCTTCCACTGTTCGCACCTTCTCTCCTGTCGGGATATCCTCTTGCCCCCGGACGTTTCTCCGGATCCTCGATCGGAGTGCCACACTACATCGACACGGGGCCGACACGATATCGTCGTCGTCGTCGTCGTCGTCGTCGTCGTTACGGTATCGTACACTGATCGAAGAGCACCGATCGAGACCAGGGACACCGTTCTGGGACGCAAAGACGCAAGGACGCGTTCCGACGCTCGAGCACCGCGACTACGCGCTGGACCACCCGGAGTCCACGATTCTCCGATTCCTTCCCTTCGCCGTCCTCTCTTCTCTCGTACTGTGTATACGCCGATCAACCACCCACCTCCCGCCCGCGCCCCCGCTACGACCCCTAGATATAGTAGGATGCGGGGAGTTGCTGGGGTGGGATCAATATGAGGTTGAAACGCGGGAAATTCGCGCGCAGGTCCTTCTCCACCCTCCACCCTGCGTGCCGAGGCCACCCCTCGCTCCCCGCCCGTCCTCTCGCCCACACCCTCCGCCGCTCCTGCTCCCCCGCACGGCCCTGTCTCTCCCGCACCCGCGTCAACCCTCTTTCGCCGACTTTTCCCACTACTTTCGCCAGCCTCGCTCGTCTTTCTCTAGCCCAAGCGGCCGGAGGGCTGCCGTCTCCGTTCGCCAACGAGACCCCACCATTGCCCCGGAGCTTTCCAGTTGTCTCTCTCCCTCCCCTCTCTCTCTCTTTCGTCCACACTGCCGGCCATGAGTATTTGGACACCACCGGCTCCGTATTATTCGGTTTCTATCCTGATTGTAATGCCAATGTGTCGCAGCGCCAGTTTAAAAGCGATCTCTTCGAGGACCCTGATCCGAAGGGCCGATCTCTCTGTCCGAGGATCGTTTCGTCCGCGTTATTGCTTCTTCGGGATTCACCCTTCTTCCTTGGCTGGCGACACCCTAAATCGGGCTCGCTGAAAACACACGCGTAATTGCTATGCGATCGCTCCTCCGGACTCCTATGCTATTCTAATGCTATTAGAAAATTTGACGTACGCGTCGCTATCGGGATTGCCCACGCGAAAAACCTGACATTCCGGCATCGAGCACTCTATGGAAACGAGGCGATGCGTGATTTCGGTGGAAAGGTCGAATTATTTATTCTCTTCCGATCAGAATCTCAAAGGTTATTGCGCGACTAGACGCGTTGGTCGCCGTAACAAAATTCCTAGGAGCTCGCTTTCGAGCGAGATCCGACGGTGATCTTTCATTTTCAAAACATCCCTACCAATTTTTGCGTCCGGCGTCGCGACTACGCGATAGGGTAGCGAATTCACAAATTAGGCTAGCAAAATTACAAAGTCCGATTTCTGAAATCAAAGAAAGTGCAGTTACAAAAGGTTAATCAAACTGCAAAGGTCAAATTTCTCCTAGCGACTAGACATTTGACCTTCCGGCGTTCGCCAAATGTCAAGCGTATCTCTCGAAATCGTCAAAATTATTCGTTGAATTGTTGCTGCAAATAAATATTTCCGCGTATCGCCAGCTACGAATTTTGATTGGGATCGAGATTCTCGGACAGACGCGCTCGCATTATTTTCGCGGATTTGGGGCTCGCAGACCCCTCGCGACGCCGCGGCTCCCATTCGAACCTGTTTTCCACTCTCTCCGAATGGAGAACTCCCTTCGAGGAGGCTCGAGAAGCTTTTTTCAGTGATTCTCTGTTGCCAGCACTATGGCCAACCCCCGCGGGGGATTGTGTTGTCGAAGCGGCTCGCCTTCGAGACGGAACAGGGGCGAATCGTGGACGAATGATTATGGCGATATTGATTTTCCGGATGCCCCGGACCGTCGAGACCTTTCCGCCTTCTTCGCGCGGATCGGAGCGCGAATAGAGAGGCTGATCCTGGATCGAGAGATCCTCGGTCCGCCGAGAACGAGCCGGATGTTTCTGGACGGAGACCCTGTTTCGGATAATTGGCTGATCGAATCGAGGAGCCACTCGATTATGCGAAAGCGCATCGAGTATTGCGGTCTGGACCGTGGAGGATTCTAGGACGAGATGCTCAGTCATCGGAGTCCACAATCTGGACTACGCGCACTCGACGAATTGTCGATGATTTAAGCAAACGAGTACAATACGTCGCGTTGATCTTGGGCCAGACCGAGCGAGACAACGATGTCTTCTTTAAAGGAATCAAGCAATATACGGTTCAATAGACGCAACACGGTGCAAACAGAATATGAAAACATATAGAGAATATGTAACAGAATCTATAAAATAATAAGAACGTTTTGGACGAGATCAAAGATCGCGGAAAATTATCGAGAGGTCGACTGAGAAATTACTCGTAGGTGGATTCGGCGGGAGGTCTTTTCGCTGTGCTGATTCGGAAGGTAAATTCGGAAGGGCAGGACCGCCGATTCTCGATCCGCTGCTGCGTTGAATTTCCGCCAAGTGAAATTTTCACGAGCCGCGATACGGTATCGTGAATTTTTTACGCGACCTTTGTGAAACCCTGCGCCCGAAGGCCATCGAGATATGGGTTTGCAAGTTATTTACCTTCCGGATATCTTTGTACGCGGGGAGCGTTTTATAAAATGCGGGATCGTTTCAAAGGAAAATCGACCGCATAAATACGATGAGAACAGTTTTTTTTCCCCCCGAGTATTAATCCGCCGATATTATCGTGCGAGCCGTAGAATGCGCCAATGGGGAAAACAGAGAAAAAAAATGAAAACGCATCGAGTGCAGAAGCTAATGAAAAAAATCCTCTGCGTACACGTAAACCTATTTGTAAATTCGTTTTATCTCCGGAGTAATTTCTACAGAGTGTTTTATGAAACGTCGCAACGGTGCGGAAAACTGTTCCACAGATGGACCATCGGGGATTAATTGAATTTGTATGAACGAGTTATTGCTGATTACAATATTGACAATTCTCCGGGATTAATTGCGAGGCATGAACTTTATGCTTCGACGAACAGCCAACTCCCTCTCTCTCTCTCTCTCTCTCTCTCTCTCTCTCTCTCTCTCTCTCTCCTTTCAAGTAACTTTGTAAAGGAAAACGATCGAATAAAGTTAGATTACATTTATGTCATTATCGTGCGCGCATTTCCCGGTGCCATTTTCGTGAAAATTCTCGTTAAACGTTATCAAACTGAAATTTCTGGATAAATATTTATTCAACGTTATAGCAAAACGGAGATTACCCGCGGTCGTTACCGCGAAAAAGTTTACTATTTACCAGCGAATTGCGAAATATGTATTCGCTGGTAAACGAATAGCGGTGGTTCGCACAATTTTATTCAGATGACCAAATAGAGACTAACGAATAGAATTTGATTCCACCTTACCTAACAAATGTGCAATTGAATTAAAATTTATAAAAATTTATAAAGTGTAAAAAATGTGACCGACAACGAATAATCGTCGTTCGAACGAAACATTCGATCGAAAAGGATTCATTCGAATAATTAGCTTGGACGAACGGGTAAGTTTTTGCGACAAATGTAGAGATCAATTTCTTGGAATTGTGACAAAAGATTTGTCGCTGCTTTGTTTGAATTCAGTGGCAGGTTTCGAGCTTGAATCGGGTTAAAGCCACCGCGCCGCGTGGAAGTCGGACTGCGGCACGATTTAAGAAGTGCGCAATAAAGGCGACACAGTAATGAACGCGGTGGAAAGAAACGCAAAGAGACGGTTTACGAGCTAATAAATAAAAGCCAGCGACAGCCTCGGATGCTGCGACGACCAGGTAGATCCTTAATAACCATTCCGCTAATATTTCCAACGGTGGCTCTCGCAGAAATAAACGAGCCCTTCCGGCCTCCGCGGACGACGTTGTCGCCAACGATGAAATTCAAGCTGTGAATTGGAATCCGGCCAGAAGAAGGTAAATGAATGACGTCATCCACCGTGACAGAGAAACCGCCGCCACGAACCCCGTAATTATCGGCGCGAACAAGGCTAGGGCTAGGGAGAGCGGGTCTCGCGAACCCGCGGATCACGCCGGCGAATTTACAGCGCCGCCGGACCTGTTATCGATGCGATAATAGATAAACAGGCCGAGCATCTGCCGCCGGCGAGTGTCGCGGATCCTGCGGATGTATCGAGTCGATACGGGGACGAGTGGCTCCCTGCCAATCGCATCGCATCCTCGTGGCGATCGCGCCGACCGATCGACAAAACCTGGACCGTCTGGTCGACTCGCTCATTTACAGAAATTCCTCAATGGAAATCGATTTTTATTCAAAATTCGACTTCATTCGGCGCGGACGAAATTCCACCGTCTTCGTGGCAACCCTGACGTTAGCATATACATTTGTTCCGAACTTTGCTTTTTTGAAAAATTCAAAGTAACACGAATTCGAACGACTCTGCCGAGTTCGAAAATCTATCGAACGAGAATTCGTGTTAAGGCGACGTTGCAGAGAGATTGCGCCGGATGCACTCGAGACACGTTCGCGATTGAAAACGAGCGCGTAACTTCGTTTTTAAGTGTTTCGCGCGTGCACCAGGAGGAAAAAGGAGGAATCGAGCTCGGTTTATGCGCGAGTGTTGCGAGCCGAAGCAAGTTTTACGACTCCGTTTTATCGATCGGCAGGTCGAGTGAAAAGATTCCACGACACAGACGTGTACGCGACGCGTTGCTTCGACGAATCTCGCAGGTGCTCCGGCAATTCGCGCGGAAATTCCGGTAACCCGAAGCTCCCGACACTTTTCCGTCCTCTGCAGGTTTTGGTGCGCTTTCGCGCATGCTCGGCCACGATTTTCACGGGCGAAACGACGCTCCTTCGCGATCAATTCGTGCCACCTTGATTTCGAATGTGCCCGAAACTGTAGAAGTGTACGAAAATAGGAGACTCGGCAATCGACAATTTCTTACCACTTACGATACAGAAATTTGTCTCGATTTTTGGATCGACCCTGCGGCGCGGTTATATTCGACCGTAAACGAGACCGTAAAATTCTTGCTTCGTTTTCTTCCTCATTTAATACCTCGACCCTAGATTTATGGAACCGGTTGAAATTTTTTAATTTACCATTATTCAGATTGTAAAAATACATTCATTTATTCAATGTGCGCGTTACTCGCGGCAAATATTACGACAACACTCGTTAAGAATCAGAGTTAAAGTTTTATCGTTATTTTTATAAGCTAATATAAAATAGCTGGTTTCAGTAGTCCGTAAACCTAGCGTTAAAGGATTATGGAACATGCAACGAAATTGCACAATGGATTCATGGAAACAATAAAGAAAGCGGCGGCACGTAGAAAAAATTAATTCGTTCTAATTGCACGATGCGCTCGCTGACCCCTTTACCGGTTCCGGAGCACAGCTTAAATATTCATTGCAACATATTGAGCCGGCGTGGCTCGGGTCGCGGCGATTCGTTGCTCTGTTAGCATTGCGGTTAGGCGGCTCGAGCGAAGAAGAAAATTAACGAGACGGGGTTATAAATTCACCGATAATCCCACTGTCTGGTTCTGTTAATTAAGAATTCGCAACGGAGCCACCGAACGAACGCCTATCAACGGATATGCGAGGACCCGCATGGAACACCGTTCGTGCTCTCGCACCTACACGCTCGAACGAGCCCAGGGATCAACCGTGCGCACGACGCGTTGCCCGATGCAGCTCGCTACCTAGACCTGCACCAATCTACCAGACGGTTATAGCTAGCGCGTCTTCGGTCCACCTCCGAAATGGGGCGCCGTTCGTAGCGTACCAGTTGACGTATTTATATCGCGGAACGATCCGCGGGAAAAATCTTTATAATTACGAACGATCTCCTTGAAAAAATATTTGTCACGCGTTCGATAGATACATTCGAAGAATTTGTCTCCGAGTTCGCGACATCGATCCAGCACCAAATACGAACATTGTTCGGCCGAGTCTGTCCACAGGGGAAATAGGAGTGTCGGGTGACCGTCGAAGGCGGATAATAAAACACATCGGTGTACAAAGGCTGAAATTCGACTAGCGATAAATCGGCCGGCGAAGTGGAACAAATATCGGACTGTTAGGAGGTCCAGAAAGCAGTCGTCGGTGCCGCGGAACCACCCACGTCCGGTTCCGCGGGCGAAATTAACGCAGAGGCATATCATATCGTAACCGAAGACAGAACGTTCGACGAATTTACAACTGGCCGCGAACAATATCCGCGCTCACAATGGGGATCTCCATTACAGTCGATTCGCCTGTGGGTTCACGGCGTTTACCATGCGGAGAAGCAGAGAGAGAGAGAGGGAGAGAGAGAGAGAGAGAGAGAGAGAGAGAGAGAGAGGCGTCGCGGCAGCAAATTGTACCACGGAATCTAAATCTCACCGGAGTACCCACATACTCACCTGAGGAACTGCGTACTTGTACCCGCATTCCCGATACAAATGGATAGACTGACACTGTGATTAAGTGGCACGGCATCTCGTGTTCGCGTGCGTCCGCGCGAGCAATCACGACCACCGTGGGGGAGTTGCTACGTGTATGTGTTTGCGCGAGCAGCTGCGTGCACGCGGTCTACTATGCGCGTCGATTAAAGATCAATTCGCAGTCTGCTCGATCGCTGGCGATACAAGAATTTATTACCCTTTTTCTAGCGTTCCTGCGAGGTCGTTCGAAAACCAAGAAGTAGCATTCCTCCGCGTCTTTTTCTACGTCTCTTTCGACGTGTCCGGATGGAACTCGAACCCTCGAATAACGACCGAGCTTTCTATAAACGCTGGTCTTACTTCCTTACTTCTTATTTTCAAGTCATTGCGACGCGTACGAGTCATTGTTCATTTGAAAAAGTCATTTTGTTGCCAGTCGAAGCAAATGCAGTTTTCGCTACGATTCTTTTACATATTATCCAGTGAACTAGTTCTTTCAAAGTTTTGTTCCCGACCGATACGTATAGATTGAAGTTTCGCGACGACCTCGTCGTGTACGATTTCTTTCAGGATAGAGGGTGACTTCTCGGAATATCGACGGCGTTTTTGCTTTTTTTAAGATCCTTCCTGATTGGATGTGCAGCATCTTACGCAAGCCGAACCCAAACCCGAACCCGCCGTGAAATGGGTTCTCTGGGTTGAAGGGCAGACCTACCATCGCCGGGTAAATAAACTCTGGAAACCGGTCAGTATATTTGCTGGCACGATCAGCGTTTTGCCCGGGGGCGTTTACGATCGGTGAGAAATTCGCGAAGCCCCTAGACTTCTCGAATACGAGGCAATCGCGGGTAAAATTCTATACCGGAGCTATCCACTTGCTCTTGATAATCCGCCATCTTCGTATCAGCGTCGCCTTCAAAGACGAGCGAACGAGATTTACCGCCCCTAACAACATGAATACAACCAATTGGATCCCCCGACCCCTTCAACTATTTCTCGAGCATCGAACACTGTGTTTCTATTTTTAACAATAACAATAAGTTTCCAATAACCCTCCGACATAATCGATGAAACTATAGGAACAGAAGAAGGCAGCCTAATTTGGACAAATTCTTACAGTTTTGTTAGTTGGATTCTAGGCAGCTCTGTATCTTGGGAAAATAGAATTATTTAAAGTATTTGAATTCTGTTAATTCGGCTCTTCGGCTTACAACGAAAAATCCAGAATAATTGAAATTAACTCGAAATCGTTGGAATAGAAAACGAATTACGGTAAACGTCAGCAGTTTTAACAATTTAATTTGGTAAAAACGTCGTAGTCGCAGCTTGCGTTTCGCTTTATTGATTGGAGCCTTGAAAATGAAGCGCGCGATATAATAGACGCGGTTACCAGCTGAACGGTTTAATTAAATTACATCCGTGTCGGGCGACACGAGAACTTCCGCAAAAGCTGGCTCCGCGTGTGCTCAATTTCGAAGCGTTTAAAGTCCGCTGAGAGCAATCGAGACAAACGAAGAAAGAGTCGAGGAGATAAATAGGTTCGATACACGGTACCGAATCCGACGTTCCACGCTTCCCGATAACGGCAATGCTGGCTACGCAACACGGAGAGCATCGGCCCACGGAAAACTAACTGCTCGACGCCGCTTTCCGGCATAATCTAGCCGAATACGCTGCCGAATGCCCCGACAATCGGCTAATTCGCTTTCAGCACTCTAGATGCAAAATTATTTTGTAATTCGGTTCACAATTCGGCGTATGCAGATACGTCGATGAACGGCGATAATAAAATGTACCCACTGAAAATTAATAGTCGCATCGCGTAACAACGATAAATGCACTTTCGTTGCATTTAGTTCGGTCGCGTCAAATAATCGGTGTACAAACACTGGTTGTATCGACTAGTCCAACAAAACAGATATAAATAACCTCGATATTTTGTCGAGGCTAACATTCGTATTTGAAAACGTTTTAAACCGATTCATATTTATTTTTACGTTCAACGAGATACGGTCCAAGTTTGAAAGTATAACAATGTTCGTGCTTTGGGAGAAGTCAGAGTGCAATTTCTGGCGATTAAAATGCGAAATGTCTTTGCCCTTGAAATTCTGCCATCTTTCTAAGTTTCTGTAAAATGTAGTTGATTTTCTGTTGCTGGTTTCGAGCGGGCAACCCTGAGGCGTCTAATGCATCAAGCGAAACCTTGACGCAGCATCGCCGCGAACAGATACCAACAAACGGTGCCTGTAATTTCCATGAAAACGCAGCCAGCACTATTTTCGCGGCGCGATACAAAGAATCTTTCTCTCGAGGCGAACCGATTGCCGACCACGTGCGCGGAATTTCGCAAACATGCGGGCGACGGGACCACGGCGAACATAAACCGCGGATTGTTCGGATGTTTTCGCACGACTTACATTTAGATAGGGCTTATGATATGTGCTCAGTTTTTATTCTTCGACGAGGCGAGGCGACGCGGCGTCGTGCGCGATGCTACTTTAATAATCGCTCCGATGCATGGGAAGAGAACAAAGGAGAAACTTGAGACCCAAGGTTGCAAATAATAAGGCCGACGAAGGATTTCTAACGAAGAAACTCGGATTTTCAGACTATCGTGGAATACTAAGATGGCCGCCGAGGGATAGCTAATTGTTCCTTACAATACTATACAGTATAGAGGATGATTGAAATGAAAAGAGCTTATACATTTGGTATATGATTGTGATTGGAAACCGATTTCACTTGAAATGTTTCATTTTCCTTCGATCCGATGATTTTGCAATATTAATTACTATACCAGCTGCAATTGAACCGCGGCAATTCCGACGAGCCCGAAGTAATATTTGTTCGATAAATGGAATATTATAATTATCCGGTTGAACAAATGAACGTGGTTTGCGTGGTTTATGTTTAGCAAATATTCCCATTCGCGAACCTTATTCGAACGGCACAGCATCATCGAGCAAAATCGATAAATTTATTACTGCGCTTGGAAAAAAAAACTGAATTTTGACAACAGGTGCAAACTAGTTGCCGCGCCGAGATAAAAGATTTCGCAGGTTGTTCGAACGTTCAAATAATTTCATAAGAAAAAGTTGGCGGTCTAAAGCTGCTAGTGGTGTCATCTCATGGAAGAGACGAGCAACTGGGAGTCGCGCTGGTAATGCAGAAATCTGGGAGGGAATGATGCAGCGATATTATAGGAACCTACTGCACCTGCAGCCGCGCGAACAAAGTGGATAAAGTCGGTTCTCGTTTGTTGGCAAGGAACCAAAAGGGATCATTGACACTCCTCGGAGTCAATGTTCTTCGGAAACAACAACGATCTGCACTGCTAACAAGGCAAGCTTATTATAGTTTGGCACCACTAATCCATTTCCCCCTCCTGGATTCTAAGCGATACGAAACGTGTAAAAATATTGTTCAATTCAAAGTACTACTAGAAACAATTAAACGCTTGCTAAACATCCGATATATAGTTGCCTAAATTCTTTAGTTTCGCAATGTATTAATTTGCGAAACAATTTAACCACAAAACGATGCGAGCGACATTTACCATTGCCATTCGCGTTTCTCGAAAATATTACATTTAAACGGTTACCAATTGTTAAAGATCAATGCCGCGAACATTCTAAACGGTAAAATATAAAATTGACGGTCAAACGATCGCGAATCGAGGGTTGCGATTGCCACGTGTACGAGCAACTAATTTTCCCCGGTCCCACAGTCCTCTTATCGGAAACAACAGAGGCCAACTTTTTCTTAAAATTCCCAACATCGCTCCCCCTGCACTATCGTGATTAATATCCAGCGATATATCTTCGGGAGCAAGTACAATCCGATTCGTCAGGGGTTCGGCGCGATCCTAATCGCCGGACAGATTCCTAGAAAGATCTTATCGGCGAACGAAATCGAGGGTGGCCAACTTAGACGGGACATTAATAACCCCGCTAATGGCCTTTTTGGGGAATAACCATGCGAACTATACGCAACTCGGCGGACTACGTTTCAGACTACGAAATATAGGAAGAACTCCTCGCGACCCCTCCACACCCGAAATTCTTTTGGTCCTTTTGACATCGCGGTCGCGACGTCCTGAGGACGACGCTGGCTCTGCGGTTTAACAAGCGGAACTTCGACCAGTCTCGTTTATCAGACGATTAACGCTCCGACCGCAATTTCAACAAACAAATAAAAGGACATTCGCGGAAGGTCTCGAAGGTAGCGCGCGCGATCAAATTTTGCGCGCTCGCGTTTCGCTCGCTGGACAACCTTGTTCGGCCTCGCGAGTAGGACGGAACACCGTTGCCAAAAATTTGGCAAAAGGCCTGAAATCGTTTCGTTGGAATCGAAATGGAAAATCCAGAACTCGATCGACATAGTTTTCTTAGGGCTCATTTTTGGTGGAGCATTTGTCAAAATCGAATCGGTAAAAAGATTCGAGCGATCGAACGATTCCGGGAATTTTCTGGGATAAGCTTCCGGTGAAAAACGCTGTTTCTCGTTGCGCGAGTGATTTTTTTTCCGGTGCGAACAGATGGTGCACAAGCGTACGATTTCAATTTCACTCGAACCGGATCCGGAGCACGTGGCGACGCAGTATACCGACCGGAGAGAACGCGTCGTGGCCGTGGCTGCGGAACAGGGACCAGTTTCGGTAGCTACGCAATCGGAGAGAAATTGGCGTCATAGGACGCGAGCGGGAATGACAAAT
Source organism: Augochlorella aurata (assembly GCA_028455555.1). Lineage (NCBI taxonomy): Eukaryota > Metazoa > Arthropoda > Insecta > Hymenoptera > Halictidae > Augochlorella > Augochlorella aurata. The sequence continues at coordinate 13,660,475 of CM052149.1, forward strand.
TTCCCCGCTTGTGTCTCCACGGAATAATGCGAGCGGCGTGTGTCGCGGCTGGTTTGATCGATATTAAACGTTGGTCGTAATTCAGCGCTTCCGGTCCCCGAACCCGCTGCTTTCAACCTTTACGAACCCTGTTTCGGATTCGCAAACTTTCAAGACGAAACTATTGGAAGGGAAGTTCCTCTCTGTAAAATTGATAGCCAAAGTTTAACGTCATCTGCGCAAACGGAAATTTCGTTTTATCATCGCAGTCTACCAGGAGCCGCCGGAAAACGACGTTTGTCACTTTTTAAATGTCGGACGAATCGGAGAAGACCAGATTTGTTACAGCAGCCTAGCGATAGATTGTAATAAAAATTGAGCTCCTAGTCCGACGAAAAATTCTCGTCGATAATATTAACGGTTCTAAGGAAGACAGTCACACGTTTAGTATTATACGTTTTAGTTTTAGCGTTTCGAGTTGCTTTATATTTTTGAACCTATCACGCTTGCTTTTGCGACTATTTTCTAATAAACACGTAAAGCTTAAATCGTTCGAACGAAGTCGTAAGCCTCGGTTTTGATGCGAAGTTTTTGGGGTTGAAATCGTAGGAGTGCGAACGAGCATCGTGGCGTGGAAGAACGCAGCCACGATTCGGTGAAAAGTCGAGGAGCGGAGAAACGCGAGAAAGGATGTAATAAGAGCAGACCAGAAAAGGCGAGTCCGGCGTTCACGGAGCTTTCGGATGGAAAAACGTGGCACGGTCGCGCAGAAGCGTAGAATGGGCACCGATGGCACAAATGGTCCGTATTTCAATAATGATAAATCACCGTGGCTCGATGCAACGACAGACGCGGCCGGTTTCAAGATCTCGCCGGGAGATACCCACCGTCAGGGGTCTATCTCGTGCCTTCCATCTTATGCGGTCCTGTCTCCTCGCATGCCCTACAGGACGCTTCAAAGGCAGCCCGTGACTTTCATCCGTGAAGGAATCCTTTTCAGCGGCGTGCCCTCGAAAACCCGCGTCCACCACCGGTTTCGTGGATTCGACGCGTTCCACCTTCCTTCTATCGGACACATCTCGACACCGCTCGTTTTTTCAACCGAACAACGCCGGCCCGACGATATTAACGCTTTGACAGGCTTTCTTCTCTACGCGGAAGATCCTCGTAAGCCGAACGTCTCCATTCGCGATCACGTACCCGGCGACCAGTTCCACGATCGGGTTGTCGACCTCGTCGATGCGACGAAACAAACAAATATCGAAAATATTTTAACGTTTTCTCAAATAACTGGCAAGTCTTTAAAACCGTGAAACGATTCAATGAATTACTTTCTGACGATTAAGATTATTATTATTATCATTAGATTAAGATTATTTTCTACAAAGATCCGCAGTCTAGTTACGAGGAACGCGAGCCAAGTGAAAATGTACTTTCTTCTTTTATTACTGTTACCCTTAACAAGATACACGGTCCGGACTGTTTGCGCGAAAACTTTCGCGCTTAGCCGGCGTGTCCGAAGGTTGCTGCATCACTTTACAAAAATGAACATAACTTATCAATTTAAATGCAGATTCGATCGCGCGAATAAATTTTACCATCGAAATGTTTATTTTCAATTGCATTTAACGAGCAGTCGAGAAATGCAATTGAAAATGAAATGCATCGCCCAAGAAACTCTCCCGGGGTAAGAAAATCGATTCGATGCATTAAACACGGCCAGCGTATCGGCCGAATAGGAGATTTTGCTTTGAAACTAGCTCGACCCGTAACCAAGTTTTTACTATTCCCTCGAAACAATGACTCGCCCATTGCTCTCCAATTGCGAGTACCGCGCCGGGGAATAAATTCGGCCTTCATTGCGTAAAATACGCGATCGCCTCGTACGAGCGACGCTGCCAGCGAATTGAAGCCGGACAATGGGTTCGCTAATTTTGAGGTTCAATTAGTAGCGCGAGGCGAAGTCCGCCGCACGCAGCCAGACGACGCGACGCGGCGACCACGAGGACGAGCACAAGGGAGAAACCAGCCAGGATTTGATCGATGTTTGAAAAGACGCGGTTTGCGCTCCGCGCGCGAAACGGAACCACAAAGGAGTGCTCTTTGTTTGTGGAGGCCGGGTGTACAGTTTCCCGCGGAATCGTCCTAATAATTTCGCGGGAACGGTTCATTCGTCGGCGATGCTCCGCGCGCTCCCGCGGCGTGCTCGCGCGAACAAATCACAGGCGAGATAACTCCTACATGAAGATATTATGTCTTGATATATGCGCGGGTGGCGAGGAATTACTCACGACGGAGCGGACCGAGCGGTACACGAGCATCCCCGAGATCCGCGTGTACCTTGCAGTCGAAACGACGCCCTCTGCAACGGCCAACTTCCATTTTCTAGCGACGCGACGCGGCGCCGATTTCTCTCGACAGCTCGGTTATTGTCTTCGGCTACAAGGACCCTCGATCGCGCGCTGGACGATGACGGATAGGGGTGGATGCTGTCGAGGAATCGTCGGAAGACCGATGGGGACACGGAGAAACTGTGCGGGTACAGTGCGCCGCATAACTTTAGCACCGCACGAAGGTTCAAGTGTTTCGGGCTCTCCGTTGCTTATTTCCAGTTTCGATTCGCTGTCGCGAATTCGATGTTGGAATTCGCCACTGGCGAGCAATGATAAGCGACGCGTTAGCCGTTCGAAGCGAAAGCGGTTCCAAGATCATTTAATATTATCGAATCCTGTTTAATTTAATACACAGTTCTCCTCAACGTTGACTTCTCAACGGCCCGAATAGATTGCGGATTTCGTGCATTTGCGACAAAACTCGGTACCGAACGAAAGCTGTCCGAGGTCCTCGAACCCGTTTCAGAATCTGTGCGTCGACAAATTTCATGTAAAGACTTTCGAAATGAAACGTATGAGCTGCAACGACCTATAATTATCTTTCTCCGACGCCCCCGTTTTCCCTCGGCGCCCCAGTTCAAAGAGCTTATATTCCTCGTAAAACAAACACCGCGAATTTTTACAGCCCCGACTGCTCTCTGCGCGTCCGTTGACAGCTTCGACCCGGTCTGCCTTTGCGAAACCGTCCCTCGACGGAACCAAAAGGATTGCCGGTGGCAAGAGGTGGCAAGAGGTGGCAAGAGGTGGCAAAGGTAGCGCGCGTTCGGGGGTTGAGGTTGCGTCCGCGAGGTCCGCGGCAACTTTTCGCGATCGGCGTTTTCGCCGGGCTATTTTTGATCGCGCATTAATTCCGGCTTCCATCTGGCAAACGGCTTTGGTCGCATACCTGCGGCAAGCCCTCTTCTCTGTCCGCGTGCTCGCGCGAATTCGCAACCGCGAGCATTGCCGGTGGTGTCGCGAAGTTTTCGCGCGTCATCGTGAGTCGCCGGTCGGTTCGTCGAATGTTCACGCGTCAAACGTATCCCTCGACGAGCCGACCAAACGAAAGGTTCTTTCTTCGCGATTTTCTCCTCGGGATTTTCTCTCTCTTTCTCTATCTCTTTCTTTCCGTGCGTCGTGTATCGTAGCATTTCGACGCGCAACAATATTCGCACCGATAGCACACGCAGATAGCAACCCCCGTGATTTAATGTTTGTAGGATTTGTGGGTAACGAACCGAGACGCCGTTCGTGCTTGACATAATTCTTTACGGAGACCTTGCGCAGTAATCGAGAAAACGAGATTTTATTAAGCTCGACTCTTTTGTTTGTTCGAACGAACGTAAAGCTTTTTACGAGCACCAGGTTAGTTCGCGTGTCAAAGACTTTTAGAGATAAACGTGTACAGTTTTTCGCGTTTAAAGATAAACGTGAAAAAGGTCACCCGATTAACCCGTCTGTCTTCAACGATAGAAAAGAAAGTTCCAAGTCGGCTTCAAGGTTACGTCAAGGTGATAATAATCTTGCGAGGACTGGAGGCTGGTTGATGTTCGCGTACTCTTTAGTATCGTTGGGCATCGATCGATTAAAACTTTTCATTCGATCAAACGATCGATGAAAACGATCAACGGTATTAATCATCGAAAAATCAACGATTGAATCGATCCTATCGATCGAAACATCGACGATCGATTTACGATTGAAAATATCTGGGCTAGAATCTTCGATAAAAAAATCGCTTGATCTATTTAGAAGCAACCGATCGGTCTCGAAAGGTGCGCGGACCAATACAGTTCGTTACAGTTTAGCAAAATGTGAATAGGTCGAGAAAGACCAGGAGAAGACAGCGGGGTCGAGGATTAACGATCGAACGTGTAATCGATGAAATATGTGCGAATCGGTGTTATTGCAGACAGAACTTGATCCCATCGGCAGGCGTCGCGTATCGTTCGAGGATGACTCGAGACGTCCTCGTTCTCGAGACTCGTCGTGGTCAGGACGCTCGAACGAACGTCACTGTATGCCGCGCGAGTCCCGCCACGGCAGAAATAACTCGCGATAATTGAATACTTTAACTACATATTTATAGGAAAAGGTCGTTGGAAATCGAGCTTGCATCCGGGGAGACGATAAACGTGGGTGAAGGACGCGCTGGCTGTCCCATTTCTCTGGGAAAACACGGGGAACGAGCAGCGCAGCGGATAATAATAAAGACTCGATAAAAATATCGCGTACGCGTTCTTTTTATCGGAAACCCGAAGAAACCAATAATCTTCGCGGCATACGCCGCACGATGCTGTTAACGGCAAACAAATCGCAGTCTTTTGACCTGTGGCTGTTGCAAGGTTATTGTCTCGCGAAGATACCGACAACCTTGCGCGAGAAAATTAACGCGTTAACACCAAACCCGTCGAGTAATCGAACCGACCGACCCATTTGCTTTATTCGAACAACGACGTATGCTTCTATCGAAAAATGCATCGACCCCGCTACCATTTTCATGGGAAACGTGTTTAAGCTTTGCTCGAGATCTATACCCAAATAAAACTTTCTTCTCCAATTTTTCAGAGCCGAAATAATAAATAGTTGAAACGCGTCGCACCCCGTGCGCATTTTAACGCAGTGTGCGCGTAAACGACAAGGGAAAGTGACAAAGAACTCGTATGTCGGAGAGTCTTTGCGAACGTTTTTACTTCTTTTTATCGTTCGAATCGTTTTTGCGACGCTCGCGAAAACTTGTTAGTAGTCGTTAAATTTTTCGAAGTCGGCGAACGCAGTCCCCCTCGATTTCTCATCGCGTCGCGTCAGAACTTTCCATAGTTCGAGGCCGCGGAATCATTCGACCACGTGGCACAATTTATGGCGATTCACGGGGAGACATCGAGCACGCCGAGGGGGGGCCTGCCTCTCTGTCGCGGCAGTCCGCGAAACCTGAAATCGCGGGCGAATTTAACGCCACATTCCCGGCCAGCCGAACAAAAACGCTAGCAATTTGCGTTGGCAGAGACGTTGAATTAGCGGCCGTCCACGCAGAGAGGAGCGCACACGCGCGCACACGCAGACGCACGCACGCGCAAAGACACCGACTGTCGACGGACTGACGGAGCCGGATGCGTAGGTTACGCGTCCCTGACCTAGGACTTCTTGATATTACAAAGGGGGAGAGAGAGGGTAAAAAAGAAAAGGGAAGAGGAGGGAACGCGGGCAACGGAACCGGCAAACGAGCGTGAAAGAACGGAGGGAAGCTCTCGAAGTTACGCATCGCCGCTGAAATCGCGGCAACAAAGCGCCGAGGGACAAAAGAGCGATCGCGACAAAGTGTCCTGTCTCGTTAAGCGCGAAACAACGCGCGACGGTTCGGATCCTCTCCTATCCTCTCCTCTCCGTCTCGCTCGCGACGGAAAACCGAGAGCGGCGGGCTCGTTCTTATTTAAATAGCACCCGCTGCGACGGCGCGACGCTGCGAGACGAGACGGGCCGGGCCGCCTGGAAATATTGCGATGCGTCGACCACGATAAAAATATCACCGAACGCTGCCAACATTGTTCTCACGGGCCCCTCGACAAAGGAACCTGTTCCGGCAACCCGATTAAATTGTTACCCATTCTGCTCGCGGAGCTTAGGATGCTTATCTCTTTCTTTCCGCTCCTTTTTCGGAGAATCCGTGCGGGCTGGTTTATCGGATTTATGCTGGTCGACCAAAATTATTAACCCTGACCTTTCAACGCTGGAACTACCTAATTCCAACTAATCTATTTTGTTTAATAACAGTGAGAGTACTTCGCGTGCTTCAACTTTGTAGCATTTCTAATGCAATTAGGCTCCGAGAAACGATTATTACGTCGACGTAAATTTTAGGCAGATCTTGTGCCAGCAGTATCGCGACAAATAAGTCACGCTTGTCGGCTTTAGGAGCGATCGCGCGGGGATTCCGCATGCGGAAAGGGTTTCGCGCCTAGGATGCCGTCGGTGGATCCGTCCAGAGCCGCCTTGCATGAGCCGTCTGGACGTTTCCGCGTCGATTCGTCGCGTCGAGGGAAAATCGTGGATCCGCGAGTCTACGTGCTGAAAATCTGAATTGGTCCGAGCCTGCTGGATTCGTCTCGCGTCTCTCTTCCTCTCTGCTTCTCGGATCCGAAGGAGAAACAGAGAGGAAGGAGGAGGAGGAGGAGGAGGAGGAGGAGGAGGAGGAGGAGAGAGCCCGAGGCAGCGAGGATACGGCAGCGTTTAAAATCGAACGGAAATCCAGTCGAACCGTCTACCGCCATTGCAGCGGTTACTAATAATAGAGTAGATACTGGAAGGATAGAAATATGACTTCCTTCGCCACTCTGTACCCTTCTGCGTCCCAAGAATAACGGGCTCCGTTCGATACACCGGCGCAAACATCGAAATAAGGGGTCAGGGGCAGCAACCCGATTCAAACATTGGACACAGCCTGGGGAGGGGAACCATCCCTCTCCGCATCCTTGCCGTTAAAACGTACTCGCGCCGTTTGCGAATGGAGAGGAGGCTGGCGCGCTTCTCCTTGAAAGAAAGGACAGCTATTATTAATAATCGCAGCTGACCCTGACGTAAACGCGTCGGACTAACCCTTGTGGAACGAACTCCGCTCTCCTCTAGCTAGATTTTAGTTACAACTGGTTAGTGGCTACTTTTTCAAAAAAATTTCAAATACGGGAGATGGATCTCCTAAATTTGCGACGCTACGCCAGAGACCGATATTGGAGACAACAAGCGCGAATTACTTTCGAAAACAAATCGAAAGGTGGGCAGAAACGATGGCACGGCTGAACATTGATCGGCAACGGAGAACAAGCCGACGCTAACAAACTCGCCGGCTAAAGTTTGCCCAACGCCAGAGACAATCAGCCTCGCAGCGGACCGCTTCGAAGCGAAACAACGGAGAAAAACATAGCTCGACTGTAAACACCCACGTAGCCAATCGAAAGCGTCGAATCTCCTGCCGAACCGGAGTCTAAACATTTTTTTCGAAACAATGCCGTTGCAACAATATCGACCGGGCCGATCGAAAGCAACTTTCACCGGAAGAGTCGACGTCGTGTTTTCTTCGATCGAAAAGATCAACGAGGGTCCAACAATTGGAGTACTCGATTCGGCCGTTCGGCATCGATCCAGAAACTCGATACCCCGACGCGTTTCGAGGATAGCCGTCCCACGCGACGCACGCGACGCACGCCCCGTTCGGAGACTGCGATTGCTCGTTCTATCGCCTGCGAATCGAGTTTGCGAAAATTATCAACACAGTCTTGGTTGGCAGTCTTGGCTTTACCAGTCCCGAGTTCATTGTTTCGAAAAATGTTTTCATAGCAAGCAACAAGTGGACGAATTTGAATCACGACTTGAATCACCGTGGATTTCCAGACCAAAGTTTCCCCTTTGCAACGAGCTTTTGAAGCTCGAGCTGGGATCTTTCTGTCGCCGTTTTAACGAGGTCTGCTTTTCGAATAACCCAGCCGTGTATTTCCGTGTATCGTTGCGGTCGTTTAAACTTTTCCGAACATGGTAGTTATTAACGGCAAACCATAACGGTACGTTGCTCCAAACGATATAGTTGCAAATAAAACGATTCGACTTGGCTTCCAATGGGTGGTAGCGCAATTTCAGACGAGTTGCCCCGGCGCGAGTCAAAAACCCCGGGGTAGATCGATACTAGGTTGCGTCTACTGCAGCAATGCATAGATATACGTAGAACGTTGCCAGTTATGGAATTCGTCACTAAAAATGTTTACGAATCGACCGAAAGTGGAATTACCGGCCATAACCGACCAGAACGACTCAACGTAAATTTTGTCCGTCACATGCGCAGCGAATGCACCCTAAATAAGTAATTTTCTGGAGATCAACCGAAGCGCGCCGCTTCGGCGACGCGAAGAAAATGCAAGTTTCATAAAACACGGAGGGCAACAAAACTGATTTGTTGTCAACTGCATACTTCGGACCGCCTATGAAATTTCTTCAAAGAAATATTCTCCTAGCTGCACGGTAGCGGCATCTCAATTTACTTTTACCTAGTCGTTTTGGCCCTTGCCGACTCCATCGCGGCAAAATTCGTTTGAGCTGCCCCTTGATGCAACGAACGCGACAATATGTCGCGCAGAGGAGAAATTTATGAAAATTATTCTCCCATCCAAAGAACCCATAAATCAATTCTCCGCTGTTTTCCAGCCGCACGATAATAACATCGCAATTTCCTGCCGCGTTCTCGTTTTGGACTCGTCGAGTTCTTTGAGCGCCCTTTGATACCACGAGCACGACAATGGGTTGCACGAAACACGATTTACGAAGGTTATTCTCACATCCCATAAACCTATTGTCCGCTTTGTGCTCGCCATCTTCATTTCTTTAAATATTTCTAGTCCGCGCTACTATAAATCTAAGATAAATATAGTTCGCGATCGCTTTACAATTTCCCTTTGCTTGTTTCGAGACTCTTGCCACGAACACCGTATTCTTTTACGGCTGACCAATATGCTCTATCCTATGTAAAAACGACGAGATCGGATTTGTCCGAATTTTCCGCAATCTTAAAAGCATTTGCTAACCCTATTGCAGTCGCGTATATTTGAGAATGCAATTCATCGATCTCCATGGAGGAGAAAACCTTTGCCAGATCCATTTCCGCGAGAGAACGACGCCGCAAAGGCGTCTCTCGGCTCGGTCCGATGCCGTCGGGATCGAAAGAGTACGCGACGATAACATACGTGATCCCCTTGGACGGTCGCCGACGGTCCTCGGGGACTTACCTCTTCAACGAAAGATCTCTGCTGCATATTGGTCCAGCACATTTTGCACGGACACGCGTCCTTTTCCTTGAAACTGTCGGCTCTGTCGGCCCTGTCCGCCCTCTCTCTGTCCCTGTCCCTGTCCCTGTCCCTGTCTCTGGCGTTGAGCTGGGGCGGGGGCGGCGGCGGGGGCGGCACGGGCGGCGGCAAAGGGCTGGTCGCCACCTCGAGGCTGTCCGAGCTCGAGTTGTGACGCCTGGGCGGCGTGATGTTCGTGACGTTCCCCTGGGAGGCTTGCTTCGCCTCGGCCGATCTGGCGTGATCGTTGCCGGACTTGGAGTGAGACGGCGACAGGTAGACGTTCAGCATGCACTTGCTCTGCTGCGGCTGCTGCGGCCGCAAGAAGTCGTCGAGGAGATAGAAGCTCTGGGCCCGGCTCGATCTGGTGGAGGCGACGCGGGTCTCGGCGCCGGCCTGCTCCTTGCAGCCGGCCTCGCCGTTTCTCCTGCCGCGGCACTCCTCCTCGAACTGGTGTCTGGGCTGCGGGTGTCTCTCCTCCGGGTCCCTGTCCTCGGCGCTCTCCTGGTAGAGCCTGCGGCTGACCTTCGACCGGCCGGTCTGCCCGAACTCCCCGTTCTCCCTGTAAACGTCTCTGCTGACCCTGGAGACCCGCGCCGAGTAGGAGGTCGGCTGCTGCTGCTGCTGGTAGCGCGTCGACTTGCCGCTGTAACCGGAGCCGCGCAGATCCTCCCGGAAGTGCTCGCCGGCCTCGATCATCGAGACGCTCATGTTGTGGGACAGCGAGTGCTGTATGCCGTGCGAACCGGTGCCCGTGGGAGCCCTCAGCAGGGCGCCCAGGGACCGCCACTTCCGGTCCTGCTGGCCCGTCGAGCTCGAGGACACCGAGGACCTGGTGGTCCACTTCCTCTCGTTCCCCGAGGAGGAGGACAGCGCGCCGTTCCCGACGGACCACTTGCGGTCGTTGGTCGGCGAGGTCACCGACGGCGCCCACTTGCGGTCGTTCGACGGCGACGCCATCGAGGTGCTGGACCACTTCCTCTCGGACACGGTGGTGGTCGAGGCGAGGGCCCGCTCCGAGCCGGTCAGCTGGTCCTCGCGCTGCCTGGCCTTCCACCAGGACGAGGTCGAGGTGAAGAGGATCAGCGCGCCCCTCAGCGGGTTCTGGTGGTTCTTCGAGGAGGAGCCGCCGCCGCCGCCGCCGCCGCCGCCCGCCTTCGGCGAGTGCTCCCGGTCCTTGATCTTCAGCGAGCAGTCCCTGTAGTTCGAGTCGCACTCGCGGTCGCTGAACGCCGAGACATCCCGGTCCCAGAGGGCGGTCTTCTGCGCGGCCACTTCCTCCTCGTGGTAGAGGGTCGCGTTCGTGCTGCGCAGCCGCGGCCTGATCTTGACGAACCCGTAGTCGTTGCTGTCCTGAAGGGACTCCAACGCCTCGACCCGGTGCTGCACCGTGCCCGTCGACTGCTGCAACAACGACGATTGCCCGGACGCGTACTGGTGGTGATGACTGCCGCTCAGCTGCAGGCTGGGCTGCTGCAGCAACGTCGAGGTCCTGGCTCGGTGTCCCTCGCTGCTGGCCGTGCCGCGCTGCAGACAAGAGAAGCTCGCCGAGTGTCGCAAGCTCGAGGGCGGGTTTCCCGGTTGACTCACGCCCAACATCTTCCTCCTCTCCTCTTCGACTCTACTCAGTCTTTGATCTCTTCGGCTCCCGCTCCCGTTCCCGCTGCCGCTGCCGCTCCGACTCCGCGGCGAGGCAGCCCGGCTACGGAGGTTCCTCGGACGGCCGCTCGGGACGGATTCCACCGGCCACGCCACTATCTGCGAGCTGTTAATCCGGCAGGGATCGCGCTCGGTCCAGATCGCTCGGCAGACAATGAGCTCGCTTCGAGGGGTATGCTTCTTCTGCTCGCACTCTCGCCGATCCGCGGTCCGTTCTGCACATCCTCGATGCGAGACGCGTCAACCGGCAGCCTGTCGGCTACATCCTCGTCGCTCGCGCTCGTGCCGTTCGTACCGTACGCTGACGGTTCGTACGAAATCTGGAACAGAAAGTAGGAACAGGATAGGGGCTAGCAACTCAAAAGAAAACGTTCGGCGGTAACAAATACTAAGCGTACGAAGCGTACGAAGCGTACGAAGCGTACCAAGCGTACGAAGCACGGCCGTGTCAACGATCTCGGGTGCTGCGACCTGGCCGACTCGAGGCGCCTGGAGATGCGCGACCTTCGCGCGTTGCGTAAAAATCGATCAACTTTTCATAGAAACGAGACGGAGCGATCATCTTTTTAACCTTCCAAATTTATGTCCGGATTGAAGCATAGAAAGAAATTGTGATTTAATGCGACGCGTAAAAAAAGGATCATCGCTTTGTCTAGTTTCGACCAAAAGTTCTTCGAATTTGACGCAACTTCGTCGCTTTACTCCACTGTGCGTCGCTTGCGCCAGACTGTCGGGAAATTATTTGTCGCTTTTCTCGAATCGGTGGACGTTGACGCAAAGGCAAAATTGACCGTGAACATTTCGAGTCGGCGGTTCTAGTTGCTTAAGACGGGAGAACTATGCGTGTAAAATAATGTCAAAGTTCGGATAATTGTTACAGATATTTGACTTGCAAAATTGACGCGCCGAAGCAGTGAAAGGCAAACACGTATAGTGCGCCATCGACGAAGAAGTAGGTAACTACGCGTTAGATGGGAAAATGTTGTATAGAGACTCGGTGAGAAATAACAGATGGTGACTACGTCCAGAAGAAATTCCAGATCGACTTTCAATTACTAGAAACTCCTTGTGAATGGCGCACCATGTTCCGTTTACTTTCGTCCACCGTATTTTAACGTTTCGCGAATGAAATCAAGGTTAAGGTCAACTTTGCGACCAGTTTTTTTTAGAGGTCAACGTCCATCAATGCGAGGGTGTAGGATCGCGCTAGAGCGATTGCGAGATATAATTTCATAACAGTCAGCAAGGATGGAAATATACTACCGAGGACAAAGTTAAGCCTTTTAGTCGTTTTTACTTAATTTGTCCTCGATCGTACGAATTTTTCATTAAACTACGGATCCTCGAGTTTTCCTAGCAAATATTTGAACACGAACCTTAACGTTTCACTCGGGAATTTTACTCGAAATCCGTAGTCTAATTGCGATCATGAAATGCGATGATCGGAACTGGGCAGAAGAGAAGTATAAAAAAGAAAATGAAGCAGCGGGCAGGCTCTCTGAATTATGACAATACACACAGGGGATTAAAAAACTGTATTCTTTGGCTGTTAAAGAACGGCGTTGCAAAGACAATGTTGATCGAGATAACATTGAATATACAGACCGGTACAGATTTTTGGTCACCTTGCGTTGCACGAGCATGATTCGAGGCGCGCGTGGGAACCGTTTCATCGTAAAAAGTTTCTGTCGACAAAAAATACGATAAAACGGTTTCGTATAAAATACAAAATCCGCGATCGTCTTGCGACGTATGGTTTCACTCGCGCGTTTCACATTTTTGAAAAACAGGCTTCGCGAAAATACGATTGAAAAATAGGTGTCGCGATCCGTAGAGCCATATTCAACGAATCGTGTTTTGATATTTCGTATGCAATATCGGTGTAACTCTGACAGGTCCATGAAGAGGAGATGAAAGAACGATGGCGGTGGTATAAGAGCGGACGAGGCGATCCCTGGAGATCGCTGAAGGACGAAGGGTCGTTTCGCGGCCGATGCCTAAGGCCAGGCATCGGGATGTCTACTGAAATGCTCTTCGAAAATTCTATTTCCCATCGAAGCTCTGGAGCATCCCCTGCTGCCGTCGCGCCTAATATGGTAGCTCCCTTAACGCGGCCAGCCGAATTTGAAAATTGGTCAACGATTGCTCTTCTCGTCGGTATTTACTCGTTTCCAGCTATTAGATTTTTCACTCGGCGCAAAGTTTGTTTCTCCCTCGGGTAGCGTATGCCCGAATACGAATTTCCCAAGAGTCTCCGAGTCAGTAGACACCGTCGAAAACACGCGCGGCGTAAACGTCGCCGAACACGAGACGACCAAGTTCCGCGATATCGTGTTCGCAACGAGCGTTGCCATGCTCTTTAACTTAAGACTAATGCAGCCGCTCGAAAAAGAAGCATGGGGAGAACAACAAAACGGAAAGTAAACAATCCAAATAAAAAGACCAAGGGTAACGGGATCGGCTCGGAATCAGGGTCGACTATCTACAACTTACATGATATATTAATCATTTTCCAGTCAACAAACGTCGGACCGCATTTAACGGATATTAATAGATCGCGGACGTTCCTGCAAATACGTATCCTCTCGCTCGTTAATTTACGCAAACGAACATCTGTAAAAAAGATTCGGTATCCATATTACCGTCGCATAATTTTTCGATCGATCAATTTCGAATGATGCAGGCGCGGCTCTCGCATCGCGATCCTCGCTGCCGCGTCCTTCTACAGAGAAAGAACAACGATTTATTCGAGAGAACATCGTTCCTTTGGTGCACCGTTGTCTTTCGTTTTTGAGCGATTTCGAAGAGACGATGGACGCTCGTGAACGCCGACTCAACTGGAATCTAAAATCATCCGAACGCTCATTTAGAATGTTCGAGAAAATCATTTCTAACCCGAGCGACTATTTCATAGCATCGCGTTGATCGTCCTGCAAAAAGTATTGGTAATACCGGCTCGACTACGTGGAAAATAAACGAAAGCGATAAAAAGTTTCATTAAGATTTCCATTCGGTTTTACATCTGCGGATTCGAGTTCGAAGCGAACATCCTCGGTCCGGAGGTTTCTAGAGTCCAGATGTTTGCGTATTTATAGCGTCCTGTAACCTGCAAGCGACGAGATAAACATTTTAATGTAGCTTCATATTATACACAGGATGAGCCCATGTAAATGAGGCCGCTCAAGTATCACGGCCGTTTACAAATGCGTAAAACAGCTATTTAAAGCGAAGTCGAAACGAGAGCCCGACGAAATAATAAAAGTACAATATGTCTCAAGGTCTTTGACCGTGTTACCTGAAACAAATTTTTCGATAAGTTCGTAGGTAACGAATGCGTTCAAGTAGTTCGATTTACGTGATCGACACCGTGTATCGCGTTATTAACCCATTGACTTACGATTGCCACCGTAATCAAATTGTACGGAGCTAGCTCGCGTATTCGTGTCTATCGATACGAGATCAAATAACCCGCTTCGGGTTTCGCCTTGTCCCGCTACCGATATTATTCGGATACCTTTATGGAAAATTATCCCGTCGAATCTCGCGTGCTCGCTGCTTCCGGTCCAATTAATTAGCATCGCTTAGGTTCTCTTCGGATTACCTAGCATCGCTTGTCAATATTTACCAACTCCTGTCGACAAGCCTGTCTGCGAATAATTGTTTCAAACATCTGCTTAAAGCTTTAGCGAATTATAAGGAACGTTCGGTGATCGATACTCGCGGATCGAGGATCGTGTCGAGCAACTGGCCGAAGGTCCGACAGGCGGTACAACGACCGAAGCCGTCTGTTGGAAAAGAAAAAAGGAAGAAAATTAAAGGAAGCACGCACGGAGCTGCGTCGCCGCTTCCTCGACCTTCGCGGCTGGTTTCCGGTTGGAAACAGCGAACGGACGTCGAGGATTTTGCGGATTCGTCGCTCGGACGTGTCTCGATATTAGACCGATTCGTTCGCGCGACATTGCTCGAACGACACGGTAGGCAGTGGATGCTTCGCTGGGCGGGTCGCATAACTTGAGAAACGAGCAACGACTGTACCTGTTTCTCGATGGCACGCCGACCAGAAACGACGCGACGCGACGCGACGCGACGCATAAACGAATGCTTCCACCGAGGTTTTCCCGCGCAGAGATTAATCGTTTCGGAGACCGAAACAGACCGACGTTCGCCATCTGGATCCGCGAACGGGACTTGCCGGAGGATGGTATTTCTGGGATCTTGCTTCTAGAAAAGTTTGGAATCTCGCGCAAGATTCGCTCGAGCTGCACAGTCTCCCACGGAATTGAAGAAATTTATTTGATTCCCGCTCCGACGCCGATGTACCGTTGTTTTATATTCTGTCGCTTCCAAAGTGGGGCGAAAAAGTATTGGAACCGTTCGAATTTATTTATACTCTTTGTCAGTCTTCGCTGGCGTTGGTAAAAGAACGCTAGATTTCCAAAATTTCAAAGATATTACACACGTTCCTTCTCCAAGTTCCGGAGACTCGAGTCACGATTAAACGATTTCGATCGTTTTGCTGCCCCAGGTAGCCAATCTTCGATCTTTCAAATTCCGACGAAAGCTGACGGTCCGCTTTCGAGCATCCTAGAAAGGACAACGCTATCAAAGTGGCGCAACTTTGCGCCACGCCGTCGAAACGAAACGAAACGGAATTCACGAGCGATAACGGGTTACGCGTCTCCGGGAGATTTCTCTGAGTTTATGGCAACGGCACACGGCTGTCTGCCGGCCGTCTATGTAGGTGCAAAACAGTGAAAGGTTTTTCAAGGCGCGACAGTAAGTGACAACACCTACACGCAGCCGGCCGCTGCTGCGACGTCGATGTAAAAAGGCAAGGCCGTTCGGCGCGGATAAAAGTTCACTGTATCGTTGCGAAACGAGGCTCGCGCCGCCGCCACCGCCGCCACCACCGCCGCCACCACCGCCGCTGTTGCAACAATAATCGTACCGACTAATAGGATAGGAGCCGGGGAGATCCGACTTAGAACTTCATTTTAATTCCGCTTCGCGATACCAATTAGACGGTGATACGCGCCGCGGCCTATACTTTCTATCGCGGAGACCGGGCTCGTGCTCGAGAAACTATTGCACGTTGCCTCGGTGCGTTCCTCCGCGGGGCTATCGCGATTTCGACACTGCCAGAAGAAACGAGCGATCCCCTTGTCCTTGCGTCGCGACGCCTCGATAACACACCCATCTACGAAATTTCGCCGAGTTGTCGAGAAAGGCAACCGCGGGGCGGTTCGTCCATCGAAGAAGAGGAAACAGGATCATCCCGAGCGGTTCGTCGGTCCGATCGGCAAGCAACGGACCAAAGACACGACTTTCTACGGTTTAATTCCGCCGTCCGCCACGTTCGAGAGACCGCGCGTTCTCGCGAACTTGCCTCTCGCAATTCTAATGCAGTCATTAACCGGCATCGCTTAAATGGAAAAACCCTCCCCTCGCGGTTCGGCACGCTGAAGTCTCCGCGCTCTCTCGGAGCCGCGGAGCAAAACGCGAAGCGGCGTTTAATTAATCCGTCGACTTGACCGAATTTTTTTCAAGCGGCGCGCGCGATGCGGATCATCCTAGAAACCGCAGAACCGTATAGCATTCAGTGCGTGAAAGCGCAGAAAACGCGGCGGCCCTGTGCAACGCGCTCGATCGCGTTAGATCGCGTTAGATCGCGACCAGAGACCAATTTCTAGACGATTATTCGGCGCCGAGTAACCGGAGCTGGCTTATTTCCCAGCTTTCGAGAAGTTTCGCCCGATCTGTCGGATTTTCGGCTCGAATTCGTTGCCGGATTGCGATGCTTCGCACGAACGCAGGTCTCGGCGGCGGCGACGAGGAACGTCTCCTTCTCGACGCTGCTTTCAGCGAATTAGAAACGAAAGGCACGGAAAAGAAACATATATATTGTTATGTATTATGCAGAACTACCGGGCAAGTTCTGCGTTTCTACGTAGTACATGGCACAGACAGCGCGTCAATTTTAATAGACCGGTGTTCCCTTGAATTTTTGTGGAAAATCGGCCAAGCGCATTGTCTGCAATCTATAGTCCGGTGCGGAGTCTGCCCGGGAGCGGGTGGAACGGTGCGAACCGGCGGCAAGGGTGGACAAGTCGGATAAATCGCACAGTCATCTCGAAACCAGTTCACTCGACCAAGGTGTTGCGAAGATCTCGATCGGCTGGCTCGGTAGGCAGCTCGAGGATGTTTGCTCGCGGCCAGTTTTCGAGCTATATGGATATTGAGAAACCCATTAGCGGGACTGTGCACGGGGGAGCCGCGCAGCAGGAAAAAATGGACGGCAGACGGGACGATTGGATTTCCGACGAGCGGACGTCCGCGGCGCAGCTCATGCATATGCGTCGACCGCTCGCCTTATACGCGATTCTCGAAACTGTCTTTCGTCATTGTTTATCCGCGGATGGCGAGTCGAAAGAACTTTGATAAGTATCGCCGTCTCGGGGCCACCGTCGATGCGTTCGACTGCTTTTAATCAAACGCGAGTTTCGCAAAGTCGAAAACAATTCTTTTACCTGTTTTCATCAACTTTTAGTTCCGTTGTCGAACGCTTCATATTTTTCTAGATCGACTTCTCTCGATCCTCCCGAAATAATAGAACAGTTTTATTCGATATCATCGTCGACTCACGCTTTACTTCCGAAATCGTCGAAAACGTTGATCGCGTAGCTGCTGCGTTTTGCGCGAAGCGTGTCCAGCGAAATTGCCTAATCTGTGGAGTTCCGAAGAAATTCGAAATCGTCAATAACATCGGGTCGACGAAACGCAATCGCGTACGATTGCTCTGGATATGCATCCCGTCCAACCTGGTTCGCGTAATTGGCCAGAATCTTTGGCCGTGACTAATTGCCCGCCCGGTATGTAGAATAAGCGCGGTTGGGCGCCTCTGCTTGCCCAAGATTTCGTTGCGAAAGAAATTTGAAAGCTCTTCCTGCGCGTCCGGGCGACTGATTAATTTTGAAAGGCGACGAGTTACGTGAACACGGCCGAGGAAAATGCGCGCTGCTGGCCGAGGAGGTTCCCCTGCAACGGGATTGCACCACGGACGGCCGCGATTCATTTCCTCTTACTTTCACGGCTACAGTTGCCGAACAAGATGCAGCGAAATCGGGTTTTATCGTCTCAGCGAGGTGCGCCGGGTCACGAGGAAGCTGATAATGTTGCCGGAGAAGCTGTACTTTCGAGCTCTACCATAATCGTCCGAAACATTCTTCTTAGTACTGGCAAGACTTCGGTTAACCGATACAGATACAATATTCCGTAGTAGGCGAACGAGCGGAAGTCGCATTTTGGCTAAAATAACGCAACCAACCATTTTTCATTTATCTGCAAATGTGCAAATAAATATGCTAAGACGTCGAGGTTACGTATTATATAATCTATAATCTACAATATATAACAATATAAATATGCAATGTTACTTGAGCCGAACAATAGAAGCTGGGTGTTTCAGCGTTAAAGATCGTAGCCGACCAGGAGCAGCAGGAACGCTGTAAACATTTTTCTTTCGGAATAAGGGCTGATACCCAAACGAAGTCATTCATCGTTCGGAGGCCATCGTTTCTACATCCGAACCCAGCAGAATCGTCTACTCTACGATCGAATAATTACAGGGAATTAGCGAACTAACCTCGTTAGCCAACAAGCCCCGTTCTCGTCTACTTATCGAGCAAACCCCCGATTCGATTTCGCGCGAGGGATGGTCTCCACGCGAGCGGTACCGTCGCAGCCGCGAGCAGTTCCATGTTCGACGGCAATATAAATTACATCCCCGGCCTGTTCGCTAATGAAACATCAAGTTTGTGCCCGTGGAAGTTCTGACAACGGTACACCGTCGACCAAGGCCTGGAAGATCGGTCGTGTCGCGTGAGGGTCCCCGCCGCGGCGCACCGACTACGAAACTTCCGACGAAACGATAATTGGCCGCCGGTATGCCGAGGTAATTAGGCACAATAAAGATAAGTGGCACTGGGAAAACGGTAACAGACCGATCGTTGCTGCCGTTGCCATTCCCTTTTGCTGCTGCTGCTGCTGCTGCTGCTGCCGATGGCTGTGGTCGCGGAGCTGCTCCGCCGAGACAATACCAGTCGGCTTGTGTGCGCGGACGAAGGAGAGCCGGTGCTGGGACGACCGACGGAATAAAGAGACGCGTCGTTTCAGAAAGATCTACGGGGCGAGACATCTGTCGTTGTCCCGGGAACAGGCGTTCCTTCGGTCACGCGATGCGAACCTCGAGGAAACGCGATCGGCCTCTGTTCCACGAGCCTCGCGATAAGTACTTGAGGCCGCGCCGATTCTCGCGGCCTTACGGTCCAATCCCGTAATAGCCCGACTAATATCGCGGTTGTTCGGGTAAACGAGTCGTTCGTGGACCAACCAAGAATGCGATTGTTCCACGGTCGTTCGTCAAAGTACGCTGCTCCGTGAAATTAGCCTCACGAAGACGTACGTCGATGTGGTGACGACATCAAAACCGTAACGCAATTAGGGTAGCGTAGGGTGACCAATTGCTGTGACCAGGATGCGACGTTCATTTTTTTTATTATTTAAGTCTTGGATGGATAATCTAGTTACCTGTAGACGGTGTTCTTAGTCCATAAAGAAAAATTGTCTTTGAACTCTT
>CM052149.1:13680043-13709443 GCA_028455555.1 Augochlorella aurata
GGCCAGTAAATCGTAGGCTCGGTGTTTACGCGAAGGGCAAGACTGTTAATGAACGTCACGCGAATCGCCGGGAAACACGTGAACTGGAAAAGCTTGTTACAAGCTTCGAAGATCGAGCTATTAATAGCCATCGGAACGATCTCCGATAATCGTCATGGACAAACACACTCGGTCGGCGATGAGAGAGCCGACGACGCCGGAGATTCCGAACGAGGACAAAGTAGATGTTCCCGATTGTATCGCAGATTGCGCGAACGATAGATAATCGTTCGTAGAATCCGCCGCTGCGTCCGTTCCCTTTCGAACACGCGTGGATAACGTTCGAGCGGGCACGTCGTCGCCGCGCCGTTGAATGCTATTATCCTAGTTCCCATTAATTCGGCCATCTGGAAAAACGGCGAGAGAATCGAACAATGGCGTAACGGCGGTGTGGGAAAGGTCCTGGAGCCGCCAGGACCCCGACGATGAGCCGGTAACGCGTTTCATTACGCGGCGGTCTGGCTAAAGCCACGCCAGGCAAACAACTAATTACCGTCGGTGAAACTTTTAATTCCGAAATTATGTGTGCCCGGCCGCATAACCGCGGAGGTCTATTTCAAATTACGCGCCAACGTGCCCGGTTAATCCGCGCGCGACCGGCCTCGAGTTTCCACAGCACTGCTTCCTTGTTAAAAAAGTTTAACTTTCTCCATTTTTATGCAACTCCCTTCGCGCGTCGTCCTTTTTCTCCGCGATTCTTTTGTCGTTTCTAAAGTTGTTTCACGGGCATCGAAATAAGCGGAACTACGTCGACCAGACGATGCCTATTATTCGAATCAAATCTCATAATTATTCGTTTCGTTAAGCTATGGGAAATAAATACGTATTTCGAAAACTTGTACCCGCTTTTATTTCGAAAACGGTTTACAAAATTGAGAAAGAGGAGAAAAGAGAAACCCGAGAAAATTGCAGCAGTATTGTAAGCAGACTTGCGACAGAAATAACTTCTGTGAACTAGACCAAAGAGGAGAATGATTTAGACAAATGGATGGCCTAAAATTAGCTTCGCGAAATCTACAGTAGCGCGAACGAATTCCGAATTCCTCTGAAACGAGGAATGCCGTTGGAATCATTTACATAAATCAAAGAATACGGAGGTGTAAAATGGATAGATGAAAGGTTAAATAGAAAATAGCAAGATAACTTCAAATCCATAAATTACTATATACAGAGTATAGTAACGCTGTAAAATGATTAATTATACTTTAAATTCTGTTCCGAAGAGTGCAGCGGGCGATTGAAACAATCGATGGACGAGTATAAGTACGCTACTTCCGTTAAAGAACACGCATCCAGAAGTTGTCCCATATTTCTGAGCACGGACAATTTCTCTGGATCCGACATGAAATATTGGAGCATCGGACTCCGTCGAGGACTTTCTAGCGAAAAATAATATCATACTTGATCCTGTTCTGCTCCAGCCTGGTTAAGCTTAGGTTCGACGACGTAGAAATGCTTCTCGAGAGATGCCGACAGGAAGAACGATCCGATAGCTTTTTTCCGACGGACCGGCGCGAATAAATCGAAGTAAAAACTGGTTCTTTGGTTAATTGCTAGCCGAGAGGAAGTCGGCTCTCCGTCGAATTAGACCGAGGTATCGGTATCCTTGTGCTCGCGCAAGTATGTTTGTTCTGGAGCGGAACCAAAAGCGCCGATCGATCGGCAAAACGAGCAAGTTGCTCGTAATTCCGGGACTCGGCGGTGGTTGAAGAGATTAGCACAATTACGCGGCTGCTCTCGATCCCGGCCAGGCAAACCAGAGGTGTGTACTTACACTGTCCAATTTGTCGTACATTCTTAATCAATGAATGCCTGCACGGTCGCCGGCCGTATTTTGCGCCGAGTAATTACACATCGGGCCGAGCAGACAATTTAATCGTCGCGCAGCTCGCGCGCGTACTCGCCGCGCCGTCCCCATAAGACACCCGACGCCGTCAAATCTGGAACGAGACCGAATCGCCGGTATGGCATCGTGCAAATTACGAAACAAGACTGATCCTTATCCGGTTGCTCGATTCGCCGTGGAAATTCTGTTTCTGCGGCCGTCGTTTCCACGGTAGAACCTCCATTATCTATTCTCTATTGCCGAAAAATACCTTTCATCGGTTCGATCGAAGGTAGCTCGAGTGCAACAAGATTTGTTGCAAGACGAAAAATAGAAAGACGGGCCGCCCAGCGATTAATATGCCGTATAAAGACGACGAAATTGGCCTCGTTTGGATTTTGCATGAAAATCTGTGCCTCGTATTATCTTCTCCGAGAGCGTATACATTTTATGCCGGCAATAAATCTGGACCAAAGTATCCGTGTCACCATAAAGTACTTATAAAGGTGTATTCACCCGAGGCAGCCATCGCAACAGCCCGACAAGAACGAAGTTAAAAATAAAGCGTCGTCCATCAATTTCATGAAAAATAATATGACACGAAAGTCCACAAGAGCGAAGAAGGGTGCTCCAATTTTTCTATCGTCAGCGGCCGAGTACGGTGCGCCTGATCGATCGAGCTGCGGATAACGATGTGGCTTTTAAGCCCGACACCCCGTAGGACAGCGCGCAATAACATAATTACGGTGTAATTACGCGGATCGACGTCCGACGCGAATATTTTTCCATTTCCCCGTACCGCTCGTCGCACGCTCGCTAATGGATTTTCACCCTGTGAAAGGTGCTTTGACCTCGGGCGCCGCGTTCGAGCCACCCTTCAACCCCGCCGCCCGCTTTCATCCCCTTTCCGCAGCGCCCAACGCTGGCTCCCGGGGGGTAAACGTCCCCGACAAAAGAAGAAAATAATTGCTGTTCATGGAATCGATACGAGAGCGAAAGAGAGACGAAGAAGAGAGAGGGAGGAGAGAGAGAGAGAGAGAGAGAGAGAACTCGCGCCGGTATGCACGTGTATATCACGTGCGCCGCTGATATATCATCGGCGAGAGACCCGGCTCTGGAAGTCTGCACGGAACAACATAAAACAGTAGACCGATCGAAGATTGGTCGGGGCGGTTCGAATGCGAGAGTAAACTCTCCTCGAGAGTCGACGCGATTTATTCCGCTCGAATATGTTTTTCCGCGATTTCATTGCCGGATTGTGTGCGCGGAACAGCTTTCGACGATAAGAAATATTTTTCTTTTTAAGCCGCCGTTAAAATCATGCCAATTTACCTCCGACGAATCGGTGGTGGTCTCGCTCCGAGCTCCCGCGGATTAATTATTAAATTATAGGATTATTAATTATCGATTAAAGGATTTTATTTAGACGGATTGAAATTGAAAAGTCAAGTTGTACAACGTCGATCATATTTTCAAGACTCTCACGTTTTTTGGATCCTAATAAATAAAATAAATAATATATTGCGTGACGCGACAGTCAAAATGTTAAAATAGAGTTTCATTATTTTGATACTATGGCGATTTATACTATCGAGATGAAACTGACCCCGCATAAATCGCGGAAGATCAACGATACAGTCGCGTATACGAGTTGTTGAAGACCCTAATGAGGAAGAAGCCTTCTCTGTCCTAACGAACAATAACCAATCGTAGCATGGCCGATCCACCTGTTGATTCTTCAAAGAATGGAATTTTCGAGTCCAGAGAATTTTTCGAATCGAACGACCGGCTTCGAAATAGGGATTTTGAAGATTCAGGGGGATCTACGTTCGGAGAGTACAATCCCCGACGCTTGAGACATCCGAAACTTGGTAAACCTTGGACACATCGATGACAAATCCCCAGAATTCTAGAAACAGTAACCGTGAGCCTCCCAAACCTGTCGAGACCAGAGGAAACCGCCGAACTCTCTGATACCTCTGGAACCCTAAACCTCCCTCGGATCGCATAACTTCTAGGGTCAAACGAGTACGCTTGTACGGAGGACTATGTTGCCCCAGGTGGGACAACACCGTGCAAACCTTAAAGGATCGCAATCTCCTCTATTAAATCGAAGGTGTAAACGTGTTAAATGAATTGGAACTCATCAGCTTCGAGTCTCCTAAGACCTCGTCCAATTTCTGTTGCGTTCCATCCCTATAGCCGCTGTAACTGCAAATTGAACGTTCTATCTTGAGCGACATCTTTTAAAATTCAGTTATCTACGGTAAAACCGTTGCCACGAGACGGAAAAGAGAAAAGATAGTAACAAATAAATATTGTTACTCCGTCGGATTTTCAGTCGATTTTATTGAAAACATTTTAAGCAAAACAACGATCAAATATGCGAATCGTTTTAGTCGGAAAAGAAGACCTTTTCTCAAATCTTGAATTACGGTTGCAGAAAGCTTGTTAGCCAAAAAGTGGCACGAACAAGCTTCTACGAAATAAGATGAATTCCGCGATAACGAAACCAAATAAAAATTGGTTTCTTAACTATTCCTGTAATTTCCCTGTTGCGTTAAATTCCACCTAGTCGCTTGTACCAGAAACCCATAAAATCCGCAGTCTAATTACCATAAAGCGCAGCAAATGTTAGCGGCCGCGAGACCTTCTGCAGCAGTCGCGAAAGTTTCAATATCTATAGTATGAAAAGGTTGAAGAAAACGGGTCGGCAAGGTAAGGTGAGAGAAGAGAATTCGAAAACATAGTCGCGGAAACGTTCTCGAGCGTATTTTCCTGTAACGTTTTAATAATCGTCCGACTGGATTCACGGTCGGCGTAACCCGGCTCGTTAGAGTGCATCGATTATTAAGCAATTACTGGCCCCGTCGGCCCGTGGCCCGGTAACGCGTGCTACGAATCCGGTTCACCGCGATCGAGACAGCCCGGTTCACTTTATCCGATGCTTCGAAAATATTCCAACGCGAACGGTCCATAATGTTACGCTTCATGATCGGTAACCATCTGGAGCGCACAATCCCAACACTGCGCGCACGTAACCGATCGTTAACCGAAAATTCCCAGTTATAACATACTCCAATTTTCGGGCTCGTTCTTACGGACTCGTCGACGCCGACGACGCGCCTCTTCGGACATGTTTATAGTCGCAGCGAAACTTATTCGCTCTTGTCGAGAAAATTATCGTTCCGCGCACTGTGTCGACGCGATAAAATTAGCGCGGCAATTTCTAGTCGACGAAGCTCCCCGATCTGCCTAGACGAAAGAATTTCAAAGTGCGGTTACATTATTTTCATCCTAATAAACCTATTAAGGAAGTAGATCACTTTCAATTTCGCTCCAATTTGTTGCAAACGAGGAAGTTTTATTTCGCATAAACATCCGCAGTCGAGTCGCAATTGCATAATATCCGCATCTTTACGGAGATAATAAGAGCAAGGAGAGCCTCGATTAGAAGGACGACAGAAGTACCGTACAGATAATTTGTTACTCCGGCTTATCGGTGGTGGGACGTAAACGTCCCCTAAGAAACACCGGTGGCCGTGTAACTCGGTTTAGTTTTGCAGTGGTTGCGCAGTAAAAACGCTCGAGAACGGCGTCGGCACGCTTCTCGAGTTTAGCGTAACACAATGTCCGGGCTGTTGAACGGTTGTCGGTAACGTAAGACAGCGCACCTTGCGAAAGCCGGTCCTGCGAAGCTGTCGGGATCCGCGTTACACCTTCCTCTTCGACGTCTTCGCGGGTACGTGCGCACATCCTCCTCTTGTTGCCGGTACACCCACGCGACCAGCATCGAGTTACGCGGACAGAAGAAAAAGAGAGAGAGGAGCTTTTTACCTTCGGTTGGCTGTACGGCGCGTTCGCGTTATCGGGCAGGCCGAACGACGCAAATGAGGATGGATCTTGATTGCGAAGAAGGAAGACGACGGCCCTTCTAAGCGTGGAAACTTCCCGTAACGAGGCAAAACCCCTCGGACGTCTCCGGTTACCGGAGAACGCCTTTTTTCCATCTCCTGTTTAGATACGCGCGTTGCTTCGCTATCCTTTCGCGGGACTTTCTATTAATTTTATTGGCCGCTGAACAGAATCCCTTTCCCTCTTCCCGATCAACCACTTCCTGCAGCCGCTAATTTTATGTCGGCTTCGCCAGATGCCGGAGAGATAACCGAACCTAGAATGAATTGCTGTCCGCGATTCGCGTGTCTTCGACTAACAAGTGGACCGCGGATTTTATGAATTACTTGCAACAATGGCCAACACAAGTACAATATCGCGAGGACGTTGAAAGAATTTGGGAGTTGAGGTAGAAAGATACCCTAATGTGACGTCACGCGAAATTACTACCTTTAGTTTTCACCTTTAATTAGAGAAGAGGAGGTACGATCTAAAAACGATAGTCACGAGACTCGAACGATCGTACCTCCTCCTCCCAAATTGTCCATTCCTGTTTAGAAGCCGAGGAACGATTGGAGAGAATTGACTGTAGACCCGGTTTCGACTAGTTTCGCGACGCGAGCATTTTCGGAGTAATTCCTGTATCGTAGGAGCAGTTCGGACGGCGGCGATCCCGTCGGCGCAAAGCGTATGCAGCAGCCGCTGGCGATTTCCGCGAGCCGGCGATTCCGAGGCCGGTTCAGAAAAGGAATCGGCGGGACGGTATCGCGGGTGCAGCATCGGCCGATAATGATGCATCGGTCGCGATATTCCACGGGATGCAGTTTTAAAAGCGGTTGCCTCCGCGAACACGCAACGCAGTCCAAATACGAGCCGCGGCTCGGCGAGCGCAAGGAGCCAATTATACGTAGGATTCTCCGTGGGCCAGGTGAAAAAGAAAGCAGAAGACGAAAGGGAAACGGCCGATCGAGGGACGGGGGAGGAAGGGGGAGGAACGGTGAGGAACGGGGAGAAAGAGGAGGAGCGGCGAGGAGAGGAGAGGAGAGGAGTGGAGAGCTGGCAGGAGCTTGTTAGACAAAAAGGAAAGAGAAAACGGGGAACGGGCGCGTCGCGGAACCGAACGAGACGACGCGACGGGGCAAGAAAATGAGAGACGCGTGCCGCTTCTGCGCTGCTTCTGCGCCGCGTCGCTTGAAGAAAGCGTGAACTTTTATATAATTAGGGACTTTATAAATTGCGCCCGTTAATTGCCGGCGCATCGCTGGTCGTTAGCGCGGCGCGCATGCATGCCGATCCTTTGTTGCTGATTGGCGTGTTAATTATATTGCTGCCGATTCCGACACACGTACGCCGCGCGTGAGAGTCGTGACCAACCGAGGAGAGCTCGTCCTTCGGCCGGTGAAAATCTGCTCGACGCTCGGAAGAAAATCACGGTGCCGGCCGATCTATCGATCTACCGATCGCCGCCCGATTTCTATCTCTCACAGTCTCTATCACTATTTTGAACTTGGAAGTATTATAGTAGCGATTTCGCTACAACTTAATTCGATATCGTAACAGCCACGCGTTCACCGTTTCGAAGAGATCGCAACATTTAATTGGTAAAAGAGAAAATCAATTGTATAATAACATCTTCGGTATCTTACACTGCTTTTTCTGGACTACTAACTGGACTTTAATTAGGACTATGCTCGCTGTTTGCTTCGGCAACAATCCCGGTATAGTTACGGTCTCCAACCCTACTTTCGCTCATTACTATTGTTGAAATCGGGTTTATGCAGCGCCGATCCAATTGCGAAAATTTATAACCGTGCATACGATCTGTGTATGGAACCGGTAGTGCAATCACCGTAGTTTCTCACTCCACTGTCGTAACCCGAGTTTTCATTCGAGAGATCTACAAAGAATCCGCGTCCTGTGCCCGTTTCAAAATACAAAACCGCTCGAATACGAGCTTGGGTTTTCCGAAAGTTGAGAAACACTGTTCGAAAAGACTCTGTCCCTGTGCTGTTCACTCAGAGAATCGTTTCAACCTTAGAACCTAGAATAGTCCTCGATCTGATTAATAGTCTGGCAAAACTTGGCAGACTGTCGTCGTCGACACTCGAAGAGCCAACAGAAACACCGGCGGAAATCGTCCTCCAAAATGGTAAATCAATTCAATTCGAGACAGACAATTGGGCTTGAATATTCATTTCCGTCCATATGCTTCTCTCAACGAATTTTTAATATAAAAATATATCTTTTTACAGAAGATCCGACCTTTTGGACGAATAAACTCGGCTTATAAATAAATGACAGGAATATCCACGGGATTGGTACTCGTACAAGACTCAAAATAAATGATAAAAATACAGAATTTTGAAAGCATTCTTTTACGTAATAAAAATCGCAGGTATCCTACGTTTGTTAACCAAATTCGTACGAATCGACGTTATCATAGAATGCGTGGAAACGCAACGAACACTCGGGGAATATTAAAACCGACTAAACATTGAAAGAAGATATATTCCGAATAACGGTACGAAAAATTATAAAAAGAGAAGAAACGTTCGATATTCGCGGCTGGCAACCATGAGCATGTTTGAAGCGTTTCCCTTTTTTCTTCTTTGCATTTCAATATCCGCTCTCTCCTCTCCGTATTTCCCACATACGCTCGTCCCACGATACTGTATCGAGAGAAAACGCATCACAGGTGTGCGCGGATGGAAGACGTGGGCAGACGAGATACGCGCCGAGAATTCTCCTCATTTTTAGGAGTTTCACGCGGCGCTACAATGTGACGGTCGATGCGAACGAAAAGTTCCCGTAAAATGTGCGGGCAACGTACTGCGAGCGTCGTCTTCTCGTCGTTAGCTCCGAAATATTCCTTACGGCGTTCTCCCGCGGTACGCTCAGCGTTAAAACTCCGCAGTCTAGTGTCCAACGTGTTCCTGTTCATCGGTTACGTGGGGCCTGCGCTCCGTAGCACTGAATCATGCTCCCGATGGTAGTCTGGATTAGGCAGACTACGAGCGATTTCGAGCAGTCGTCGAACGGGCCAACGGCAGCGACCTACTACTCCACGGATAGGCGTGATGTCAGCCGCTAATTCATCGAAAAAGAAGCAAGTTACGAACGCGCCGGTCCTTCGCGTTCACGGTGTCTCCGCGAGAGAGCGAAACAAGAATAAATTGGCCATTGTCTGGGTGGCTCGGGCCGACTCGGGCCGGCCTACGCTTCTCGTGCAAACCGATGGCAAAAGCGACACCGGCGACGGCCGGTAGCTTCCATTCGGTGGCCGAGAAACGTTTAAGCGGGGTCGAAGGTTCCATCGGCCTCGGGAGCGCAAATTACTCGGTTCGATCGTCCACACGCTCGGCCACTCTCGCGCGGATTTTCATCGATCAATTTTAATCCCCGCTCCACGAGCCACCGTTCTCGTTTACAGTGTCCGCTCGGCTTAGAAAAGAACCACGTGGAGCACGCGTTGCTGGAATATTTCAGCGATACCGTTGACAAATTTCTATTTAATTTCCCACTCGTGTTCTTCTCGTATTCGTCGGATGTAGAAAGAATCTTGTACGATGAATAGAGCTATCCAAACGGTTTCGAAGCGACGCAATGACCAATTTAGAAAAACGTTCGATAGTTTACAATTCTGTAAATTAGTAGCACAATCCTTTGAAACCCCGAGTGCCACGTTCGCGAAGCTGGACCAGTTTATTCGATCGAGTTAAAATTGAAAAGTTGAGTTGAACGACAGCAATTACTCTTTCAAAAGCAATTGAAAAGAGCATTTAACAAGATGCAATAGATCGGTCACCCACGTACAAGTGACGCGACAGTCGATGTGTTAAACATCTTAAAAAACCACGATATAAAACACAAAGTGATAAGATACCAAACAGGAGAAAGGTTTAAAAAATTTCTAGAATGCATACTTTCATCTTATTGGTACGATTAGGACAAGAATTCTGCTTCTTTTAACCGAAACAGAAAATTGTGACAGGGATTCGTTCTTTAGGCACAATCTGGCATCGAAAGTATTTAGAACGAAGCCGATAGAAAAGTAAGAGGCCAACGTATAGAATTGGACCACTTTGACGATCTGTCAGGTTCGTAGAAAGACCCGATCGAAGGTTCACGTGAACAACAGCGGCGAGGTTTCACGTCCCTTTCGTTTGGCGCGTTGATACGTTGATAGATCCTTCTAATAGCTACCTTCGAATCGATTATTGTTCCGCGAGTAATTGTAATGGTTCCTTTTGCCGAGAGAAGTGGCACGAGGACGCCGATGAATGAAAGCGAAACCGTGTAGGCAAGCCGCGGAGAGGAGAGGAGAGGCGAAGGAGCGAGGGAGCGAGGGAGAGAGAATCGCCGCGGGATGAAATGTAGGCCGACACAAAGCTCCCTAACGCTCCGAATCCTTTGATTACTCGTAAACAAACGCATTCGCATTGCACGCGAACCCTATTCCGGTGTTTCGCACCGCTGTTCCCAACAGTTTCGCCTGACCGTTTTATTCTTTGATCTCGGTGCTCTGCCTGAATACCGAAGACCGAGCACTTAATATCCGCGAACGCTGACACTGAGCCGGACACAATGTTTTCCAAGTGATTCATGTTCAACGTTTATTGGCTCGGTGCATACGGAACTGCAGTCGTCGTGTTCCATTAAGAATTCGTTGATTCCAAAGCAAATACTGAACAGCGGCTCCAACTATCGGCGAGAGGTTCCGGGGAAACGCAAACTACGATTACGGGAAGATTATAATTCTGAATCGAATCGTTTGCGAACTCTATCATCGCCGAATGGGAGATCTGTGACTTGATAGTTTTAACTTATATCAACAGAATTACTCGAGTACAGTTAGTCGAATACAGGAAGTCGCGGCAAATACGACAAATACGATTGGATATTATCGTTTACCATTCATAGGAATATCCCCAGGTTTTTCGAAATTTCTAACCCCTTCCGTATTTAGTTCCGTTTCGTTTGTATAATGTTTCGTTATCGTAAAACGAGTAGATGAAATACAAAACGGTAAAGAGATTCAAACAATTTAAAGATACCTGTCTTCGGGTACGTCAGCACCGAAAGAGCCAACGATTGCACAAAAGATGGCATTATCTATCGAAACGACGTGTAAGCAGTTTAAGGGTAGAACATTGAACCGTCGATTAATATTTCGAGGAGGTCGAAGACTTTCCCGACGATCCAGTGTAGCGAGCAGCTAGAACGCAATCCTGCTTCCATGATCTGTCACAGTGGTTTATTACGCGGGTCGTAAATCGAGATCGCTATCTGCTTGACCCTAGGATCCTCATGTAGCGGTTCGTCCGACCTAATCCTCTGGAAGGAAGCTACGGCTCCGGCTCCGGCTCCGGCTCCCATTAAATTGTAATTCATAATGCGACAAAACACAGGAGCGACAGCAATCCCGATGTTTCTTCAGGCGTTCGCAATTACGTCCCGTGACGTCATTGGCCGCTCGTACACCACGGATGGAAGCTTTTAGCTATCGATGTGCAATCAGACCGCCTGCTTATGAAAGCCGGGACAAAAAAGAACGTTTTGTTAAGATCCTGCTGTTCTTTTCTACGCGTTGTATAGGTCGATCC
This sequence comes from Augochlorella aurata, assembly GCA_028455555.1. Classification (NCBI taxonomy): domain Eukaryota; kingdom Metazoa; phylum Arthropoda; class Insecta; order Hymenoptera; family Halictidae; genus Augochlorella; species Augochlorella aurata. The sequence continues at coordinate 13,691,405 of CM052149.1, forward strand.
ACAAGGAGCGGCCGGATCTTTCGATCGTTTTGCCGCGAACCGATTCGATCGAAACTGATTCTCTTATCTAGATAAATGGTACTTGGCCGTACTTATCTCCAGATTGCAGATTTTACGGCGACAATTAGTGGGTCGAACAAAATGGTAAAATCGTCGGAAAGATTTCAGAATATTCTAGTCGAATACAACCTTTAAATAAAGTTGTATTAATTTCTGCGCTTGCGGTGTGTTCAACGAGATCACGGTCCTGTAACTGTTAAAAACATGGAAAAAATAAAAAACAGAAGAACGCAACTGCCGCCACGAAGAATTTAGCGATCGGAGGTTGAAGCGACTTCCTTGGTACAGGTGTACGAAGAACGAAAGAACCGACGAGACGCGAACGAACGGGTAACACCGGTGCATTTGCAGAAAGTTGCGTCATCGGTTCAGTATGCTGTCCCTGAAACTGAAAGTCTGCGCGTTGTGAAACGCTCTGTATGTATTTCCAGGTTGCGGTACGATGGTTTAACTGTTCCTTGATTGCGCCGGATGAAATAGGTAATGGGGCATGATCTCGGTAGCCGACTCTAATTAAAATACTCTATTCGGAGCGCAATTTCTTGCGAGAGTTTTGTATAAAAGGTATTTACGGTGGGGGCACAGCCGGTTAGATTAGCCGAACAGTTCTGGGATATAGTGGCACCGGAGCGAAACCCGTCGCAACGTGACGGTTTAATCGAATGTAATTCGGAGAAGGCGGAAAGATGAAAGAAACGCAAGGCCAGTCCTGGGTCATTGCCGTCGCGCGAGCTTCGTCCTCGCATGCGGGCCATGTCCGTGCACTGCGCCTTCACGGTTATACCGTGTCCGTGTACACCCAGGATCACTATACTTAGAACTCTACCTATCGTTGCGTACCGGGTGATTTAAATGTTGCGCGCCGAGTAACAACTCCGCGATCGAACGAACGCGCGCGCTTCCATTTCCGTGTTCAAAATCGGAACTTTCTCGTTGCACTTTGACCCATCGCGGTATACCGTCGTATTCTGTCGTAGTAACGGTGAAACTGCCGAGACGAAGAGATCCGCTTTCAATCGGCTCATAAAAGCGACTAGATCTAATCTGTTTAACGAAAAGTCTCAGACCGGCTCGAAAGCCGCTTCACCGTCGACAGCTGTTTTGAAATGTTTTTCGAGTTGGGTAATTTCTTGAGAAGGGTAATGGAGTTCGTTGAGACTCGTTGAGATACAGTTTACATTCGCCAGGTGGCAAAATATTTTTTTTCTTGAGTGCGATTCATTTTAGTACGAAAAGCCGACATTGAACGAGTTAGGTGTGCCAAGGAGCGTGATTGTTCGCACGTGCTGTTGGATAACACACTGTTCGTATACCCGAGGGTGTCAGCGAATGATAAACCTTGGTCTAAGAATGTATTATTTGTATTTTTCTTCGCAGCTATTTATAGCGCAGGCTGATGGAGATAGATCGAATTTATTGCTACAAGCTGCTCGAGAGAGCACGAGAGTTTTCAGGTAGAGCTATAACCGCGAACACCGCGATGTCTGGCTGAATAGCGCTATGCGAGGCTATGGTTTCCCCGTCGTAATAACGTTTAAAAAGCATTCGTTAATTTTTCACTAGGTATCGATCCTAATTCGATCGAAAGTCCATAAACGATGCAGCGAAAGACACCCAGTATAAAATGGAGCGCGAGTTGCACTCACAGTCCAAGAAGCGTAGCTCCAATTGGCCAGTTTAGACGAGTCTGACGAGTTCTTTCAAACTATAATCGAATCCGAAGAAACCTTGTTGGATATGACAAGAACGCGAGCAGCTTATGCAAATCCGCATTTTCGCAGACTGGTTTATCGAACAAAATGCAAACATTTCTTTCTGCTATCTGCTTATGTCTACGATAAAACTAGCTTTTACACCTTTAGCTGAATTGCACGTCGACTTTGTCGAACCTAAGATCTCAAGCCTCAAATCGTGAAGATACCGAATCAGCTTCGATCGTTAATAGCTAGTGAAATATCGCAAGTTCTAACTCCACTTTCTCCAGTGAAATTTCCTCGGGACCTCGGCGAAACAAAATCATTTTTTCGACTATTTTAACGATTGTAACTCGTTAATCGTTATAAATTATGACAAGTTAGTTGTAACTCTTGTATTAACCGACGCATTAGAATCGTTAATCATTGCTTGGATTACTTTTCGCCGAACTTGGCTCGACCAAGCAATTTCTGAGATGATTCGAAGTAACATTTTCTTTAGTAAAACTCTTGATTGTAGCTTCGTTAACGAGTTATCAGGGAAAAACGCGGTACCATGTCTTTCGCGAATAGCTCGTTACGAACGCCGACCGCCGCAGAGAACATCTCCGCAAAGGAAACAGCCGCACCGAAAGACCTCAGATATCACCCCTCTGGCTTGCAACATTTTCGGGAGACCCTGTGCGATGTTGCAACAAATTCCGAACTAAAAGGTAGGAAACGTTCTGGAGCAACGGGTTAAACGTGGAGGATCAACAGCGAAACGATCGCGATCGAACCACCCCGAACAGCGTGCTGAGATCGTATCGAGTTCGAATTAAAATATCATTCCGTGGTAAACGGCTGGGTAATACACGGATTTCGAATTTCCGTGGCGAAGATAGGGAATCTCGGAGGACGCAGCGCGGCGAGGCAAGGCGCGGCGAGGCGAGGCGAGGCGAGGCGAGGCGAGGCGAGGCGAGGCGAGGCGAGGAAAGAAGAGAGCCGCAGGACCTCTGGAGATTACACCGCGTGGCGCAAGGATAACGTTACTGCATAAGGCTCGGCCGACTCGCCGAAGGCGTGGGCGTTAGGTGGTGTGCTCGGGCCCCGTACCCGGCCCGTACCCGGCCCGTAGCTGCGCCCAAGTGCGCCGCGGCTATTTCCACGTGAAATAGCGCCTTATGCGCTATCTCGTTGGAAGGTGCGATATATTGCGAGCCCCGGTCTTGTCCGCGTTGTCGCGTAGGAGTCTTTACCAGTTCCCGGCACGTCGGGGTGCACGGTTCTCTCCTCCGCCATTTTCTTTCTTCCGAACACATTCCTTCGCTCTCCTTGTTTCCCTCGCGCTCGCGATCTTAACGTTTCCTTCCGCGCCTCGTCGACTTGTGGCTCGCGAGCCCCCTGCTTTCTTCCGTCGTCTCTATCGCCGTCCTCCTCGTCCTCGTCCTCGAGCTGCTCCTCCCTTTTCTCCGCTTTTTCCCCCTATTCTATTCGTTGTCGTGCTCACCGCGATACGATCCCGGTACACTTGCCAACAAACCCCCTTCGACCATTCCGGATCCACATTACACCATAGATTTATACGTACCACGGTCGCTGTGTTCCCGGACGAAGGCTAGCAAGGGGTTCTTGCTAGGTAGGTCCTATTAACCCTTATATGGTACTTCGGACCTGTATGACCCAGATTGCGTATTAGGTTTATACAGGGTGTTCAAAGAGTAGAATCTCGATAGAAGTCGTATGTCACTTATAAATACAGCAATGAAAGGGATATTTGACCAGGTGCAAATATCCGAGAAGATTATTCGAACGAACGTTTTCGGGCATCGAGCACCGTTCCGCGGATCAAGGTCGAGCAAAAGTTCTTCGAAGATAGCCCTTGATGATACGACTCGAGGGCAACACCTGCTCTCGCGATACGCCACGTCGAACGCGTCTGTACCTGCTGCTATCCCGTCTCTATGTGTTATATAATACGGAACCCACTCCCATACCAGTCTTCTAGCCGGCGCGATGGTCATGGTGGTTATGCTGGTTACCGGGGTTATGAAGTCTCGTCTGGGATGGAGGAAGACCGGCGAGCGTTCTATCGGTACAGTCTGTCTAGGTACCCGCCGAGGAACTGGTCAAGCGTGACCCGAGTTGCCCGCTAAAATTACCATCTTCCTTCTCCGTAACCACGTTTCGTGGCGACGGAAACGCCATTTGCAAAAGTCGAGAAACTGCTATGCGACCACTTCGAGATCAACTTCGAGATCAGAAATGAAAAAGGGACCTCGCCTTCGAATATTCGACGATACTCGTTTAGACGATGCCCGTTCGAACGAGACCCGTCTTTTAGATCATTGTAGGAATTAACGATTACATTCGTTTGAATCGTTAATCGCGACGAACAGTTGAAATATTAGCCTAAATCGCAAATTGCGATTAACAATTGAAATATTATAGTTAATCGTTGATCCTTGAACGAGCCAAGACATTCGTCGCGGCACTAAATCTTTACCTAGCCACCGTTCGGTGGTTAGAAACGCGAATTTGCATAAAACACCGCCGGTCCAATAACGACGCCGAGTGTTTCTCGATCGGATCGCGTTAAGTGACCGAATGCTAATGGCCGATAGCTGTAATTAGGATCTCCGAGAGCCACGCCCCCGCCGGCATTGCGCTATTCAATTTACTTTCAGATTTGATGGTTCATCCCGTTCGATTGCCGACACTTACCATAATGGCCTGCGCTCGGAGGGAAGAGGTTGCACGCGGTTCACGGGATATTAGGCGTTTTCCATTATTACTCGCGCGACCGGTGCTCTCGCAGGATGCTTTAGAGAATAGAGGAGATGTATCGATTGTGGTCGCGTTAAGGATTCCTATAAATTTCCACGCAAATATTCCTTCAGTCTTGTATCGTGCAAGAAATCTGCAAGGTTCAATAGAATATTTAATAGCTTTAGCTTCGATATCTAACGCGCAATACGCTAACAAAATGATTAAAGAATCGTTTCTCTTCTTTCCTTCGTTCCTCGTATTTTCCTCTTTTTCCAATTTGGTGGACTGGGCACAACAGGTATACTTCTCCCCTGTGCTCTCGCAGGATCGTTTAGCCTCGGAGCTTAGATAGAGGATGCTCGCGGATGGAACCACCGGGTGAAACGACCCGAAGGATGCCGAAGACCGTGACACGTGGGCCGCGAACAGGAGGGGACACGCAACGATGTTAAGCACTTCCGTGATGTATCGCGTGTCTCCTTTGTCTTCCAGCCGTTTCGAGGGAATTTATTCTGTGCTTAAGGTGGAATGGTAATGACGATAACGACCGAGCTCGAGTGTTTCAGCGGGCCCCTTGATGTTGCGAAAACATCGCTAAACGGCCGGCTGCTATTACACTCGGAAACCTATGATACCTCCTCCTCGAATCGAAATTCATTTTCATGGGAGGAGCCCTCTCGTTACGCCAGATTGACCCGTAACTTCGCGCCGATTTTTCTGCGGTCGTAAGACGCGCTTCGCTCCCGCACCACGTGTCTTGCAATTTAGGTTCTCTATCCAATTACTTGGTCTATTATTCGGTCTTTTGGGGAATGCGTGTCGACAGCAGCGAAGCGTTGCTTCGCAGATCGCTCGACGACTTTCAGACAGCATTTAAAGAAGAAACAAGATTTAATTGATAAAATATTTCAAATTGATGTTTCGGGGGAAATGATTGGAAGCGAGATATCTTATTCTGATAAGGAAAATAGATGTTCAAAAATGTTGAAATTATAGCTCTGCTTTTCTAATATAAAAGGAAAATATCGAGGGGGACGTAGCCGGATGGGTGTACAGTTTAAAACAAAGAACGAATTCGCGTTCCGTAAACGAAAAATGCCCCGGCAGAATTTAAATTTTCATCGCAGTCTCCATTTCAGCGGAAACCGTAAAAAAAACAGGTTTCGATGGAAACCGACTACAGATAGAAGTATTTTTATTTTCTCTATACGCGATAGAACGTCGAGCGTTTTCCATCGAGTCGCGAAACGAACTCTTCCCCTCGAATACATAACAATCGTGCGCAGCTCCCGTGAACGTGGCAGTTCGTGAAAATTCATAAATAGGTTTTTAGCGAAGGTTATTAGTCTCAGTAGAAGGGACACGCGGTTACGAGGCACGATTTTCTCCCTCGAGCGTGTTCGTTTTCCCTCGCGTGTGCTCGGACCGTAGAAAAATCGGATCGCACTCTCCTCCCCTCCCATCTTTTCTGTTGCGCGATTTCACAACCGGTGAAACGAAAACGACGGGCAAACGAGATCGTTCCGTGATCCCGATGCGGATCTTCGAGAGATCCTTGACGCCAGATCCAAGGCCGCCTTATACCGTGCTCTTTGGTTTTAGACATTTGCGGAGGATGCCGTAATAATGCCGCGCAACTGGCCCAACGTCGCTCTTCGTTACGGTCTCGTTCGTACCTGCTTAGATCGGAGCGTCTTTTGTCGTGAACGATTAGGCAAATACGGCACAGTTCGAGGTTGACACGGAGGAATCGTCCGGCTACTCGCGGCGGCAACCGAAGGGAAAGAGATTAGATATTAGATTCGCGAGCGAAGGCGTGCTCGTTAGATACGGCACACGCAACGCGCGTGTCTCCTCCTTGGATTCCGCTTCGGTGCTCCCGTACCTTCTCTGTCATCGATACTGAGAACTGCCGTGCTACAGGTCAACGAAAAATTGAAACCGAAAGCTGCGGATGCTGTCGATGCAACGACAAACCGAAAATCAAAGCATCTTGTCCCCTTCGAATTAAGTTGTTTCGTAAAAATTTAAAGATGTTTTAGCAACGACTGAAAGATGCTTTTACAACAACTAGGAGATTGAAATAATAAATCAATGAACTTTTCGTAGGAAAATTCACCAAATTTTCACCGTGTCGCGTCTGTCCATGGCATGCAGTTTCCACTCGGTGGTCGAACACCGCGAGCCAAATATTCTCAAAAACTTGAAGAAACGAGCCTCGTCCAACGTCTCTCTCGAGAGCCCCGAGCTTCCAAAGAATTCCGCCGGTGCATCGACGTGATCGCGTTTCCCTTGACATTGACAGCAGACTCGATCGCTTGAACCGCAATTCCCGAGCTCTGTGCAACAGGCAATCAATGCCAACGACGCGAACGTCAAAGTATCGCGGGTAAAACGTTCGCAACAGTTGCGTGCAGAGAGGAACGCGCCACGCGTTTTCGCGAGGATCGCGAGGATCGCGAGGATCGTGATCATAATTGGTTCTAACCACACGGTGGAATCGAACTCGGAAATACGGCGATGATCGAGAAAACCAAAAGATGGGTCGGGCAAAAGTCCCGGCAGGCTTCGGGGGACGGTGATACGTGCGAAACGGAAGCTGGGTCGTGGATAATCGCCGCGAAGCTTCGAACGAAAGCAAAACGACCCGGCGCTAATGTTCTTCGGCGTCCACGGCGAACCGAGAGCTGTTCGTACGTCGGCTCTTTCGAACGGACTCGCTTACACCGTTTGTTCGGCATTAGCTGCTCGCAAAAAAATGATCGCGCCACGTTTTTCTGAGCTGTCTAAGTGTCCAGGTTCCGACGGTTCCGCCGGTTCCCACGGCCGCTCGATTGCGCGCATCTCTGCTGTTTACACTGCTGCGGGCTTCCGAGCGCAAAACATCCGTAAAAAAGTGTTATCCTTCTAACAGGCGCCGTCGTGACACCGCGGCGAATCCTCTGTATCTCGCTTTTTTAGCCGACACTCTGTTCTATGTACGCGGCGACTCTGGAACACGCAATTCTATTCTTTCGCCGAGCAAAATATAATTAATCGTGCGGTTAATCGTAGCGTACACGGTTATACTTGTTGTATTTATCCTATTAAATACATCGCGACTGGTTATCGCAAGTTAGACGGACAGTTTTCAACGAAGGGCCAGCAGAACTCATCGTTTCGGCGGAGGATTTTCGGTGTTGTAACACCGAAACGGCACGACGCCGTAACGACGGTTTCGTAACGTCTCGTTCGAAATGATACCAGGCCTGAAACGTGCAGACGTGACTAACGTCGTTTCATTAACAGCGGTGCCGCCTTTCTTTCTCTCACGCTGCCGTTTGATATAGTAATTCCGCCGCGACGCCGACGCCACGGTACGTGGGAGTTCGGCCGGCGAACGGGCGTCGTCCTCCGGCACACCGTGCCTCGCGCCGACTACCATTCGCAACACCGGCAAACCACCACCACCATCACCAACAACAACACTACCCTGCCATCTGCTCGGCTGGCCAGTCATGGGTCAGTGAATCCCAGTTCCTAGTCACGAATCTGAATACCGGTGGGCGTGAGCTTCTTTAAGCAGCCTGCTCTCTCTCGCGTTCGCGTGATAGCAGGAAGCTGCGCCAAACCTGGCCGAACGTCGAACGGAATCTGCGGGTGCAACAAGTTTTCCCATCTGCGATACGGCTTTTCGTTTCTTTGGTTTATCGGCTGGCGAGCTCGCGACGACCGCGCAGCTGCTCGCGTCGAGCGTATGGGCGTTAAGCGACAAAAATACCAACTTCTAAACTAATTGGGTCCTGCTTACCGACACGTTCACCATAATTTCTCGTTCGTCTAGATACAACGAAATATTTCCGGAACGCGCACGTGCTGCACTATCCAAAGAGATCGAGACCCTCTTCAACTTCGATGGTTAATCTGCGGAAAGGACGTTAACAATTTCTCTAATGCATCTTACATAAATATTGGTACACGGACGCTGTCGTGAAATCTGATAGCACTCTCGTAAATTCGATGACGTAATCCTCATTGACAATTACATTTATCGAAGCCGTCCCAACGGGTATCAAAATATAAAACGATTCGAACCCGGGGAGGCTTATTCTTCTGGGAGCAGTCTTAATCTATTTTATATGGAACAGGACTAAAACGAGAGGGGTGGTTCTTTTGCCGAGTGACTCATTTCCATCGATTTCTACGAACGTTGACGAGCCTAATGCTTCGAGTATGCTTCGAACAAATATTGTATTTTCTGCCACTTAATTTGTTTACTCATACTATTCATTCCTAACCTATATTATTCGTTCATTTCTCCAACCAAATTGAAATTGTCGGAACCGAGTTAGGCCACCGGATAAATTGTACAAAGTCCTGGTAACCGAAAAATCAATGGAAGTCCAAATCAATTGCCGTTGTTACAATAAAACGCGCCCCGGCAACTACGATGCCTTGTGAAATAATAGATACCGTATGCGTGGAAAATGAAGTTGACGACTGAAAAAGCTCGTTCCCACGAGTACCCGACGATGCAGCGTTTATAAATAACGAAATTTCGCGAAGGTCCGTTCGCATTCCTCTTTTCGCGTACGCGTCTAAAACGAGCTTTAAATCGCGCCGCTTCGCGCCGCGCTTCTTTTAATTTTCCGGTCCGTAGATCACTGTCGCGTTTCGTTAAGGAGGGGGCCACAGTTTTCCATTTGCTCGCATCGCCCCGGCCTCCGATTAGTCGAACGCGTTCGGCGCTGCCCTTCGCTTCGCGGGCCCCTTTCTATCTTTATCCGAAGCGCTTTATCACGAAACGCGGCGCCCCTACTTTTCTTGCAAAGTAGCTTACTCGGATGTCCAATTAGTTTTCGTAGATTTCTTTCGTAACTGCTTTATACTTTCAACGCCTTCCGCTTATCTCAAACGATTCATCCCGTTAAACAGATAAATATTACTAATTGCTATTGGTATAATTAATAAGAGATCGGATACTATAATTTTGCGCAGAAGTAATCGCAGAGAGCTTAACTTTAAAGCGACGCGAGACATTCGATGGCGCGAAATTGCAAATAAGTCGGCAAAGGATTGTAACGCGATTCGGTAAGAAAAACGAGACGATTTCACGTTACAGCCAAATATTTTATTTGCCGTTGGTCGCGGCGTTTTTATTTCTCCCCGGATCTTCCCACTCTCGCGACGCTCTATTTTTCACCCCCTCGTTTCTCTCTTGCCGTTCCTTTTTCCGTCGTTTGTCTCCGGCCCCCCTCGTCCTCGACGCGGCTCGGCCGGCTGAAAATACGAGCTCCGTGGCCGGCCCCGGTCATTGTGTCGAGGAAACTGTAGTTTTGCGACTACGCGAGCACGCGTCGTGAATACTTAAGCGACCTCTCTCCGTGGCCGAGCAGTGGAAGGGTTGAATTATGAATTGACCCTTTTGCTGCAGCACGCTTGCCCACGAAAATTGCTCGCCGTGTGCGGCCTCGCTCGACCGCTGGCAATTAAACGCCGTTGAGGCACGTATCGGGGCGATAACGGTTTGCGCGAATCTTTCCTGCGGTTTGTTTTCGATTCGGGTGCTACGTTATGTTGCGTTTCCTGCGAAAATGGTAACAATGGTAGCAAGCCACCCTGTTTGTACAGGTTGTTAACGTTTCGGCTATGATTTAACCGTGGAACGCTTGGCAACAGGTGGGAGGCCATTTCAGAGACGGTATTAATTCGAAGCCGGCACCACCGGTTGATACGTAACGATGTCTCGTCGCCTTTCCGTCGTTTTTAATGCAACGGGAATTAATAGAACGATTTAAACAATTCGGGGTTAAAATAATAATAATGTAGCGAACGAGTGAATGGAAAGACAAACGGTTTTCCAGTCCAGGGTGCATTGTTCGAACAAAATGCCGCGGTCCGCTGTCCGCAGTTCCCAACGAAAGGAAGACACTAACACAACTGGCCATCGTCGTAGAGCTTAAGGTCCGTTTGGGGCTTAATCGCCGCGTGATAGGATCGCGATGTTTATCTCGATCGCGCAATTAACCCGGCAGCTAACCGGCGCGCACCATGGCGACGCAACGTAATTGCGGAGTTTCCGAAGCTCTGTTCTCCGCTCCCCACGTGCACCAGGAGCGATTACAAATTTGAACGGCGACGTCTGAGAACGTCGGCGAAGAGGAGAGGAGAGAGAAAAGAAAGAACGGGAGGGACGGAGATCCTGCGACGATACATCGCGGGCCTGGCTCGGGTCGAGGATCGCGGGTATCCGTGCCGGAACCTAAACTACCAGGGCTCTAACGCACGAAACATCCGCCGGTGAATGAGATTACATTTGCATGGTCTTAGAGGATCTAGATCCTGCTTCGCTCGCTCGCAATGTATACTCTTTAAGCTGGATGAAGGATCGGAGTACCGGGTGTGCCGGCAAGTAAGTGGATCAACGCTGATGACGCTGCATGTGCAGCAGCCACGCTCGAATGATTCTTGCTGAGTGAGCCATGTGTCGGTCGGATGGCAGGAGCGATCGTTCAGACAGTGTGTACACAGTGTCCCCGGCCAGACTTTCGGATATCTTTGGCGGATCGATTCTGCACACCGACGTCCGTATACTAACCCTAATCGTCAAGTTTACCGATCTACCATCGATGCCAACAATTTTTATTCTGCACTATACCCGTACAATATAATACGCCAACTTCCTTCCATAGACTGCAGTTTATCATTTTTATTGTTAATAGAAATCGTGAGCGTGCATTTTACACGTTCGCCTATACTTTAAACTATGATCGCGTAAAGAGAAAAACAAAGTTCGGAACCGTGCATGTTAACGGAAATTAATTTCCTGATCGATGTAAAGTATTTTTCTCGTCCTCGGATTTTTCCAAAACAACTGACGTAGCGCATTATAAAAGGTGTAGTATATTATATTGTTGTATATCTGCGGGCCGTTTTGCTCCAATAAAACGAAAAATGCCAAGAAGGTAGCAGAGAAAACGAAAGCATCGAGCATTACGCACGCAAGGGAACAAAAAGGACGGAATTATTAAGTTTACGACACGTTTTCACTATCCTACTTTCACATCGCGGCGAGCGTAAAAAGCATATTTTCAGTGGGAGGAAAAAAACATCTGAAAACTTCGCGTAGGCGAACAATAACTAACAAAAACCGTGTTGCGCAGGTTATTAACATACGAAGCCGTGTCCATTTGCTAATGGTTCGAACGAGTTAATTGTCGAACCCAGCGGCCATAAAAATACCGCGAAACCGAGTCGCGATTGCTCGATGAAACAAGAAGCTCTCGGATCCGTCGCAGTGTGGATAACGAAATTGTGTCACGGCGGCGAATAGAGAATTTTGTCCGGGGAGAGAGAAAGAGAGAGACAGGGACGAGGGATGGCGCGGAGAATCTGATCCCACGGATCGAACGAATCCTTTCTGTTCGACGCGACGCGACGGAAAAAAAGAGAACGATTCGACAATTATTTTTCAACGGCGAGCAGCGTCAAGGGAAGGAAAAAGGAGAAAAAGCTTCATATTTATGTATGAGAGCGCAGCGGTAAAGGGTACGATCTAATATACAGTCAATGAATGATTTATAGAACGGTATCTGCTTTTTATCCGAGAGAGTTCCGAGCTGTCGTGCTACGGGCACCAGTTGCGCCGAGATTGGTTGCCGGAGGATGCAGGCCGTTCCATGTAATTGCGACCATAAACATAAAGGCTGTTTAATAAAATTCATCGCCACAATAAGACACCACACCTCGGCCGACGCACCGTTCCCTCTGATTTAATCCCGTAAAGTGGACAATACGATCGCTTACGAAAATAAGATTTATAAATAAGCGAAGCTTTACGAGCTCATATAAAGCCGCGGCCGCCTTCCATCGACCAACCGATTTCATTGGTCGATATTTCGGCGCCGTGTATCATCGATAGTTCATTTACCGCAACGTTGAAACGATAGATGGTAACGCTATAGGCGATCCTGCGAACCGTGTACCTGTACCACTAAAAACCATTCGCTATAAAATGAAGAGTGCAAGGACGAGATTAAGCCCGAACCGAGGCTCCAGGTAAGCGATCTATCGATAGGACGACTCGATCGGTCGATGCCGCGGCGCAGCGGGTCGATAAATCCGGTAGAATTCGGAGTAGATTGAGCAACCCCTATCGACGACGTCCGCGTACCGTTTGTTTTCATCCGCGAGGTACGCGTTTCGCAACAAACGCCTATTAATAGCGGATACCGTATCCTGACATCATCTAAACGGGATCATCGTCCGAGTTCTCGTCGTATAAACGATGTCAACGGGAAGGCTTCATTGTGCGTTCGAAATTGGTGCGATGCAATTATAGTCGCGGCGGTGCAGCGGCCGGTGTATTTATGGCGGAAAGTGTTGCAATTGCTCTTTATATATAAAATGCCGCGTCCTTATGCAATGTATACGGATGATGTAACCAGGTTTTATCAGTAGGACGAGTTATCCGAATCGAAATTCGGATTGGGCAACGCTCGCCGCCAGTTTCGCAACGAGAGTGCGTTGGGTGAAAATCGCGACGACTCGCGGGTATCGAGCAGCCTAGGCCAATTTCCCTTTTCCGAAGTCCGTGAAAGTACGTCTGCGCAACGATGATCGCCATTAACAGAATTAGTAGAACGCTGTGCACAGCGAACGTTAATTACCGCGTGTAATCGATCAAACCTGCCTACGCGGTTAGAAAAAGATTCCTCAAGAAACTCGTTAGGCAACGCAAGAATTATGGACGTCGAGAGAAATCCATTTCTTCCGTCAAAATTGTATCAAATCGGACCTAGCAGCCATAATCGTCGTCGAGCTTTCTATTCTCTTTCGATCGCGTATACCGTATACGGTATACAGTATACAGTATACCGTATACAATTCGCGTACGCGATTCCGCGAGGTCTCGCCGGGATTCTAACGTTAAAAGGGATTCTGGGCGTTGATTCGTTCAAAGGCTACCTTATTTTTGCAATAAAATGGACGAAGACACGATGGAATTTCTCCGTAGAAAATAAAATATCACGGTACTAAAAGTTAATAGGCTATGATGCTTAGCTGCTCGCAGGCTACAGGAACAGGAAGAGCATAAAGCTCTTATTAGACTGAAATTATCCCCTCGTTCCAATTAAGAAAAACTCAAACACACTCTCGAAATATAACATCGTCATTCTTGCAGCGAACTTCAGTGTCTATCCTCGTCCAGCATTAAGCTCCTTAATGGAAGCAAACTAAATGCCCGTTTAACGTTCGAGCTCCTAAAACGCCAAGTCCGCCGCGATCGGAACGAATGAACAAAACCACTGGATTTCCAGACCAATGAGAATATCCTCGGATTTAACGAGCCTAAGCTTTCTCGATCGCGCCAATTCTTTTCCGCGGTGTTCGAGAACAAAATGGAAACCTATTTATCCCGCATCCCCTCGTTCCGCGAAGGAAATAGCGCGCAATCGCGTCGGCCCGTCGCAGCGAGTAGCTGTTCCGGTCGCGCGCAGGAACTTTCGCGGAAAAGTGTGTCCGTTTCAAGGAATGCGAGGCCGCGGCTGAATCCCGAAGTAAATATGCATCACTTTATCGGCGATTATCGTGTTAGAAATTGTGTCAGCCTCAGACGATGCTCGTCTGCCCATAGTGAACCATAATGGAGCATATTACGGCAATTCGTCTCTAATCTGCCAACAGCGTAGGAGCCACGAAACGCGACGCATTAACATACCTAGGCATTAAGCGATCGCACATCCCGGCGCGGCGCGGCGCGGCGCGGAGCGGAGCGCCGCCGTGAATCACGCTCAATTGCAATATTATAATGCTAGTTTGCTCGCGCGTGAATCGCACCTCGTACTTCCCTATTTGGGGAAACGGCGAAAATGTTCTACAGTCATTTTCCATGGTAATTTTCTACAGAAATTATCTAGTTTCGTAACAACTGCAGATTTTATGCACTTATGGCAAAAACAAGTTGATCAAATGCAAAGCAGTAAAAATATTTCTGAGACAAATCTCTTGGTAATTAGCACGATATTCTTTGCGGGCGTCTAGAGTAAATAAATAAATAAATGAACGAATAAACAAATAAATAAGTAAAAAGAATTGGGATTAAAAAGCGAAAGGTTTACGGGAACGCAGCGAACCTCTCCAAAAGTCCGATCTATTCCGATACTGCGAGGCATTCGTGCGAAGACTCAGAGTCAAGTACAAGGAACAGAGAGCTGATTTTACGGTTAGTATCCTGAATGGCTGCGAAAGTCGCACCGGTGGTGCCGGCGAATTCGGCGAAACGTCGCGCCGGCCACTGTGTCTCGGCCGGCTGGATTTAAATTCAGGGAGAGCGACGAACTCGCTCTCGCACTTTGTCAGGATTCAAGGTTGCTGTTCGCGGCATTCACGGATTCGTCGTACCTCGGTGTCAACGGCCTTCCCCGCGGTTTTATTTTTGAGCAACCGTCGTTAAAGAAGAGCCGCGAGCTTTCTTTCCCACCGCGATCAATCGGTGGCTCGATTGCCGGTCGCCGATCGTCGGTCGTCGGTCATCGATCACGTCGCGTCGCCCACGTGCTTGCATTCCTGTCCGCAGTGTCTACCAGATGCTCGCTCCGGTGGTTTCCGGAATTTAGACTGCTTCATGAATCGTAAAATTCGTTTTACTACAATTTGACGATTCCGGCAGAACGTTTGTTTGCGCTGGAGAGTCGATGAACCTCTCTTCCCGGTGGCTTTACGATGCTTCGGAAGATCTTCAAATTTTCGGAGACGAAGGTTGAATTCAAGATGGAGCGGGAATATTAACCGAGCCATTTAACTCTTTTACCTCTTTTAGCGAACGACGCGAATAACAATTTCGTTTAAATCCAAATAATTGTCTTCCTTTATTAATTCTCGTCAGACATTGTATCATGACGCAATAATTTTTCGAAATTGATACCATCGGTGGTTCGTTAAACGCTATTTTTAATAAGAAGGTATAGTTCCTTTCCACGCAGGAAGTTTGCTGGCAAGTGTTGGATCAACTAATTTTCCGACGTAGAAACAACCGATCATCCTTGTTTCATCGAGTCTTGACATTCTACCTCGCGACAATGGGTCATTTAAATGGCGCCGCGCTCAACCAGTCGATCCAATTTTAGAGCGGCCTGTAGACGCGACGGCAACGTTCATTCGACGAACGCGCGGCATCCGACGCGAGTGTGTCAATGACTGGTGAAAGGTATCAATGACTTTTCTTTCACTGACCCCCGACAAGGAACTTTCAATCTCTAGCATCCACGCGCGTCAGCCACCGCTCGCGGCCGCTTACATAATTCGCGCCTAAGTATTATATTATTCGGACGACGCGCGCTGCTTCCTCTACTTAAATTCCAAGATAAAACCGAATCGTTGAAATCCATTGTTTATCGGATGATTTTAATACAGATTTTCCGTTGGCTTGCTCGTAAAGATGCAAGTGGAAAAAGTATTTTTACTACGTTGAATATTGTGTTCTAGATTGTATGAATAGAATCATTTTTCCGCAATAAAATTTTTAATAAAAGAGGCATCGTTCCCACTACAATTTTCGTAAACCAAAGGATTAAATAAACTATTTTAGTAAAGAAGACAGGTAACGAAAGAAATTATGGTCGGCAAAAGCAAAAGCTAGCGAAGCGAATTTCGCGTTTGAAAGAATATCGTGCAGCGAAGCTAGATTTTCCCAGTAGCAAGCGTGGCTGATTTTTCGAAATCGAAAGTGGGCGGAACAAGGCGGCGCAAGAAAAAAGCTCCCGAAGACCTCGCACAGCCAGTCGTCATTAATCTGGAGTAATCGGAGTGGGTAAGCAGCCATTATAGCTGGTTTTTCGAATGCGAGCAGGGAGAAAAACGAGGATCGCGGATCGACCGCGGCAACAGGTCGCGCCACGCGACGTGTGTAATTTTCGTTAATCAATAATGATTACGTGACAAAACGTAACGCTTGTCGCGGGTCGGTCTCGGATTACAAGCCCTGACAAACTGGTTCGCGGTGGCTAAATATACGCGACCGAACGCGACGTGTCTTCGCAGACGCCGGTATCGTTTGCTCGTAGCTAATCGACTTCGCTTCAAAATTACGACTTCGAACGCGCCGCGCTTCCCATCGATCATCCCCCAACGATACTTCGTGCCGATCGATATTTTTCACGATTTCCAGTTAACATCGATTCATCTTAAATGACAACACGCGCGTGGACAGATTGGAACGTCTTGCTTAGCAAATGTAACTTTTTATTCTCTTTCTTCGTACTATTTAATTTTACCCTTTGCGGCTTCGTTCGCGGTCCTAATAATATTTTAAACGAGTGCGCAAAGTGCAACACAATTCTAGAGGCAGAAGCGAATTTGCGCGCTGTTAATAATCTTCCACCCTTGTTCGAACCTTGCACCGGGTCTGCCAATTCGTCCGTCCACTTAAAGAACGTCGACAAATATTATAGGCGGTTGGTCGGCCTGGCAAAAAAGATCGCTGAAGCATCGGCGTACTTGTCTCGAAGTCCGGGTCCGCGTCAGCCCTTAATCGGCCGAGCAAAACGATAAATCGTCGCGCGTCGCGATAGCTCGCAACATTTTATAATTTCGATAGTCGTCAGGCCGCTATTAATTCGTTGAAATCAGGGGGCGCGTCGATAAATCGTCGCGGCTCGGCGAGACGTTACGCAGAACCGATCTCGCGACGCGTTTTACACGCTCGCCGCACGCAGACGGACCCGTGTTACACGCGTTGCGTGTAACCGCAGCGGACGCACACCGGCACCGGCACCGGCAACGCATCGATCGCCTCGACTCCGCAGGAGTTGACCTTCGTCCACGGTATAGTGTAGCCTCTCCTTCGGACAGTTCATCCTTCGCGAGTCCAGACACGGCGCGCTGGCTAGAAACCGCGCGAAAGTCCCCGAAACTTGCCGATCGAGATCGCTAATAACCAGATCTGTCTCCGAACTAAAATCCTCCGAATTGCTCGCTGCAAGCAGAAATCGAATAGAAACCGATTTCGTGCCGCGCCATCAAACAAAAGCACAGCCAAATATATGTATACGATAGGATAGAGTTGATGGAGTAGTTACGAAAAAGGGAGATGAATGGAGTAGCAATTAATGCGAATACGCGAGAAATCCGATATCTACTAGCAACGAGTACGATCAATTTCATTCTCCTTGGTGTTCATGTTTGGAAAACATATTTTTCAACTATCGGTAACTAGAAAATGGTAGCCTTCGAGAATCGATGCTGCGATGACGCTATTAGCTCTTCCACGATCGAAGCTTTGCCATGTTCTATGTAACGCGTTTTTAATGATACCTAATCGTCCGGTCAACGGGAAACGAAATGAATAGAATCGCGACAGGTTGTGAAGTTATTAGTGGAAGTACGTTTTATGCGCTTACGGTCGATGGTATCGCATGAAAGGTACTAAAGCGTTGATCAAACGAGCCTCTAGCGCGTAGCTACTCCATTTTTCTCTCGGGTAAACTATTCATTAAGGTGGTTCAACTAACGATGATTGAGAGGGAAGTTCTTCTGGATTGGAGAAGAATTCATTTCT